>JAVLUZ010000240.1:0-362999 GCA_036768485.1 Mermis nigrescens | reverse complement strand
TATGTACATACATACTCATACCCATGTATACGGACGGTATTGCGCTGTTTGTCTGCACACATACATAGATGAGCAGCAGCCGAGTTCTGGACACACATGAGCGTGGGGAGAAGAACCCGAGAATCCGATTGACTCCACAGAATTGAATCGTTGGTACATTCTTTTAGATTTCGCCAGTTTCACACAACCCAACCACGTAGAACTTGGCAGCTGACAATGTATGTGGTTCTGGACACACGTGGGCGTGGAGGGGGTATGCACCCCCAGAAGTTGAAATACCCCCCACGATTCAAATTTTGAAAATTTTTTTGCTTTTCTAGCCACTTTTTGATGCCATTGGATAGCGCTCAATGAGAAACGTCGAAAAATGGTGTTTTTTTCGCCATACGACCACTTTTAAGACCATTTTTTGACCTTTGAATATTTTTTCACCCCCCCCAGAATTTCGGTGCTGCCCACCTATGGTTCTGGGTGATTTGGGTAGTGTACCTGACATAAATCCCCAAAAAATTTTATTATTTAAAATATATAATTTACAAGTTACATAAAAGTCGCCGCAAGCTTATGAAACAGACCCGCCGTACCTCTTTTTATGACAATCGGCTCAAACAATATAGCCACTTTGACAACAGTGCATCATTCGCGAAGAAAAAATAATGATGTTCAGTCTCTAAAAGCAATGCACCTGCCTACGTCAATGACGATTATGTTTTTAGATCCTATTTCATGCGAGGGTTTTACGCTTTATCTTTGAAAAATAACAGTATCGAAAAAACGTAATATATTAACCACATGTACTCACGGCCGTCGCTTCAGTGGAAACAGTCACACACACACACAACCAACGATGAATAAATAATTTGCCTGAAACGAGTGAAAACAAAACAGGATACAGTACACCACATAGAAAAAATACGAATCCTTTCAACAGTTAAACCGCGAATGTCAACAAAAAGCAAACAAAAAACCAGCATTACATGACGAATCATTTGCGGGCAGTTTCGTAATTTTGTACGAACCAGTCAACCGTTTCTTTGACGGCCAAATCAAAGGATGTGAACTTAAAATCGGGCAATAATTTGCGTAATTTCTCGTTCGTCACCGTTTTCTTAAACTGACCGTCGCTTTTCGATTCGTCGTAATGAACAGGTCCACGGAAATCGAACGCCTTCATCACCGAATCGACAGCCTATATGAAATCAAGCAAGTAATTCATACGTATTGTGAACAGCTGTAATTCTTGGCTGTAGTCCCTCTACAATTCCCGGAATTTTATTTTACTAAAATTTCACGAAAAAATTTATACCCCTACTTCTTCCTATCATTCAAATACATAAGCAGATCACTGTTTTGACCAAAACTTTAAAGAGTAATACCACTACACATATGCAAAAATCGAAGAAAAACTGAGCCATTAAAGCATTGGAAGGTTGAAAGCGGACGAAAACAATCTTCTACTGAAAATTGGGAGTTGGACCTAGAGACGAACCATACCTAGGTGCCTTACTCCAGCCACAAATAGAACCCTGCATACATTTGACAGATGGATGGGGATCCCCCGCCCAAAGTTGGTCGTCCCTGCATCCCCCAACAGCGGAAAATTTATGACCTCAACGATTTTTAAAAAAATTGAATTTTTTGGCCGTTTTAGTCGTTGTTTTTTAGCCGTTTTTGACCGAAAATTGGAGGTCACTCACCCCCTCCCCTCAAAAAAATGATCGGCAACCCCCAAACAAAAATTTGAGCCGTAACATGTATGAAACCTTGTATAAGGGAGGCCGGTAGTCGTCTCATCTCGTCAACATACATGCACAGCATGATCAGTCTAAGGATCAGCCTGAACTTCTTTAGCCATAAATCCTATTAAAAAATTGGCATAAACGCTAAAGCAGTGTAAATAATAAGCTAATCCACGGTTTCTGGTCGATTATGAACAAACATTATTGAAGTAAACTTCTGATTTCCATTTTCTACCTTAATTCTTCCTTGTTTTCACCATAAAATATATTATTTTTCCATTTTTTGGGGTATCCAAGATAACCCTTGTTCGAGGGCAGCAGGCAGTCGTGTAGATGCATTGCAAAGCACGGCTAGTCACGTTTTTGCGTAATACAATTTTGAAAGTTGTATTCTAATTGATTGAGAAATACGTCGAAGTACAGCTGAAATTTACGAGCAAGAATGTCAAAAGAGCAAACGTAGTAAAATCATTTGCCCGCTATCCCTTTTAAAACCTTTATCACAAATCCTCACCGATTTAATGCTAATTTCTTCGTCAGGATCTACGCACAAATTGATGGGTTCAGTTTGATCGTAATTTCTAACCGCCCATACGACTAAACGAGCCAAATCTAACGAATAGATAAACTGGCGTCGTGGTTTTCCTGTGCCCCATACAATCAATGGTTTGTTGTCTCGCTTGGCCAAATAGGTTTTGTGCATCAAACCTGGCAAAACATGGCCGTGCTCAATTGAGAAATTATCGTTTGGTCCAAAAATATTGCACGGAACTACCTGAAAAATCTAAATGACGTTAAAAACGTGTAGATGATGATGATGATGGCGATCAAACAACGAGGACAACATATGGGCGTGGAGGTTCCGGATAATTGAGACCCCCACCCCCCTCATATGTGGGCAGCAAGAAAATTCTGGAGGGGGGAGGGTGCAAGATTTTTGAAGGTCAAAGAATGGCCTTAAAAATCGGTGGTATGGCGAAAAAAACACCATTTTTCGAGGTTTCTCATCGAGCACTATCCATTGGCATCAAAAAATTGCGAAAAAAACGAAACAAATTTCAAAAATTGAATTCTGGGGGGGTATTTCGATTTCTGGGGGGAGGTATCTTGGTTTCTCGGGGGAGGGTGCATAACCCCCAAACCCCCCACGCCCAGGTGTGACCCCCTCCTCCACCGAGAATCCGATAGAACCCCTAAATCGATATACCTCTAAAATTAAATTAAGACTTAGATAGATTAGTAAATATGGTCTGTAAATAAATACATATGTACCAACAAAGTTTAGGGGTCAACTAAAGGTGGAATTCCGTTAGGTTCAACATTAGCGACTGCCAACTTTGGAAAATTTCCTTAAAATACGTAATATAAATATGAGCGCTCAATTAATTATCAAACAAATGATTAAAATGACTTATTTAATGAAAAGAAATGAATGACTCGACTGATCAAGACAGACAGACAGACAGATAGGAGTCTTCAACGGATAAGCCATATCAGAACAGTCTACTTAGAATAATAGGAAGTCATCAATACGAGAAGAAAGCGAGAGAAAGACGAGGAAAAAGAAAATATAGAGCAAAATTGAAAAAATAAACAAGTAAATAAATGAAAAATGAAAATAATAATAAAAAATAGTACATGAACATAAAAAAGGGAAACAGTATTGCACTTACATTCGACATAATTGTAACAGGGAGATGAGGGATTCCCCACTCCACCTAAAGTCGGTCGTCCCCCGTCTCCCCGCAGAGTCAGAAATTTTTGACTCCCTCGATCTTAGGCGAAAATTTGCCTTTCTTCACAACTTTGGAGTGATTTCCTGCCATTTTTGTCCAATAATTAAAGATAAATCACCCCCTAAAAATGGCTGACTACCAACATTTTGAGCATTTACATGTCTGCTTTTATTCATGAATCGCACTGAAGAGAGCAATTGATATGTGCGGAATGGATATGGAGGGAATATGCAAGACGAATTATGTCTTGAGAAAAATGTTTGGTAAAAACGTTTAGTATAAAAAATGCGTGCGGGAAAAAATGTGTTCGTAAAAGAGCGCGATTACTTTGAAAAAAGAAATTCCAGTATGCAGCTCAATCACAAATAGGCAAAGAAAACAAACCGAAGTATAGTGTCGACCATGCTGTTGATTGTAGCAACGATTCAGCACGTCTAGCATGCGTTTGGCGTAAGAATAGCCGAAATTCGAATTGTGAGGTTGGCCATCGTGCAACATTGTTTCGTCTATGGGATACGCCGTTTTGTCGGGAAAAATACATGTACTCAAGCAAGACACTACTTTGTCTACGTGGCATTCATCGCTGCATCTTAAGAAGAAGAAGAAAAATTTATTGTCAAGAAACCAGGAATACCAGATATACCTAACAAGAATTGTAAAAGGACAGGTACGGTCACAATAATCATGACGATTTGTCTAAAGTAGATAACTAACGTATAGATGAGGGAGAACCTATAACATTTAAAGTACGTACCTGTGTAATTACATGAAGGACCGCATTTCATCCTCGTAAATCAATACCTAACCATACGTGGACAGCACCAAAATTCTAAGGGGGATGCAAAATTTTTCAAGGTCAAAAAATGGCCTTAAAATGGTGGATATGGCGAAAAAAACACCATTTTTCAACGTTTCTCATCGAGCACTATCCATTGGCATCAAAACAATTGCGAAAAAAGTTGAAAAATTGAATTCTGGGGAAATATTTTGGTTTCTGGGGGTATTTCGGTTTCTAAGGGGCGAGGGTGCATACGTCCCGAAATACCCCCACGCGTAGGTGTGTACCTAACCCAGAAATTCGACGATAATGGCTGACATGGCATTTTTAATTCTCTAAGAGCAGCTAAATGCTAATTTTGAAAGACAGCGATCCATAGATGCACAAGATCAGGTTGGTCAGGGAGAAGTAAAATCGCGATTTTCGGGCCAGAGGTGTAAAATACAAGATTGTTGCTAAATTAAATTGCGTTTTTAGTCATTTTTACGCCAAAATAGCTTAAAAATCCACGATTTTTGGCTCAAAATGCTTGACAACACCTAACTATTGGACTTCAGCGGTAGGTAATACCCCCTCTCATCCCTCCCTATGTGCATGTACATATGAAGCTATCTACGGCTTAATTATTTTACTAATATGGCAGTTACCATACATACGTACGCAGCATGGGAATTCTGAAGGGGAGCTGAAATCCTGAAGTGCCTTTTTTGCGGCCAAAACTAGTAAGTACGCGTCAAAAACAATCGTTTTTTGGCGTTTCTGACCTCTATCTTTCTAGAGCATAAAAAACAAAGACATTTCGAAAAAATCGGAAGAAGATGAATAAATTGAACATTATATAGGTTAAAACTAGAGCTGTGCCGGGGCCAGGCCCCGGCCCCGGCCCCGGCGCCGGGGCCAATGTTAGAGTTGATTATAATGTAGAAAATTGATAATGTTTTGGGCAGATTTACCTTCAAACTCAATTTCAAGCAAACCACAGATCTTGCTAATTCAAATCTTTATTTCACTATGTCAGATTGGTGAAAATTTCTAGTTAATAATCAAAATTGACATATTTCAGATTGCAATTCATATAGACGAGCATTTCCAGCTTGCTTGGTAGCAGACAGCTACGTTTATCAGAACAAATAGAATAATAAGCCTAAAAAAGTGCAAAGTAAAGCACATTGAGAAACGCATCCAAGTCAGAGGAGTTAAATCCATACATGGGCAGCTCAAAAATTCTAGGGGGTCCAAAATTTTTCAAAGTCAAAAAGTGCCTGATAATATATGGTAGAGCGAAAAAACACCGTTTTCTCGCGTTTCTCAATGAGAGCTATCCATTAGCATCAAAAAACCGCAGAAAAACAGAAAAATTCTGAAAATCAATTTCTGATGGGTCTAGCGGATTCTTTGGGGGGAAGTGAATTCTGGGGGTTTAGATCCCCCGATGCCCATGTTCTGTTATATCTTGTAATCCCAACAAATATTAACGCTTGACGTGCATATCTACAAGCAAGAATATATGCATAGGTACATATAAGGGGTAGGGCAGGGTCGTACTATAAGCATGGTAAAGCACGCTATTATTGGCCCCGGCCGGCCCCAGCCCCGGCACCGGGGCCTAGGCCCCGGCCCCGGCAAAAAAGGCGGCCCCGGCACAGCTCTAGTTAAAACATAATTATATGGCGCGAAGCGCAGGAAATTTGGCATTTTTGAGCGAATAGATAGCTAAAAACACTTAAAAAGGCGCTTTTTTACCGATTTTCAGGAAACTTTTGGTACCGTTTGATGGCAGTTACTTATCACCATGTTCTTCAACTTAGGATAGCCCAGGTAATTATTGACAATGCAAAAAATAAAGCTGATATCCTATTTGATACGAAAACAGAGCAAAGTGCCGATGCAAAGTTCTTGTGCTCCTTCCCCTATGTTACCACCCAGTGTTTTTTTTGGTACAAGGTCCGTTTGTACATGTACAAAGATGGTCCCTAAAAGTCTTTGTACATTTCGTACACACAAATTTTTGGGTACTATACTATGGTACAGTAGCGATTTTAGTGTGGCAAAAACAGAGTTGTTCGACCTTTGGTCACGTATTTTAGCAATTTCTAGGTTTCTGAGGGCAAAAATCAGTTTTAATCGTCTCAAAACGGCGCGAAGCGCCAAAAAATTTGGTATTTTTCCTTTCAAAATGCAATTTCTGAAATTATAAAGATATATAGAACACACAATTGCTCATTTCGGCGCGGAGCGCCGAGAATTTTGCGAATTTCGAAGCTTTTTTCCAGTTTTTGTCTTCCAAAAATCTTTGTACATGTACAAAGACGGTCCCCCAAAGTCTTTGTACATCGCGAAAAATCTTTGCCGACTACAAAAAAAACCGTGTATACTACCACCCCGACTAAATTAAAGCGGAGACTAATTTATTAAACAAATAAAGAACGAACTTACTGCAATACATTCATACCACTAATGAACCATGACGTAGGTACCTTAGGACATTGTCGTTAATAGCTGAATTGATCCGATAGAATTCCAAATTGTTGTTCAAATTGTGAAATAGCCCGCCTACCATCGTACTTATGTACCTTAAAAAAATGCTAGGGTACGGCAACTTATTTTATAATCCAGATAGAATTCGTTTGCTTTAATATATGCGATTTTTCACTAATTTCAGGCGCTGTGCGCCAAATAATAGAAGCAAATGTCTTCATTTTTGTGTGGTTTTCAATTAATTTTTTAAATATTATTTTAATTTGATTATGCATGTTCCCTAATCTTGGTAAATGATTTTTCTTCGTACAAGCATTTTTCGCCCCTACGATTTTGTTGATATTCTAGAGATAAGTTCTTCAAGCGTGTGGTTAATCTCTGTGTTACTTATTTCTCGTGCAATGTAATCGTAATCTTTTGTATTGTACTGTTTTGCTCGTCTATTTCTTTCATCGATTAGCATAAATACTATAGAAAAGTCATATTCTGTTCAGCTTAGCTTATTGTTTTCTATGCCTAACAGCTATATTCACAATTGTTTATTAATTTTTTGTTCATTTCTTTTATCTGCTTATTTTTAAGTCTTTAATTCATTAAAGCAATATGTAATTGCTTACAATAGTAATACTAAGATGTTAGGTCAGTATAGAAATAATGTGGATGCTTGGTATAGCTTAGTAAGTATAGGGTATATGTTTTGTACAGGCCCGGCCCCGGCAAAAGAGCGGCCCCGGCACATCTCTAGTTAGGTGGGAATATATTTATTTTTCGGAAATTTCCTTTCTGGTAACAGCACAATAAAATGGGTTATTTTAGGCAGAACACTTTAAAAGTGATGATTGATTCATATTAAGTCCTGCATGGCAATTATACCTTTTTCGACTTTCTAACATATAAGGTCGAAGTGCCTATACTTTAACATAGAGCGGAAATTCACAACCTATTTGAAGATTTAGGAACATACATGGGCAGCGACCAACTTATGGGGGTCTGGGTGGAACAAACTTTCAAAAAATTTTAAAACATGCTAAAAATTCAATCCTGGGGGTCCTTCAGTTTTTGGGGGTCTACCGGATTCTGGGTGTCTAAACGTGAATGCAATACAAATAAACCACAAGTGACAGATCCATTTGTCATTTGAGTAAATAACGCGCAATTCAGTTAGAAGCAGTATGTAGGGAGAATTTCGGCCATAGACCGTAAGTATACGTAGATATGTACACTTTGACCGAGCAGCAGATCCGATGCAGAGCCTTATAAGCAAAATGTCCTAAAAATCTGATAGATATGGAGGCACTCAAATAGCTTGTGTTAAGGATTTACTTACACCAATTTCCAAAGATACATTAGCTCAATAATGTTCATGCTGATCTTGCAGACCGATCATGTTGTGCACCAACGATCAAACGTACTCTCAAATTAAAACTTTAATTGAAATAACTTTATAAAAGAGGCAGGAACTGTAAATCCAGTAGCCTTTTACATACCTGGGCATGGAGGTTTGGAGGGTATGCACCCCCCCAGAATTCAATTTTTGAAAATTGTTTTTTTCGCAAATTTTTGATGCCAATGGATAGTGCTCGACGAGAAACGTTAAAAAATGGTGTTTTTTCACCAAACCACCATTTTTTAGGCAATTCTTTGACCTTTGAAAAAATCTTGCACCTCTCCCCCAGAACTTTGGTGCCGCCCACTAATGGCCTTTCAAGTAGGTAAATATTTTGAAAAGCCCCGAATGAACTTGCGACTTGTGAGACGGCAAAAAACAAAACTGTTTCGTCAGCAAGGTCGAAATTACTTGAAAATAAGTTAATTACGACGACCAGACGCAGTTTTAAATTTATGCTCAACGCTAGCTTAAGGTTTGTTCGATCGACTGATCGGTGTTTCACTGCGGCATTAGTCACGTTACTGATCAACTCAATTCGTACTAAACACAATGGTCGGAAAATACAATGGTTTATTCAATTCAGCTTGTGTAAACACGTCGACAAATAAAAAAATGGTACGAACGGGATCGATGAGCTTACAGCTAATCGAACGTTGTTTTGCGGCTTTTGTGAGAATATATTTAAGAGAATGAGAATGAACACGCAATGTCGAACCAGAACGTAAAATCGAAAATATATACGTACAGTAACGCATAAAAATGCATAAAATCGACCGCAGCGCGGTCAATTTTCACGTTTGCATAAACTGAGCAGATATAACACAGACGCGGTGAATCAAAATTAATCAGCGGGACGCTTTTCGGCGAATTTCGTCGTAAAATCCGTCGCGTTCTTCATAAATTTTTTCCTATCTTTGACGTATTCTTCGCCTAATTCACCGCGTAGTGGATGATCCGGCTCAGGATCGTGTATAAGCGCCACCAGGGCTTGAATGACTAAACATAATCAATTCCGCATTCGTAAAATGGATTAATATAAATATATGTGATTCTGAGATTTTCGAAATTAGTTTTTTAGTATTTACGCACTAGTTTGGAACTCATGTAAGCCATTGCGTTAGAAAAAAGACTAAAATCTTGGTGCATACCATACATGCACAGCATGGGAATTCTGCGGGGTGGGGTGAAATTATAAAGTGCCTTTTTGGGTCCAAAAATGGTAGGTGCGCGTCAAAATCACCCTTTTTCAGCGTTTCTGACAATGCTCTATCTTTCTACAGTATACAAACATGGAAAATTTCGAAAAAAAATCAAAAAAGTAGGTACAAATTGAACAAAATAGTCAAAACATGAGTGTGATGGCGCGCCGAAACTTTGGCACTTTTGAGCACATAGATAGCTAAAAACGCTTTAAAAAGCATCCTTTCTACAAATTTTCAGAAAAGTTTTCGGAACTTTCAAAAAATCACCAATTCTGGTGGGCGGTGAAAAAATTATTGCGAGGGGGAGTGAAAGTTTTTCTGGGGAAGCAGGGGTAAAAACCCCCAACCCCCTTAAAAAATTTGGATAATTAACATTCCTTAAAGGTCGCTTAAGCATTGAGTGACCTATTTTAAAAGGTAGGCTATGTCCAGACAAGCACAGTATGGTAATTCTGGGTAGGGAGTGAAATTGTAAAGTGCCCTTTTTGGACTCAAAAATGGTAGGTAAGCGTCAAAAACATCGTTTTTGGCGTTTCGGACGATGCTCTGTCTTTCTACAGCATAAAAACATAAAAAAATTCCGAGAAAATCGAAAAAGTTGAACAAATTGAACAAAATATAGTCAAAACACGAGTATAACGGCGCGAAGCGCCGAAAATTTGACACTTTTGAGCAAATAAATTGCTAAAAACGCTTAGAAAGGAACTTTTTCTACGAATTTTTAAAAAATTCTCTGAACTTCCGAAAAATCGCGAATTCTGGGGGGGGCACGAAAAAATTTCTGCGGCGGGTGAAAATTTTTCCGGGGAAGGGTGAAAACCCCCCAACCCCCCCCCAGATCATGTATTGTCATATATTTTAGCGCAACAATGCATCATATGTCGACGTCCTGTTATCACACATTGGCGTGCGGGTTGGAAGGTATACACCCCCTGCATTAGTTGAAAAACCCCCTGGCAGATTACTAGAGACCCCCAGAATTCATCATTTTTGGCGATTTTCGGCGATTTCACCCAACTATATCCCCCAGAATTTTCTTGCTACCCACGTATACCTGTAATACCACAGGCACTAAATCCCTAAGAGACGTTTAAGGAACGTTAATTATTCTGACTTCGTGGCGAGAACTGTACCTCATCATCTTCAGCACTCATTTGCCATGAAATTTAGGCACTTAGTAGCCCTTAAAATTTGCTAATGATTGTTTGGCATTTTATAACATTAAGACGTCGTCTGTTTCAATGCAGGAATGCAGAACATACGACGACGTCCTACGTTACATCTGAGCCAAACAATCCTTAAGAGATGTTAAGCATTAAAATTTCGCGCAGATTAATTTATTATTTTCACTTTACATCTTCTACGCGCAATTTTAAAGCGAACAATAGCAACATCACAAGAATCACGATAGAAACGATAAAACCAAAAGAGTAACAAAAGTAGACCTAAATGTAAATGTTCATATAAAATGAGTTTATATGAAAATTAATTTGAAAATTTATTCAAAAATTCAGAGGAATTCAAAGACAACAAAAGTTAGTATTATCACAGAACTGAATTTATGATTTCTTCATAATTTACGTGCTTTATCAAATTAGCTTGATTAAACATTACCTTGATCTGTCTTCGTTGCTGGCTTCCAATTTTCCGGACTTATAATCGGCAGGCACACTTGACCTTTTTCATCAATATTCGGATGATAAATTTTGGTTAAAAATGTAATTTTTGGAGGCTTGAAGGGATATTCTGCAGGAAAGTCAATTTGGATCTTGAAAGCTCCCTTATTATACGGTTCCTTGTCCTACAGGAAAAGAAATATTGAAGTACGTGCATGAATCCACGCATTATTCATGTAAATTCATAAGTGAAAAGGAGTGTCATACAACATTATGTGTTTAACATGCAGTAGTTCTCAAATTATTATTATTTATAATTTAATTTCTTAATTTTGTATCGCATTATTTCGTACTTAGAGGCGTAGGTCCACGTATGTAGGTACTAGGTATTATATAAATGTTTAGAACAATCTTTTGAGTCATGGCTCCGACTACATTCATGCCGAATCATAAATTTTAAAGAACTAATGTCATTTTTTACACTAATTTGACTTTTTACGATTTTCGTCAAAAATTTGTGAAAACGACAGCTAAAGCCGCACATTGTCAGATGTCTTTTTTGCTCTTAATTCTTCTGTTAGAATCAGTGGCGGATCCAGGATTTTCTGGCAGGAAGCGAAATCCTATTTTTTTCTAGAACTGTCAAAACAAGGTCCTAAGGATTGGGAGAATATGCGCCAAACAGCAGCTTTTCGCCGTTTTCTAGCAGATAAAATCTTTTCTAGCACAAAAGTTTTTGAAAAATTAAAATCTAAACATTCTTTTGCCGCAAAAAAACAAAATAAATTTTCTAAATTTCTTTTGAAGCTTAATTTAAGACAAAATGCAAGTAAACTCAGGAAATCAGGCTAAAGCACGGCCAACTAAAGTTACCGTAACTCTCCTTTACATACTTTACGCTATTGAAATAAAATGCTAGGTACAAAATGAGATATTTTCGAATTTTTGCTGAACGATGTGAGAAAACTGCTTATATTGAATCAGTATAATAGCGACCACATATTCCCATAGGGAGGAAAGGATGGGTATTGCCCTACCTCGGGATTCAAGAATTGAGTCACTGTCAGAGAATTTTTAAGTATCAATCATTTTCTGCATGATTTTTGGGAACGAAAATAGCAAAGATACTAAAATTTTTCAGCGCTTTACGCCGACTAGTACAGTTCTGTTTCGTTTTTCCATAAAATGCACAGAATCAAGTAAAAATCTGAAAGGTCAAAATTTTTAATAATTCTTACATTTTTTACTTACAAAAGTGACGAAACGAGTCAAAATTGGACATAAAGTACCAAAACTGCAGTTTTCCACATTGCAACATTTTATATAGGATGTTTTAACCACTTTTCATATTTAACCTGCAAAAAGGCTAGAACACTCAATTTAGTGGTCCCAAATTTCAGAATTTCACCCCTCCCTACTCCGAACCTTGGGAAACTATGATAGCAACAAAATTATAGCTGAGAGTTCGAAAACTGCATTTCTGGAGCAACGCAAAATAAGGCTGTTAGACTGCTATAAAAGGCAGCGAAAATTATGAATTTTTGTCAAGCGCCGAGAAAATCGGTAAAATAATGACAAATCATGACTAAGAACAGGCACGTAGCTGGCCGTCCTACTTTGAGGGGGGACCAACACCAATTTTGGGGGACTAAGCCCAAAAGAACCAAAAATAGCACAAAATAACGTGTAAAAAGTCCGATTTTCTGAATTTTGGGGGTCCGAACCATACGTAAGCAGCAAGAAAATTCTGGGGGGTGCAAGATTTTTCGAAGGTCAAAAAATGGCCTTAAAATGGTGGTATGGCGATACAAACACCATTTTTCGACGTTTCTCATCAAGCACTATCCATTGGCATCAAAAAATTGCGAAAAAAACGAGAAAAAAAATTTCAAAAATTGAATTCTGGGGGGGGGGTATTTTGATTTCTGGGGGGGATATTTTGGTTTCTGGGAAAGTGCATACCCCCCAAAGCCCCCCCACGCCCAGGTGTGGTCCGGACCCCCATTCCTTCCCCTCCAGAGATAAGTGCCTGACTAAGAATCGTTAGAAAACAAATTAAAGTTATTATTGCCCGTAAGGCACAGTCAAGTAGTAAATAGGTACGCAACCTATGAAATATTATGCATATAATTCAACGTTTGTTCCCATTTTCGTGAAATTTATTCGCTAGTAAATGAAGATTACGTAAGTATGTACACAAAAACACATACATTATTTATAAATCAACGAATTTATTGGACAAACTTAGAGTAAATTTATATGTAATGTAGATGCTCAATTTTTATTATACCTAATTTTATGATTTTTCATCTTTTGTGTATTTTTTGTTATTTTATAGGCTTGAGTGCATTCCGGTATGACCGCTTGCCCGAGGAATAGAACGATTGAAGCAGATTCACAATTATGCGAGATATGCAAAAACTTTAATGCCTTTACTTTAAATGTCTATTTTGATTAAATCGTTTTAAATTAGAAATTATTTCTTACTATCTACAGAAAATAATCAATTACTATTAGTATTACATCGGGAAAATTATAGATATAGTAAAATACATTGCAGAAAATAAACTGCAGAAAAACAAACAATCTGGCGTGACGCAAAGCGAAATTATATCAAAAACCCCGATTTGGAGTTTTTAACTGAGATTTAAAAACCTATAAAATTCAGATTTACATAAAAAAATCTTAAAAAAGCATTGGTTAAAAACCCATTTTGATTAATTTTGCAAATTTTAATTTTTTATCCTAATAACCAAATGGAAATTTACCGGAACAATCAATCCGTGCCACTGAAGCATATTTCTTTCATCGACACTTATATTTCGGAAAATCTTGAGACTAGATGCTTGAATATCAGCGAATTCCTAAAATCGAAAGAATGTTAATATTATACAGACACACAAGCATAAATGATCTAGAAATTAAGGGTACTACTGTGCCTGGTGCACACCTACCTTTTGTGTGTGCGGCTACTTTGCTTGAAGTAAACTCGATTAGTAGCGCGTGTTCGCAGATTTTATAGATTTTTGCATGCGCTGGTTCCATTTATGACATTTTTAAAGCACAATCTTCAACACATAAGCGAGTGAAATTACCTTAAATGTGATAAAAGCGAGTCGGGGGGACTGTGACTGCATTCACATTGATGGCAGCGCATGGGCTAAGCCTGAGATAAATGGAGCGGATATTGCTCCGCTCGCTCCACAATTTTTGCTCCATTTATGCCTTAGGCTTAGCCCATGTCTGGCATCAATGTGAATCCGCAAGCAAGAGCGAAGCGAGCGGAGCAATATGAATGCACATTACTAAGCCTAAGCCTAACGCATTAGTAACATGAGTCAGAATAATTCTATTTTCCTTGTTAATTCACTGAAGAACATAACAAATCGTTGCATACAATCTCGAAATGATCTGGTCGAGTGGTTAATAGTGATCGACCGGGGCGACTTTTTTGGCCGGGGCCGGGGCTGGCCGGGGTGAGACAAGGAAAATATTATTGCATGACACATACTTATGGTGAGCATAGGAAAAGAAATAATGAGCGACTGCTCTATTCAGTAGTAAATGGCAAGCGCAAAGTTAGGTGCGCCTTTTCATATCAAGTTTTATTACTATTTATGTCACAAGAAACAAGTTTAGTCCAGTTTTTCATTGTCTGAATCATCAATAAAGTCTATGTCGCTGCTATTAGCACACTCTATATCATTTGAATCTTCGCTACTGCTACTGCTGCTGTAGCGATTGGATGCAATAGGTATTGGATGTAATAAATGAGACATCACATATTCCCATGAGAAGGGAGGGGTATTACCCCCCTCAGGGTCCAAGACACAAGTCACTGTCAGACGATTTTTGGTGAAAACCTTTTGAATTTTTTTGAACTTAATTTTTTAATAGGGCAAAAGTGTACCTACCTAACTGTTAGAATTTCACGAAGTGATACATTATTTTAGAATGTGAGCTAGAGTAAATAGATAAACTATCACTGTAAAACATGCATGTAATCGCTTAAAATTTTATGAGGGTCCCTCAGTATACATATAACGGCTAGAAATCTAGGGTAGGGGTCCCTCGCCATTTTTGTAAGGAAGGGGTTAGCGACTAGATCAAAAATGGTAAAAACACATAAAAATAGCCAAAAAAGTGCAGGTTTTCGCCAAAAAAATGGGGGAGGGTGGTCAAATATTTTCTGACTTTCAAGGAAGTTCGAGGCTTCAAAGCGTGGGTGGGAGATGGCCCAAATCCCCTGTCACATGTATATTTCTCGGCCATTTCCAAGGGAAGGGGGTAAGCGGCTCCATTTTTGCAGCCGCTTACCCCCTGAAAATCTTTAAAATGGTGGAATTTGCAATAAGGAATTCTACACCTTTTTACAGAATTCGTTCTTCAAAAATCTTTGTACATCTACAAAGACGGTCCTGAAACGTCTTTGTACATCAGCAAAAATCTTCGCCGAATACAAAAAGACCGTGCTTCTAAATGTGATAATTCGGCCTGAATTTAGTTGATAATATTAGTTCGGCGCGAAGTGCCGAAATTTGTATGAGCTTTTGATGGAATTCACACATAAAACTCGACTGAGAAAGCTAAAACAACTTGTACTACAAAATCAGAAGTATTACAAAAATTGTAAGATGCGAATTAAATCTTGTAATAAACAACACTGCGCTTAGAATGGGAAAATGGAAAAATGTCAAATATTCAGAAACCCAAAAACTAGCCAAATACACTACTAAAGGTCGAAAAACTATGTTCTACCACACTGAAATCGTTATGGTACCATATTAAAGTATACAAAAATTTTCATGTACAAAACAGTGATTTTTTGTATTCGCCAAAGATTTTTCCCGATGTACGAAGACTTTTCAGGACTATCTTTGTACATGTACAAAGATTTTTGGGAAGATAAAAACTGTAAAAAGGTGTGAAATTCCAAAAATTTTCGGCGCTTCGCTCCGATATGAAAAATTGTCTGTCCTATATATTTTAAAATGGCAAAATTTGTATTTAGAATGGGAAAATGTCAAATTTTTAGGCGCTTCGCGCCGTTTTGAGACAATTTTAGTAATTTTTGGCGCTAGAAACCCAGAAAACAGCTAAATATACAATCAAAAGTCAAAATACCCTGTTTTACCACACTAAAATCGCTACTGTACCATATTATAGTAACCAAAAATTTGTGTGTACAAAATGTACAAAGACTTTTGGGTACCATCTTTGTACATGCACAAAGGGACCGTGTACAAAAAAAACACTGGTACAAAATGTTCAAAGACTTTTGGGTACCATCTTTGTTCATGTATATACAAAGGTACGTTGTACAAAAAAACACTATCACATACTGATAGTAGGTATGGCGAAAATGTGTATGTTTAAAACATATTTGAATAATATTGCTACAAAAATTTGTTAGCTCATACAAAAACCTTTTCGGAGATCTTTGTACAAGCACAAGAAGCTCGTACATTAAAATAGAGTCGGCTAATAATAGTCCACCACTTAATTTGCTGGTCCTCCAATTTGGGATTTCACCCCTTCCTCAACTCTGGACCTTAGGAAACTATAGGAGACATATTTAGCTTATTGGATCGGACGCAATTCTGCAGCGTAGTTTACATTCGCCTATAATTAACCTCCGTACTAATAACTATTACACAAGAAACGCGTTTTAAAGCACGCAGTTCCCATTCAATTAAATGTAAAAGTGTTTTTTGTAAAAATAGGTTGTTGAAAACAAACAATTCAACTAGAAATAGAACGTATTTGTCAACTCTAAATCTTTTAGCCATAGCCATGAATGAATGAGTTAAAAGTAGCATTTAGTTTAAGTAAGTTAAGTGGAGGAATCGAAAACATGCAGATTTTCCAGAACATTTATTCAGTAAAAGCTCATTTATACACAGTAGCAAAGTTATAACAAGGATTAAGTAAGTATACATATGGTCTAATCAGTACAGCTCTCAAAATTAACACTTTCTCATTGATAAATAAGTGCCAGTATCAAAGCCTGTACAAAATACGAATAACACTAAATTTTTCCCCGGCCCCGGCCATTTTTTGACGTTGCCCCGGCCGGGGCCGGGATGCTTAAAAATGGTCGGGATTGCCGGGGCCGGGGCCGGGGCCCCGGTCGATCACTAGTGGTTAAGATGTCGGATTTCAAATCCAGAGGTCCACAGTTCGAGTGCAAAATACTGCAACTTTCTGTTCTTTCATCTTGAGAAGCTGACGTACTCCCGTAGTCGAAAAACTTCAATTCACGTAAAATCAATATTCACACATAAAGGTTAGGTGTGCACCAGGCACAGTGATACCGGAATTAAGGAGTTTTTTACATTCCACACAAAAAGTTTTTCACCTCACCCCAGAGAACGCGATTTTCAGCCAAAAAAATCGTAGAAAACATTTTTATTAAACGTTTTTTAAGATATTTTAATTTGAGAGTGTCAATTTTTCGGCGTTTCGCCCCAAGCAACCATTTTTTTACGGTATTTTATTAAATTTCATCGAATTTTTATTGAAATTTTTTTATGTCTTATCGTCTAGCAAGAAAGACCATCGTCAGAAATGCTAAAAAATGATGTTTTTAGAGCGTATCTATAGTTTTTGAGCCTAAAAAGTCGCGTAAGAAAAATTTTTGATTTAACCCCACGGATTTTTCGTATTCGGCAAAAATGATTCCCAGTGTAAAAAGGCTTTTTGTGGCCGTCTTTATATATCATGTACAAAGGTTTTTGGGGAATCAAAAACTTTAAAAATGTCTGAAATTCACGAAAATTATGGCCATAGAACAATTTTCGCCAAAGAGTGGGAGACAAAATTTTCTGACTTTGAGAATGAAAGATGACTGACTTTGCTGAGGGAACCCCTTGACCCACCCCCTATTATATACATTTAATACTACAGTATCCTAAAATAATCATGTGTTCAAATGAACAAGACTTTCGAAAACCATCTTTGTGCATGTATGTTCGAAAGTACCTTGTAGAAAAACTCTGTTTCAACCCCTCCACACAGTGTAGATTCTATGTAATAATAGGAAGTCATTAATACGATATACACGAAGAAACGAAAAAATGTAGACAAGACAGAAAAAACTAATAAAAATTCTAAAAAAAACAATTAATAAGATAGATAAAACGCAGAAGAAAAGCATACTTTAATTTTAAAAAGAAAGACAAAAAGACGCAAGAAATAGCCCAAATTTACCCATAAAGCATTATATTATGAAAAGAGAAATTACAGGTTTTACACAGGTTTTACGAGGCGAAAGAGTCCAAATGTCTGAAAAAAGGAAACAACGAAGTAAGCGAGATGTAAATACAGAAAACAATTATTCGGCAAAAAAATCAAGATGTATACGATCAGGATGGGCAGAGCTAGAATCCTGAAATCATAATCAGTCAGCGATAAAGTGGGATCATTCTTAAAGCAAATGTTAGGCAATTTTTTCATAATTTTTTATGACATTTGTGTACTTTTGAGAAACGCGCAAGAATGCCATTATTTTTCTTTAATCAAAAGTACCCATACATGTAAGAAGGGGTGGGGTTACCCCACCTAACGTCAGTCGTTCTCCATCCCTCTAAAGCCAAAAGCTTTTGACCCTACCCAATTATTAGGAAAATTGAATTTTTTGACCATTTTTAGGCGTTTTTTGACCATTGTCGGCCAAAATTTGGAGGTCATTAACCCCCCCCTGAAAATGGTTGAGGAACCCCTGCCAAAATTTTGAGCCGTCACATGTACGGAATTACCTAATCTTACGTAATGCAAATAGACCGAGATCAACGTTCTTAAGCATTTTTCGATCAAAATACATTTTAATGCGAATGTACGGGCACATTCGTAATCAGCATAGGAAGACGTATATGTACATAAGTACGCGATGGAATGAGCAAATGACTTAAGTAGCAAAAATGACCCAAGCCAAAGCAGCACTTACATACAGTGCTGCTCAAAAGTTTAGAGCCACCCACAGTTTAAATGCATTTTTTGTTTTAGTCATAAGTACCTACTTAACTAGGTATTGATGAAAACTTTTAAAACTGAACAGAAATAACAAGAACAATGATCAACAGTCAAAAATCAACAAAAAAAAATCGGTTAAAATGCAATCGGGTAGCCTTTGCTGTGAATTAGCGCTTGTAAACAAACTGGCATTGAATTGATCAGTTCAGTGCATTTTTCCTTTGGGATCGAAGCCCAAATATGCTTCAATTTTTGTATCATTTCATTCCTAGAGTGTGCACAGAAATTTTGTTTTCTAAGTTCCCCTTTCATAATGCACCAGATATTTTCAATCGGATTGAGGTCCGGGGACTGAGGAGACCATGGTAATAAAGGAACTCCGTTAGTCACAAAGTATAACATAGTAGCGTTCGCCTTATGTTTCGGATCGTTATCCTGCTGGAAAAAAATTCCTCCGATGGTTTTTCTATAGCAGTCGCTAAAGAGGTCAGGTGCTCATCGATTAAGTCAATGTACGAAGCGGCTGTAAATTTTGGGCAAGAAGGAACGAAAACTAAATCACCAACACCTTGAGCGCCAAATGAACCCCAAATCATAACGCTACCTCCTCCACCGTGTTTGACACTGCTGGCCATACAGTCAACGTTATACTTTTCGCCTGAACGTCTACGGACAAAAGCCCTCGATTTGGGAGTAAAATAATCGAATTTTGACTCATCAGAAAATAAAACTTTTGACCAGTCAAGAAATGTCCAATGTGCAAAAGTTCGAGCAAAATCAAGACGCTTCTTTCTATTAATTTCGCTCACGAAAGGCTTTTTTACGGCAATTCTAGCAAAAAGTCCAATACGGCAGAGGTGCCGGCTAATTGTCTGCCTTGACACCGATGGTCCACCACCAATAGAATATTCAGCTTGCAAGTCAGAAGCAGTCAATCGTCAATTTTTCAAGGAAGCTCGCTTTAAATCGCGTAAATCTCGAGTGGACAATTTAGAGGGTCGCCCGGACCGAGGAAGATCAGTAAACGCATCAAAAATATCATGTTTCGAAAGTGCATTTTGAACGGCGTGCCGACTTATATTTAGACGTCCTGCAATTACTCTTTGCGATAGTTTGGCATCGTTAAACATAGAGACGATTTTCGATCGAATGACTGGCAAAATAGACTGAAATTTGCCCATGATAAGTCACCAGGCAGTAAACAGAATTGAAAACGACTGAAGTTTTCGGAATCAGCGGAAAAAATGACTTAGACAATTGTGTAATGTGAAAGTCGTTCATTTTAACTTTAAACTTAAAAGCGCGCTTATGACTTGGTCCGATTTCAGACTGTGTGAACAAGGTGGCTCTAAACTTTTGAGCAGCACTGTACATATGTAGCTCTTAAAGTGAAAAAAGAAACATGCTCTGAATAAAGCACTTTGCAATTTCTTGAAATGATTCAAGTTTATATATCGCGAAAGACTCGAATGTTCATAAATAACTGAAAACATACTTTCGCAAGGTCCAGTCTATGAAGCGAAGGGAGTAAAAGCCTAAATTCGGTGCCAGACAATTAGGGCTCAAGACATTTTTACAAGTCAAATGTGGAAAATGATTAAAACATCCACTACGAATATTTTAATGCGGAAGCCTGGATTTCGTTGTACTTTCTATCCAATACTGACTCGTTTTGTCACTTTTATAAATGAAAAATTTAAAAATTCATGGGAAATTTTGACTTTTCAGATCATTCTGAATTCATTCCAAGCATTTTATGGATAAACAGAGAAATGTACTAGTCAGCACAACGCGCCGTTTCAACATTTTTGCTACTTTGGTCCCCCAAAAATCATGCAGAAAATGTCCGATAGTTCAAAATCATCTGGCATTGACTTGAGTCTTGGACCCTGAGATAGGGGTAATACCCAACTTCCCTATAGGAATGTATGGCTGCTGAAGAGGATCGAATTTCTAGAACCTAGCCTTCAGCTTTGAGCAACAACAGCTATATTTCGACAAGAAGTCCGTATATTTAGTAAGGCATGTAATTATATTGCAAGAAGATTCCATGTTCACGGAATAAACAATCTTATTCTTCTCTTATAGATGAGGCGTAGAATTTTATGTGTTTAATTTATAAAGTCATGATCACAGATGGTGTAGGTACTTACGATAAGAGAAAGAAAAAGCGATAAAGCCATGTGTGGGAAGATAAACTATGTTGTCTATAAGTATCTACCGCAAGAACGGTGATGCAGCAGCGGATAAATAAAAAATGGATGAAATCCAAGCGAACAAGTTAATGCTAAAATATTTCTCAACGTGAAATTATTAATCAGAAATTAAATTCAAATAAACTTAGAATTAAAAATTAAAGATGGAGTGAATTCCTTTTGAATCCTCCGATTTGTTGTCATATTCGACGAACTTTAATCAGAGATCCAAATAACGCTAAAGCATAAGTCGTTAAAGATAAAGTGCGCGATGCTAAGCGACCTCGAAATTTTGGGCAACCAAAATTAAGCGTGAAATGATTTTCTCTAAAAAAGCTGCAAGGTTTACACATATAGCAATCTTAGTGATTGCAAACAAAAGGTTAGGATGGGCAACCTTAAGTTGAAACTCTGCTCTTAGCTTCCACTAGACCGTCCTAATCTTATTCTTTGTTGCACTGTTAATGTTCTAATTCCACTTAGTTCTATAAGCGCTCAATTTTGTAATTAGTGGCTATATTTGTCGAATACCTATCTCACTCAGAAATGTGTAACCATGGGTTTAATAGTGGAGAATCAATTGCAAAATTTGCAGAAATTTCAAAAAGTGCGAAACTTTTTTTTTGAAAAATGCAACAGGCAATAAAACTGCAAAACACGGTTTAAGTAAAAAAGTCAAATTCGAAACGAATTCAATCTTAACTACCTAGGGGAGTAGGGCTCGCCAAAAGGAGGCGCGGATCAAAATTGACACAATATTAGTGGAGATGAAGGAGCTCAAACACTGAATTTCACAACGTTTGAGTAACTTAGGAAGCTTTTAGATCGACTTTAAATTAGGTAGGTACCTACACGGTTGTTTTTTTGTACTCGGCAAAGATTTTTCCCGATGTACAAGACTTTTCGGGACCGTCTTTGTACATGTACAAAGATTTTTGGGAAGACAAAAATTGCAAAAAAGGTCTAAAATTCGAAAAAATTACGGCGCCTCGCGCCGAAATGACTAATTGTGTGTTCTATATATCTTTATAATGGCAGAAATTGCATTTTAAAAGTAAAAATGTCAAATTTTTCGGCGCTTCGCGCCGTTTTAAGACGATTCTTAGTGATTTTTGCCCTTAGAGACCCAGAAATTAGCTAAAACACACTTCGAAAAGTCGAAGAACTCTGTTTTTACCACACTAAAGTCGCTGCTATACCATATTATAGTGCCCAAAAATTTTGTGTGTACAAAATGTACAAAGATTTTTAGGAAGACAAAAACTGTAAAAAGATGTAAAATTCCCACAATTTTCGGCGCTTCGCTCCGAACTGATAAATTATTTGTCCTATATATCTTCAAAATGGCAAAATTTGCATTTAGAATGGAAAAATGTCAACATTTTTCGGCGCTTCGCGCCGTTTTCAGATAATTTTTAGTAATTTTTGGCGTCAGAAACCCACAAATTAGCTAGAATACAATACCAAAGATCGAAAACCCTGTTTTACCACACTAAAATCGCTACTGTACTATGTTATAGTACACAAAAATTTGCATGTACAAAATGTACAAAGACTTTTGGGGACCATCTTTGTACATGTACAAACGGACCTTGTACAAAAAAAACACTGGGTAGGTATCGTTCTTTATCTTACTTACTCTCAATTGGGTTTGGTTTTGAAACCATAAGCTTTTAGGCTTATCAGATCTCGACTCGACTTAACTCCCAATTAGGTCAACGTGCAGCCAGTGGCGGATCTAGGATTTTCCTAAGGGGAGGGCGGTACCCCTAAGGGAGGCGGAACCCTGACTTGGGCGGAAAAATTAGCCGTTTTAGCCCGAAAATCGCTAAAAATCGCTCAAAAATGCTTAATTTTGCGCAATATTTTGGGCGAATGAGGGGGCCGCCGCCCCCGCCCCTCCCCTAAATCCGCCCCTGCGTGCAGCTGCTTAGGCCAATTCTTTCTCACTTTAAAATGTTTTTTGCAAAGCGCGCTGAAATGGAGACATTTCCAACAAATCCTGATTCTGGAGGAATAATAGGCCGTTTTCATTCAAAATTTTTGCTATGCTTTCTTTTAAGACAGCGTATCTACCTAAAAAAATTAATTTTCAAGCTAATTATTGGCAGTTCGGGAAATTTTGTTGCGTGTTTTTTCGACTTTTCACATCGTCCTGTGATAATTTACCTAAATGTATGTATATACCTGAACAAATTTTTTTAAATTTTTCTTATTAGGAATGCACACTTTGCAAATTTTACAACTCGGGTAGGACCTTATATAAGGGAGAATGAGCACTAGCATAGCCAGGGAAGGAATTCCCCCTCAAGAAAAATTTTGAATTTTTTTAAATGAAGCTATGCGGTTGCGTAATGCTGTTCTGCGACGAGTTGTTGAGAATAAACCAAAAAATAAAAATTCGGCGCTAGTTTTGGCAATTATTTTAACTTATAATGGCAACAAACAAAAACTATAAAGCGTTTGCAACCATGAGAAGATGAAGTACCTATTTGAAAACATATTTAGTCAATAAAAATTCAAAAGTATGGAGAACATCCGTAAGCTTTGTGCAGATTGCGTTTTTGAAAGCTGCTTAGCATAGGGAACATGACAAGCCTGCAAAAGATTCGCACCTCACATGGAAATATCAGAAAATTTCCGCGCTTCGCGCCAGTCTATTTTATCTATTTATCATCTGAATTAAGAACCATGATTCGGACGATTTTATGAAAATGTTGACCTCAAAATTTAATATTTCAGTGCTTATTTGCGAAATTTTCTGGGGCTCGCTCTGCCCCGGACCCCACTGGAGGGCACTTGAGCGCGCCACCTCGGACCCCCCGGCCCCAAAAGGGGTTTTCCGTTGCATTCTGTGTAATCTAGAGTTCTACCCGAGTAGTAAAACTTGCAAAACGGGCAGCATTTGTGAAATTTTTCAATAAAAATTTTTTTCTATGCATCTTAATGGTTGCAGGACGATGTGATTAGTCCAAAAAAGGCATTATTTAACATCTAGGACGCATTCTTATACGTTTTTAGAGACTTTTATAAAAAACATTTTCGAATCCCCTGGCAAAAATCCTGGCTAAGCTTATGCGTCTTTGCACCGATTTCTTCTATATTTTGGCAGTTTCTATCACTTTATTGCAGTAAAAGTCAAAAAATAAGCGCTTCGGGCCATAATAAGCATTTTTTCTGTTAAAACCGTAAAACAATTTCAATAAAAAAATATATTTCTCTATTGCTTCAGTAGTGCAGGACGATGTGAAAAGCCCAAAAAACACGTTATTCAAAGGCCCCTGCCCGTTTTTGTGGTTTTTTTTGACCAAAAATTTTGTTTGTATTCCCATGGTGAAAATCCTGGCTAGGCCTATGAGAATGGGCACTAGTTGTTGACCCGCAAGCTTTTTAACGACCAATACTAGCCTCTAATGCATGCCCCCCGCATGTGTTAGGGGCCAACATTTGCACGGTTTTAAATTCTGAAAAAACCAAACACTTTCATTCAAAATTTTTGCTCGGCTCGGCTATCCCCCTGGATACGAGCCTGCTGGGTGGCAAAATTTACAAAATGTACAGCTCAAGTGGTCGTAAAACGTCTTTTTTGACTCATCCTTAGTCCCCCTTATGTTTTTAAAGAATTTTGGTCTGCCCCCCTGAAACAAAATCCTGGGCACGGGCCTGGATCACCGTTTTTTCCACTTTTCAGTCCATTTGTCAACCAAAATTTTGGAAAATGGAAAAAATTTTTGGGCTTGGTTGGCATTCAAGGAGAATTTTTGTAATGTTAGAATGCGTTTCAGAGAAGTAAAACTTCAAAAAATTTTCGGCTCTTTGCGCCAAATTGATTTAATTCTTACTTGTTATTAATTTTTAAGTCGCAGCGCACCAATCACAGCATTTTTATCGACAATCTGTTCTAGAACTTCACTACGATTGAAAATCCTTATCTTCTGCACGGATTTGGTTAGTTTTCGTAATGAAAAATATGCATTTTAGAGAGCTAAGATTTCAAAATTTTCTGGCGCTTCGCGCAGCATTGGCGTATCTGGTTCACACATGTATTAAGATAGCCAAGTTATAAGTACGTACACAGCAAGTTAGTATCCGCTGAAAGCTGCCACCTGACTGGTTCAATTTCAGTCAAGTCGAAAAAACAAGGCAGTGCTTGGATCGTTTCTGTAGATTCATGTGACTGACAAAAATGTTGGTCAGTCCATGATACTGAGCCTAAGCCTAATCAGCAGGTAACCAATGCAAAACATTAAGAATATCTTGCATTCTTTATCAAAATAAACCAGTGTTAGTTGATTGGTTATGGTTCTGGAATTCGGAGCAAGAAGTTCACAATTCGAATCCGGCTTCCAGCAACTCTCTTTCGTTTTCTCAGATGCTACCGATTGCATACATACGCCCTTACAGTATGACTATATTGATGCACATTCCTTACCTGATCATGTAGTCGCTTCTCCTAACGTTTGTTTGTTCAAAAAAGAGCTCCTAAACGGCATTTGTGTAGCTGGTTCACATATGTATTAACATAGTCATATTGTAAGGGCGCATGTGTGCAGTTTGTGGAATCTGAGGAAACGAAAGCTGTTGGCAGTCGGCTTCAAAATGTGGACCTCTTTCTCCAAAGTCCAGAACCATAACCAATCGACTAACGCTGGTTTGTTTCGAGAAAGAATGCAAGGTATTCATAATTTTTTGCATTGGTTTACAAGTTGATAAGCTTCAGGCTTAGTATCATGGACTGACCAAAATGTTGGTGCCAGCATTTACAATAAGCCTGAGTAATAGGATGCGACGAGCGGAGCGAGCGATGCGAGTTGCATCCCATTACTTAGGCTTATTTTAAATGCTGACACCAACATTTTGGTCAGTCGCATGAATCTACAGAAACAATCCGAGCACTGCCTTATTTGTTTTCGACTTGACTTAAATGTAACCAGTTAGGTGGCAGCTTTCACCGGATACTACTTGCTGTATGCGTACTTATAACGTGACTATCTTAATACATATGTGAACCAGCTACACCAATGCCCTCCTGAACATTGATTTTACAATTTCATTGTTGGGGCATACCTACTAATACTAATACTTTATTCAGAAAAAACACAAGGATAAAACAAAATCGCAAGGAAAATAAGATAGCATAGTGTGAAATGCGAAATGTCCTGGACACACAGGCAAAATAGATTGCGCTCACGTGTGCCCCATCAAAAAATTCCCGAAATCAACCTTTTTCAAATTTCTCTTAAATGTCTCAACATTTGGAGAACTTCCAATATATTGTGGAAGATCGTTCCAAATTCTAGCTGATCTCGTAGCAAAACAATACTTTGTACAATCAAGTCGAAATTTTTCTAAATAGATCTGATTTGCAAATGCATTTCTAGTACGCGAATGACCATAAAACTTATAAAAATCTTCAGAAGGCAAGAGATTATTGTGAATAATATTAATGTAACAATTAAATCAAAATAAATTCTACGGAGTTCAAGCTTCTCAAATTTTAAGGCTTTTAACCTTTCATCATAAGAAAGTCCCATATATCCAATTGACCTTTTAGTAAATTTTCACTGTACCCGTTCAACCCTGTTGATATCAGAAAGCAAATAGGGGCTCTATACAGTTGGAGCATACTCTACTAAAGGCCGAATAAAATTCTTAAAAGCAAGAACCAACATTTTATGATCACGTGTTTCAAAACATTTGAAAATCAAAGCACTCATTTTCAAAGCTTTTGCTGATATATCAGTA
The DNA here is from genome assembly GCA_036768485.1 of Mermis nigrescens. NCBI lineage: Eukaryota > Metazoa > Nematoda > Enoplea > Mermithida > Mermithidae > Mermis > Mermis nigrescens. The sequence goes on along the minus strand of JAVLUZ010000240.1, from coordinate 336,149 downwards.
CAATGACAGCTAGATGATAAGTTTGTTGTTGAGGAAACATCTAAATCTCGAATTGAGGAACCTGCGTCAGATAACAAAAAATGGTTTGTTATATATAACTTTAGGATTAGCTTACCCTCGATATAACACAGAACATTTAGGGAGAGATATGCTTAACTGATTTCCTTCAGACCAGGAAACCAGCTTATCTAAATCTTTTTGCAACAAAGTATAATTTTGAGAAAAATTAAAAAGTTGTATCACTTCCGTGATCTGTATGTCCTTTTGTTCAGTCGCTGTTTTATCAGATATTTATGTTTAATCAAATTTTGTGTATTTTTCTTAACAATAAACATTTTCTTGTCTTGTTTTGACATATGTGAACGAGCTACACGAATGAACGCCCTTCGCGCCATTTGCTAAATTAGTTTTTATTGTCAACAGCGACTTCATTGCTTTACTGAAGGAAGGAAATTCAAGTTTCAACAGAAATAACGTATACTGATCGTGATATTTCTAGTAGAGCGCGAAATTTTTATACAAAAAGTGCATCAGTCAGACTCAGACACTGCTATTACATGTGTACACAGGATTCTCTACTTAAAAAACACTGATTTTTAATACAGGCGCTCTATTTTTAACGTTTTTAGACCTCCCAAAAAACGTGGAAAAAGGGTGGGAAAAGTGGAAAAAAATTTCGGGTCTGCTGGTCCATAATGTCAACCGAATCGCTGGGGAAAAACGGTGGCCTGGATGAATATTATGGACTGGATTGCTTTACTTGCTAATGACAGTAACAGATAAGTGATAGAAACTGTATATTCCGTCAGAAAAAACTTTTATGATACTTATGTAAGAACTGCTCTTTCATGATTCGTCAACATAAGCCGACTTTCAAACAGTGAGATTTTTCGTCCTGGCTACATATACATATGTACACGAATGAACATAGGCTACCGTGTAATCTGCATGCACTTATAGTCTATTTTTTCACCTGATATATATGAAATCGCGCGAAAAGCATTATTTTATTACTATAATACCCGATTTCTCCGTTGCGCGACGAGTACGGAGTGACCCGAATCCTCTGTCGAGCAGTAAAAAAATGGCAGTTGCAGTAAAAAGCATTTTTGACTACCGATCGTTTTCATGCACTAGGTTAGAAACAGACTACATATATGTAAACTTACGTACGTACATATACATACATACATACATATGTATGTGTGAAAAGTAAGAGGACAGGCAGCCTTGGCGTTTGGCGGCTGCAGAGTGAACGGAAACCTCAGGAATGCGCGCCGGACATAATGAAAATCCAGGCATAGCCTTCCAAGGATTTCCGGCTTTGAGTACCTGGGACAAACAGGACAACAGTCTCTCTGGCTGGCTTCGCTTATTCAGTGTACCTATGTATGTACATATACCTATGTATGTACTTTAAGGGAAAATGTATGGTTTAAAGAAATCGACATATTTTCCTTTCTATTGTTTAGAAATCGTTAAAATAATACCTTGTTAGATGCACAGGTTAATACTGGTGTAAATAAAGCATTTTAAGCATTCTTTGTTTACTGTAGCGGGTAAAAAATCACTGAAGACCGACACCAAATTTTTACAATTTTATTTGTTGTTTTCTGCATTTTTTATGCAAATTCTTACATAAGCCGACTATGCATACTTTATTTATTGAGATTCGCGACTCATTTATCTATAAAAAGAGCTATTATAGTTGAAATTTGGACTGGTAGAGATTTTTCACGACAGGTATATCATGACGCGCGCGCCCTCACGGGAGTTCAAAAAAATTTTTTTTTCTGGAAGTACCTTTCCTGGTCAAACTTCGTTATTTTACTAGGATTGGGTTTAGATTTATGTAGGTGGTAGTCAGGGACGGGAAAAACCCAGATTTTAATATTTTGAATGTTGGATTTTTTGGGTGTTTTGTGGGTTTTTCTGGGTTGTTTTGGTTTTTTGGGTTTTATTGAGGTTTCATTGGATTATTTTATGAAATGAAAAAATGATAGCTAGAGCTTCATACAGTAGCTGGGAATACTTCCAACAGCTGCTAGACACGAAACAAACAAAATAAGATAGGTTTTCATTCATTATGTGTGGGGGAAGGGTGGTAAAATTTACCCCTTCTAGATATAATGCATTTTTAGCATATTTTTGCCAAATTTCCATATTTTTGGACTCCATATCAATTTTTTTTACTGTTTACATAAAAATCATGGAGTGGGTAAATCTCACCCACCTTAGTAGTGCTAGGGTTAAACAAATGGTTCCGGACCTCCAGCTATCCAGCTTGGATAGCTAGTTGATTTGAAATGATTTTAAAATGATTTAGGTTCCAAAATGTGTAATGGCATTTGGTTCCAAAACTATTACGATTAAATGATGAAAAGTACCGATTGTGTATTGTGCACTCTGAAATAAAAGACAAATTAGCTAATGTACCTACTATGAATTTAACAAGAGGAGAGCGTTAGCTATAACCAGACTTCTCAAATGTATTTTTAAATAATTTTTACTTCTATTTTGAATTCCAAAAACGTGTAAAAAATGGTTGCAAACAACAAAGATTTTCTCACAGCTTTGATTCTAGAAATGCCAGAAACCGCTGGTCATGTCGATACTTCGATACAACCTTGAACAGAACGTGAAGGAAGCGAAAAAGGTGGGGGACAAATTGAGCCAACGAAAACCGGAAGCGCCGATAGCTGAGCACGCCAAACTTGATAATTATAACTTATTAACGCGATTAAACACGACAATCCTAACATTGATCATTACATATGTAGATCGGATTGAGCTATAGTCTATTTCATTTAACTTTGCGGTTAAACGGGCTACAAAAGTGGTTTAAACTTTTGATGCAGTAATGTGATTTAGCAATAGCAAGCGTCTCACCATAACTTGATATACTGTTGAATATCACAACTATACTGTTACTTTAAATCACTTTTGTAGGCACTTTGAATTTCTTTTTCAAAAACCATAACATTTAATGAAATAGAAGAGATAAAACGGGATGAGTAAAATAATGCCTGTTAGGTACAAATAAGCTTAAACACCAAAGGGCCTGCTGCTGTTGACGGCTATGTATCAATGATCAGGATGAACGCATGTTGAATCCAAAATGATCGCCAACGAGGGTCGAAGATATGAAGGTACTTTACATATGCATGTATCCACCTACATACACTTGGTAGGTACAAGCTTGTTTTCATACCTATAGTCTGTTTCATTTAACTTTGCGGTTTTCTATTGAATTTAATCCGCGTGAAACAAGCTACAACAGTGGTTTAAACTTTTTGAGCAATTATGCGGTTTGGCAATAGCAAGCGTCTCACCGTAACTCAATAACTGTACATAGAATATCACGAATATTTTGTTAGTTTAAACCACTTTGTAAGCACTTTATATTCTTTCAAAGAACTCAAAGTTAAAAGAAACAGGCTATACACTATGATCTATAGTCTGTTTCACTTAGCTTTGAGGATTTTCCTTGACTTTTATCAGCATAAATCAGGCTACAAAAATGGCATGAAATTTTGGTACAGTAATGCAGCTTGACAATGGCAAATGTCTCCACATCTCTCGATATACTGTAGAATATCACAGCTATGGCGTTAGTTTAAAACACTTTTTCAGGCACTTTAAATTTTTTTAAAAACCTCAAAGTTAAATGAAACGGACTATACATATGTACATACGTTAGTATAGTCTGTTCCTCATAACTTCGGTCATAAATTTTAAAACTATCTCCAACAATAAGCTGACAGATTGCGATTATAGAATTGATCTGATATATAATTATCGTAACCCTCGGCTTACATACTGTCCATAAAAATTCTTAGAATTTATGAACGAAGTTATGTGAAACAGACTATAGGTACACTTTAATTCATTTCTGATTGTGCTTTTCCCGCTTCCATGTACAGTATTTAGCTCTTTTTAAGGGGGCAGGCAGGTATAAATTTTTAGTCTGCTTCACGAAACCTTGAGCATGATCGAAATTCTTGAGTCGATATAAACCGATTATAAAAGCGATTTAAACTCAAGCAGCAATCACTATAGTCTGTTTCACACGACTTCGGTCATAAATTATAAAACTATCTCCGACGATAAGCTGACAGATTTCGATTATAGCATTGATCTGATGTTGTAAAAGATAAGGATTTTTTTGCAAGATAAAAGATAAGATAAAGTTGAAATTTTAAAATCTAGAAGATAAAGATAAAGATAAAGATAAAGATAAAAAATTAAGAAAGATGAAGATAAAGATAATTTGCAAGATAAAGGAATCAAAAGATAAAGATAAAGATAAAGATAAAGTGTAAATATGGTCGCCTGCATATGTGGGCAGCAAAAAAATTCTGGGGGGGGGTGCAAGATTTTTGAAGGTTAAAAAATGGCCTTAAAAATGGTGGTATGGCGATAAAAGCACCATTCTTTGGCGTTTCTCATCAAGCACTATCCATTGGCATCAAAAATTGCGAAAAAAACGAAACAAAAGTTTCAAAAATTGAATTCTGGGAGGTATATTGATTTCTGGGGGGGGTATTTCGGTTTCTGTGGGTTGCATATCCCCGAACCCCCACGCCCAGGTGTTGTCGACTCGCCTGGACCTATAGTCTGGTTCATTTAACCTTGAAGTTTTTGAAAAAGTTTGAAGCGGTTACAAAAGTGTTTTAAACTAATACAATATATATGATATATTACAGTATGTTGAGTCATATAGAGACATATGCTTGTTTTGAGCTGCATAACTGCATCAAAAGTTTAAACCGCTTTTGTAGCCTGATTCTTGTGGAAAATTTCAGAAGAAAACCGCAAAGTTAAATGAAACAGACTATACGAGAATGTTGTATGTGAAGTGCAATAAACCAGAGTGGGTGATGCAAAGCAGCCAACTGAATGCTAGCTTTTACACCTGAGGTCAAAGAGGTAATAGGCATGAAGCACACATAAATGTAGGTTTGGGAGTTTACCCACGGTATCTAACTGTAATTCTACTACTGGCCAGGCACGTAACTGGCTGTCCTATTTTGGTGGGGAACCAACACCAATTCTGGGGGACTAAGCTCAAAATGGCCAAAAATAGCACAAAATAACGTTTAAAAAGTCCTATCTACCGAATTTTGGGGGGTCCGGCCGGACCCTTCCATTCCCCAGAGCTATGTGCCTGCTACTCGTTGACAGCAAGTCATTTCTTTCTTTTCACAAGCATCGAAACGAAAACGGAAACGATGGGTAAAATCCGGAAACGGAAACGATGTGTAAAAGCCAGAAACGGAGACGGAAACGATCCAAAGCACCGGAACCAGGGTTTCCCAAGTAGGGCCCATCAGGATGAACACACCAAACCCCGTTTCCGGCTAAATTTCTCCCACTTAAGGGGGATTTAGGGGCTCGGAAACTGGGTACCCCATTTTTCATATGAGAAGCTGACCCCGGTTCCGTTGAAAGTTTCTCCGACCTGGGGGTAGTCCAAAGTGCCGTAACCGGGGTTCCAAAAGTAGGGCACATCAGGGACGAAACACCCAACCCCTTTTCCGGTAAAATTTTACGTATGGAAGCATCGTTTTTTGTATTCGGCAAAGATTTTTCCCGATGTACAAAAACTTTACGGGACCGTCTTTGTACATGTACAACGATTTTTAGGAAGTCAAAAATTACAAAAAAGGTCTAAACTTCGAGAAAAATTTCGGCGCTTCGCGTCGAAATGAGTAATTGTGTGTTCTATATATCTTTATAATTGCAGAAATTGCATTTCAAAAGGAAAAATGTCAAATTTTTCGGCGCTTCGCGCCGTTTTAAGACGATTCTTGGTGATTTTTGCTTTTAGAGACCCAGAAATTAGCTGAAATACACTACCAAAAGTCGAACAACTCTGTTTATACAACAGTAAAATTGCTACTGTACCATATTTTAGTACACAAAAATTTGCATGTACGAAATGTACAAAGACTTTTGGGGACCATCTTTATACATGTACAAACGGACCTCTTACAAAAAAATGCTGCATGGAATGGAGGTTTAGGGGCTCGAAAACAGGGAACCCCATTATTCACATATGTAGCTGACCCCAGCTCCGTCGGAGGTTTCTCCGCCCTGGGGGCAGTCTAAAGCGACGGGACCGGGGTTCCGTAAGTAGGGCTCATCAGGGTCAACACCCCAACCCCGTTTCATAAAAAATTTTACCCATAGAATGGGGGTTTAGGGACTAGGAAATTTAGTAGCTCATTATTCATACATGTAGCTGACCCCATTTCCGTCATGGGTTTCTCCGCTCTGAGGGTAGTCCAAAGTGGCGGAACCGGGGTCCCCCAAGTAGGACCAATCAGGGTCAACACCCGCAACCCCGTTTCCGGCAAAATTTTACCCATGGAAGTGGGTTTAGGGGCGCGGAAAAGGAGTACCTCATTATTCATATATGTACATAGCTGACCCCGGTTCCGTTGTGGGTTTCTTCGCACCTGGGGGTGGTCCAAAGTTGCGAAACCGGGGTTCCCCAAGTAGGACCTATTAATGTAAACACCCCCAACCCCGTTTCCGGCTACTGAAGAAGGGTTTAGGGGCTCGGAAATGGGGTACCACATAATTCAAATGTGAAGCTGAACCCTGTTCCGTCAGGGGTTTCTTCGCTCTGGGGGCAGTCCAAAGTGTCGTAGCCGGGGTTCACCAAGCAGGACCTATTAATGTGAACACCCTCAACCCTAATTCCGGCAAAATTTCTCCCGATCAAGGGGGTTTAGGGGCTCGAAAACGGTGTACCCCATTATTCATATATGTACATGGGCAAAATTTTGCCTGGAAACTGGGTTGGGGGTGTTGACCTTGATGGGTCCTACTTGCGAATACCCGGTTCCGCCGCTTTGGACCACTCCTAGGGCAGAGAAACCCCCGAATGAACCGGGGTCAGTTACATATATGAATAATGAGCTACTAAGTTTCCTAGTCCCTAACTCCCATTCTATGGGTAACATTTTGCCAAAACGGGGTTGGGTGTGTTGAACCTGATGGGTCCTACTTACGTAACCCCGGATCCGGCACTTTGGACTACCCCCAGGGCGGAGAAACCACTGACGGAGCCGGGGTCAGCTACATATATGAATAATAGGGTACCCTGTTTCCGAGCTCCTAAACCCCTCTTCAGTGGGAGAAAATTGGCTGGAAACGAGGTTGGGGTGTTCAACCTGATGGGCCCTACTTGGGGAACCCCGCTTCAAGCATTTTGGACCACCCCCAGGGCGGAGAAACCCCGACGGAACCGGGGTCAGCTTTACATATAAATAATGGGGTTGATGTGTTGATATGTTGATTGTTTCGAGCCCCTATAATCCCCTTCAGTGGGTGAAATTCAGCCGGAAACGGGGTTAGGGGTGTTGACCCTGATGAACCCTATTTGGGGAACCGCGGTTCCGGCACTTTGGACCACCACCAGGGCGGAGAAACCCCCGATGGGACCGGGGTCAGCTTCACATATGAATAATGGGGTACCCCGTTTCCGAGCCCCTTCCTCTTCAGTTGGAGAAAATTTACCGGAAACGGGGTTGGGGTATTCACATTAATATCTCCTACTTGGAGAACCCCGGTCCTCCACTTTGGACCACTTCCAGGGCGGAGAAACCCACGACGGAACCGGGTTCAGCTTCACATTTGAATTATGTGTTACCCTGTTTCCAAGCCCCTAAACCCCCCAGAGTGGGAGAACTTTTGCTGGAAACGAGGTTGGGGGTGTTCACATTAATAGGTCCTACGTACTTGGGGAACCCCAGTTCCGCCACTTTAGGCCACTCCAGGGCGGAGAAACCCCCGACAAAAGCGGGTTCAGCTTCACAATTCAATTATGGGGTACCCTGTTTTCGAGCCCATAAACTCCCCTTCAGTGGGTGAAATTTTGCCGGAAACGGGGTCGGGTGTGTTGACCCTAATGGGCCCTACTTGGGGAACCCCGTTTCCGGCTTTTGGATTACCCTCAGAGCGGAGAAACCCCCAACGGAACTGTGTGCAAAATTCTATAACTATGTTTCCGTTTCCGTATTTTGCCCATCGTTTCTGTTTCCATTTCCGTTTACGGATTTTACCCACACCCTCGATATACAGGCATTAGTTTAAGCCGCACTTCGTAGGGTTTAAACAATCGTTTTTCTTTTCTTGTATTACAGTAAAACTTGAATCCGTCTAAATGTTTTCACGTCAAACCTGCATTTTGGATTACGTGCTAACTTATGTACATACTTTATCTTTTTTAGCAAGATAAATTCCTATCAAAAAGATAAAGATAAAGATAAAGATAGCCTGTGATTTTCCTAAAAGATAAAGATAAAGATAAAGATAAAATAAAGAAATCGTCAAGATAAAGATAAAGATATCTTTATCTTTATCTTTATCTTGCTAAAAAGATAAAGATAAAGATATCTTTTACAACACTAGTCTGATATATTATTATAGTAACCCTCGGCTTACTGTCGATAAATATTCTTAGAATTGATGCACGAAGTTATGTGAAACAGACTATAATTGTGCTTAGCAATTGATAAGCATATGAAGTTTTATTACGCTGAATTGCATTACAGTAACCTGTCTAGAAACCGCTTTTATAGCTTCTTGCTAGATCACTAAAAATTGATTTCCTTGCATAAGGTTTCGTGAAATTGACTGCAACTTCGCGTTAATTTTTCTGTTGTCTTATGGCCATACACAAGTTATGCCATAAATTTGATGACCACTCTTACAAAGGCGTGCACGGAATTGATTTTAGTAGCTGAAGTAGTTCTCGTGTTTACAACATCCGTCTTTAAATTAAAGAACAAATCATTTATGATTTTAACCGCGGCGTCATTACTTTCGAAATATTATAATTTCTAATTATTGCATGACCATATAGTGTAAAAGCATTGGGTACTGATGTGCGGCAGAACGGCATGGTAACCTATAACTACCTACAACGTACAATTATGTTTACTTTTCGACATGAAGTTTTAACATTAGGTGCATTGAAAATAAGTTGGAAAATTCATAACCCATTCTTCTACTAAATGTTTTTTTGTACAAGGTCCCTTTGTACATGTACAAAGATGGTCCCTAAAAGTCTTTTGTACATTTTGTACACACTAATTTTTGGGTACTATTATATGGTACAGTAGGGATTTTAGTTTGGCAAAACCAGAGTTGTTCGACCTTTGGAAGTATATTTTAGCTAATTTTTTGGGCTTCTGAGTGCAAAAATCACTATTAATCGTCTCAAAACAGCGCGAAGCGCCGAAAAGTTTGACATTTTTCCTTTCAAAATGCAATTTCTGACATTATAAAGATATATAGAACAGCGCGAAGCACCGAAAATTTTTACGAATTTTAAACCTTTTTTTGCAGTTTTTGTCTTCCCAAAAATCATTGTACATGTACAAAGACTGTCCCCAAAAGTTTTTGTACATCGGGAAAAATCTTTGCTGAATACAAAAAACACTGCTTCTACTGTATGAAAAAGTATTTTTATAGCATAGAAAGAAAATTCTGAGTAGGAAAAAATGAAAAATATTGAATTTTGAACTGAATATAAAGTACTTTTTGCGCTTAAAAACGAGCAAGAGGTATGTACGCGTGAAAATACAATTTTTCGTTGTTTCTAATGATAATTTTTCTTTCGAGTAAATAGAACTAAGAAATTTACGAAAAAATTGATGAAATTGAACGATATACGGTCAAGCGATAGCAAAAAATTTATGCTTGCCTTTGAGTCAAGCAAGATATCGCTTAAGACACTGAGCAGCATTTTTTTCTTCTTTTTAACTCTATTCAATCTCTCATCAAATCTATCGCAATATTCAAGCGTTTTGGCTGCATCAAGAAATATAAGCGTAAACGAAATCTCGATTGTATTATCAATTATTACTGATAAAAATAAAGTTTTATTGGCCTAGTTGAATCAGTGAAGAAACTCTCCGAATTGTGATATTCGTTTATGATTATTAGCTCCAAATTTCTAAAGTTTTGGTATCGTTCGAATATTCGTACTCACGCTCACACTAACCCATACTCACACATTGACGATAACGCGTTAAATGTTGACTTTGCTCTAAAATTAGTTGCAGTTTCACTATGAGAAGTTGAAAACCTGTTATTTGATAATCTTAAATTACCAAGATACCTACCAAACCTGATTTAAATATTATTTTATGCAATTCGCAGCTAAATGAAAATTGAACTAGATCTTTTCACTGCAAAATGCATATCAAAATTACCTTCAGTGCTTAATTCATCTGTTTTAGCTCCCTTGATCAGGAGCAGCTCTGCTATGCTTGTCGTTATGAAAATCAACGCCGGGCATTGATAGAACCCGTTTGGGTTGAAGCGACTGACGACAATAGTGCATTTAAACCATCTTACAATTTTTGTCCAAAAGAATACGGGTAACCAATCGTATTTATTTGTAAAAGTTTATTGATTTAACTTCTTCAATTATCTTTATTTTTTCATTTGTCTGCGTATTCGCTAGTATTATATATACTTATATTTATTCTGATGTTTATACTAAATCCACATAGCTTATTTTTTAACATGAAAAGATAAGAAGGAGAAATAAAAGTAACTTTCTGAGAAATCTATTAGTTTCTAATTAAAATTATTTCAAACCTTTTCATAATTATCTTTTCAAAAAGTTGCTGCTACCGTTTTTTGGAAATTCAGGCCCGTTTTGCTGTCAACTAGTCACTTGAAGCAGGAGATTATTTTTGGGAAGGATGATGAGATAGCCATTAAATCAATGAAATGGGGATTAGTGTCATCATGGTTAAAATCGGGAGACGAACAGCAATATGGCTACAGAATGATCAATGCAAGAGCGGAGACTTTATTAGGAAAATCCACTTTTAAACGAATACTCAATAGAGGTCGTCGTTGCGCGGTTGTTGTTGACGGGTAAATTGCCACTATTATAAACTACATAGCATACATGTACAGCAAGGAAATTCTAGGGGGTCAGGCCAAAAAATTTTTTAAAAAGTGCCTTGTTGGGCTAAAAACGATGGGTATATGTCTGAAACACTGTTTTTTGACGTTTCAGACAATGCTCGTTCTTTCTAGAACATAAAAACGTAAAGGAAATTCCAGAAAAATTTGTAAAAATTGAGTAAATTGAACAAAATATGGTCAAAATGATATATGGCGCGAAGCGCCGGAAATTTGAGATTTTTGAGTCAAGAATGGGCTAAAAACGCCTAAAAGGGCATACTTTTACAACTTGTACCAACTTTCACAAAAAAATCGATAATTATGGGGGTCGCAGCCACTTTTGCGGGGGGTCAGTTGTGATTCTGGATAGAGTCAAACCCTCCAACCCACCTCTCCAAGAACACGTCTGCTACATAGTATACCTGTTTTGAAATTAACCCGCTAATTTAGGAAGTACCGAACTTGCCCTGATTTGAATAAAGAAATTACAAAAACTTATTTCTTGAAAATTAAAAACGCTGTTCTGTGTCTGACTGAAATTTCGGAGAATGAAAATGTTGAGCCAGGGTTCTATATTCTCTGACTTAAACGTACGAAAATAATAGTAAATCAGTCAGTTTCGATAGTTCTAAGCTCTATCACGATTTATTGATAGACAGATTCATTTTTAATTTAGCTCTTCTTTTTGAAAGTAAACGTTGTTGAAATTTGTGTAGATTCTACGAGTGGAAAGGAAGAGCGCCGAATAAGCAACCGTATTTTCTATACATGCCACAAAAATGCGATATTAATTGGCGTAAACTTGATGAAGAAAATCGAACAAACCGACATAAAGCTGATCATAAATTTGGAGAATATAATGGCCGTGCCTTAATGTTTTTGGCTGCACTGTTTGATATTAACTTCAATTTAGTAAGCTTTTTCGAGAATTTACATGGTTAAAAATGATAAAGTCTACAAATTGCGTAAAAAGTTTACTTGATTGAATTTAAGTTTTTTGTGTTTGAACTAAATTCGATTCCCACTTCCTTGTGCACGCTGGTGATTTGCATATGAGACTTTTTATAGTTCGAATATCCACTCTTCAGTTATACAATAGTCACTGTTAAATCGTCAAGAGATATCGAATTCATGCATAATCGAATGCCAGCAGTTTTACTAGGTGAAGAAGAAGTGCGAGATTGGATAGGCTGTGATCAAGTGGATACAGACGAAGTAACTATAGTCTATTTCACATAACTTCGTGCATAAATTCTAAGAATTTTCATCGACGGTGAGCCGAGGGTTACGATAATAATATATCAGATCAATGCTATATTCGCAATCTGTCATCTTATTGCCGGAGGAGATAATTTTAAGTTTATGACCGTAGTTGTGGGAAGCAGACTATATACGAGCAGCTCGCTTCGTTTTACAAAATTTATTTTTTAAGACTCGTTAGAGTGAAGGTATTTTAAAACTAATTTTTTTAACAACTAATTTCGCTTTCTTGATGATGATAAAATGATAAAATGATAAATAATGATAAAATAGCGTGAAAACCAATCTTAATTCATATCCCTAGTCAATTTCAAACACTTTTGCAGGTAATTTGATCTTTATTTCTGGTCTTCCTCTCATTTCATTTTCCAATTTCCCGTTTTTCCATTCTGGTGGTCTAGCCCCAAAAAAACCCCCACGTACATACATGCCTGGCTTTAGCACCTGTGTTTTTCCTGATCATATTTTTTCGGGACAAAGAATAAAGTCTTGAGAAATAGTTTAAATCTTTTAATAAAGTTTGAGATTTTTCATTTGTAATTATGTATATCATGCGTATACATACATATATGTAGGTAACTTTAGGTGTAATTTGATTATGTATGACTTTGTTCCTAATAGCCACTGACAACGATCAAAATCGGGTGGGTTCAAATGAACGAAAATGCGCAAACCTGCTTAAAAATTTTATCACCGGATAATTTTTTAGGCCCTTGAATTACTGAAACCCGTTAAGGACCTAGAATACCATAAAGTTTCTCGGGTCGTTAACAATGTCAAGATTAAAGGTCCTGTTTGCATCAGATCAATGAACAAGGAGCAGGAAAATAGCAGGTTAGATCATTAATTCTGAAGAAGTTTAGCTGTTTTTATTGGTGAATTTAGCACTCGTGCAATCCCTTATCAGGGTACTATAGTCTGTTCCATTCCAAACGGCCCATTTTCGCTAAAAGTCTTATTACTGTATTAGTTTTTCACTTCTAAAATAGCATCTTCAATTACGCTTTCGTGATAGCTGGTTGCTTTGAACTCTTCTTATCAATGTTTAACGTGCTTTGCTTAACACATGGCGCATCTTACAAAGTGATGCAACAATCTAAAACGTAAAATACTCTGCTACAGTAATAAGCCGTAAAGCGAAAATGGGCTGTCTGGAATGGAAGACTATAGCAATATTGTAGCACTAGTGTGAAGGAGGAAATCCTTATACAAATTTTATAACTATTGTAGATAATTGTGCTTGAGTAATTATCCGGAAGTTTGCTTCTTTTAAGGTCATCAGGACGTAAATGGGCTTAAAGACGAAGTTCCAGTAGAAGATAAAACGATGTAAAGCTAGAAGTTCTTGTATTTATAAGCATTACTAACAAGTCCTTTCGTCGGCCTTGTTTTATTTTAATTATTCGTGCAGAGAATAAAATTTAGATGGCTATAGGATTGCGTAAAGATTAAATGCTGCTCACTAGCCGGTTGTTCAAATCATGATTTATTCCAACTTACACAGCTCATCAGCTATAGTCTGTTTCACACAAGTTCGGTCATAAATTTTAAAAATATATCCGACAATAAGCTGGCAGATTGCGATTATAGCATTATTCTGATGTATTATTATCGTAACCCTCGGCTTACTACCTATCAAAATTCTCAAAATTTATGCACGAAGTTATGTGAAAGAGACTATATGTAGGTGCAATGAATGGTCTAGCTTTCCAGCTTTTCACGTTACTGAACATTTTTGCGGGAAAAGCATAGAAAAAAATTGCTGTACAAACTCTTTAATCCATGTTTTTCTTTTATAAAAAATTGCTTTATTTGCAAAAACCGTTAAAGCAAGCCCAATATATGCATCAATTTATTACCAAAATTATTATCAATTCATATCCACTCTATCTGGACTGATGAAGTACACTTTATTGACGTCAGTTGCTTTTGCATGTCTTTAAAAGAAAGAGATTCGTTTCCAGTCAGCTTCGAAATTTTTTGCTGATTGTTCCCAGGGGTTTAAATATGAAATGAAACAAAATAACAATAAAATTCGTATATAGTCTTTTACCCTTTTCCCTTTATTTTCAGCCGAAAACTTACAGTAAGCCACAGTTTCTGGTCAATTTTGAGCACTTTAGCGGAAAAATATTTTATTTTATCCATTTCTACCGCCCATTCTCCTGATGTACATGTCTGGACATGATCATACATGGGCAACAAGTTCTGGAAAGATCTAAAAATTTTTAAATGTAAAAGAATTGCCGAAAAATATGGTGGTGGCTAAAAAAAGCTGAAAAAATTTACGTCTCTCATCGAGCTCGATCAATCCATTGGCACCGAAAATCGCGAAAAACGTTCCATTCTGGGCGACTGCGAAATTCTAGGTTCTTCCGGATTCTGGGGTTCAGCCAGACCCCAAAGCCTATAAGTGAACATGATGACCAGACATGCACAGCAAGGGCATTCTGGAAGGGATGTGAAATTTTAAAGTGCTTTTTCGGAACCGAAATTGGTCACGCGACATAAACATCGTTTGTGTTTCTGACGATGCTCTATCTTTCTGGTACATAAAAGCATAAAAATGCGAAAAAATCTAACAAATTGTACAAAATTTAGTCAAAAAATAAGTATAAGGCGCGAAGCGCCGAAAACGTGACGCTATTGAGCAAATAGACAGATATCTAAAAACGCATAAAACAACACCTTTTCTACAAATTTTTTGGAAACTTTTGGGAAATCGGAAAAACGCGGGAGTGGAAAAATTTCTGGCAGGGTGACGACAACCACACCAAGATCATGTGACCCGTCTATAGTCTGCCTCATATATTAGTTTGGGCTTGATATTCAAGAATTTTTACAGATAGCTTACGGTAGATAATTCTAGGTCAGCTATGCACTTAAATCGCAATGTGTCACTTATAATCCGTTTCACATGAGTTTGGGCATAAATTTAAGGAATTTTTTTGGAAGTGAGCCGACGAGTTACGATAATTATAAATCGAATCAATGCTATAATCGCAATCTGTCAGCTTATTGTCAGACATATTTTTTAAAGTTTATGTCCAAACTTTTATGAAACAGACTATAACTGACGGTTTGCAGAGAATCAAAATGCGTTTTCTAGATATTTAAAGCGAAATTCTTTGTTGAAATATTCAGACAAGTATGAGGATCACACGTGGGCATAGGGGGAGGAGTTGGGGTTATGCAACCCTCAGAAGGCCGAATACCATCCCCAAAAAAATAGAATGACCCCCCAGAATTCAATTTTTAAATTTTTTTTTGTTTTTTTCACGATTTTTTGATGCTAATGGATAGTGCTCGGTGAGCAACGCCGAAAAATAGTGTTTTTCGCCATACCACCATTTTTAAGACAATTTGTTGACATTTAAAAATCTTGCACCTCCCAGAATTTCGTTGCTGCCCACCTATGATGGAGACTTCCCATACTAGATAGATAAAAACGATTATTATTAGTATGACATCGACAGGTAGGTACGCTTCGGCAACGTCTAGTGATCTGGTTATGACGTAAATCAGCGTCAAAAAGAATAATTAATCGGTAATTAATTCTAAAATCATAAAATAGCAGCATTGTGCATTCGAGTGTTTTTATACCATTTTGCAGTGAGTAAATCTTGATAATATGTGCGCTTTTATGCGCACTTTCATGTCGTTGTCAAGGCGACTTCCGACCAGTGGATCAAGCAATGAACAATATTAATAAATTAGGCATAGCAATAATCAAATCAGATCGCTGCTCTTTTTTGGCATCTACTAGTGATATTATCTACAGTTGAAGCTATTCATTTGTTTCGGAACGAGTCCTACATTTGTTTGTGGAGTGCTTTAAAAATTTCAGAATTTGAACGTTTAATTAGATTACTGAAGATCAGATTTCAAACAATCTCTTATTCATTAACGTTTTTTCTACAGAAATTAATACAGTGAGCTATCTTCGTTGTGTCATAGGTAGTAGCGCGTTAGCGCGTACCTATTATATACTTGGTTGCCCCCAACATATATCTACCCCCCAGCAACACTGGGACACTTCTGTATCGTGCAGTTTTTTTAATATAGATAATTAAAAAATTTGCTGGCTGTCCGTGTTTCTTTGGTTTTTTTAAAATCAATATCCGGTGTGTAAAGAGCATGTTAAATTGTTTTGTAAGATTATAACATGTAGCTTTTTAAAATTTTGGTGAGGGATACGACTTTGCTAGCTCAAGTTTGCATTCTGTTTAATCTGGTTTTTTAAATGTAGACAATTATTCAAGCTCAAAGGCAATTTCTTATAATTTTGAAAAGTGACTTATTTACAGAGTGACAGTGTACAGAGTGTAAAGAATCTGAGAGTGAAAAGTCACATTCTGGTCTGTTTTTTGTCTGCCAACAACTCGGTTATGAGTTCCAAGAAATTTGTTCAGCAGAAATGTACTACAACTCAAGGACTATTTTGGCCTTACCAGAAAACTTTTTTACACTCAATACGGAGTCAGATCTAGGGGTTCAAACTTTACACTCTAGTAAAAAGTGTAAGAAACACGTTTTGTCTGAGATTTCTCTGCCAACTACTCCAGGTATTAGTCGAGACAAGTAAAGTAAAACAAAATAAAGTACGTTCTACGGGCTACACGTTACAGCAAATCGCGTCTGACAAGACTCAATATTGAATTACTTATGGAGGTGTAAAGTTCGAAATCGGGGGTGTAACATTGGGCAAAAAAAACACGTTTTTTCCATTTTTTTGATTGGTAAATATGTCAAATATTTTGCGAAACAAAATTTTTCCGCGCGCAAACGTACTACAATTCAGAGGCTAAAATGTAGCCCGAACCGAATTTGTTACACTCAATGGTGATTTAGGTACAGATTTTTAAACTTTACAATATGGTGTATGGTGGAAAAATAAGTTTTTTTCCTTTTTGTTCACCACTTTTTCCGTTTAGAAGTCAGGATAAGTCAAATAGAATAAAAATAATGTAACTTCCGAGGGGTATACGTCACAGTTTCTGTCTTGTTTTTTTTTCTGCTAACTTCTCCGGTTATGAGTCTGGACGTGATGACAATTCTAAAAATATACCAGGGTCAAACGTCATACGTCAGTCGGACGAGTTTGTTTGCACTCAACAATGGTTTAAAGTGGTTTACATCTAACGTTTATTTGTCTTCAGACCATTACGAAGGCTTAATTTTTTCATTAATATTTATCGTAATATCAGAGTAATATCAAAAGTAAGAAACCGGCTAAAATTTGCTTTCTAAATCGGTGTTTGTGTAAAGTCTACACTGAAAATTAACTTCAGTTTCAGAGCGTTGCAAAAGCTTAATTTTTTCAAAATATTCCATCTAATATCAGGATTACGAATCTTTACATCACCGAGTAGTTGCGTAAAGTTCAAGCTGAAAACATCTGATCTGTTAAATTAGGTGAGGTCCTCTTGTTTAAACAAAGAATGCTGATACTTACAACAAAATGGTTTTCTGCGTTCTTGGAGTGCTGTCATTATTGTGGAATGTTACTGTACGTGACTACTAACTGATTTAATCGAATCAAGCTAATTAAAAGTAAAGTACTATAGTCTGTCTCATTCCAAATGGCCCATTTTCACTTTAGGGCTATTACTAAAGCGGAAAATTTTACGGCTTAGGTTGTTACGGCAGTTTGTTAGATAAGCCACATTTTAAGCAAAACACATTAAACATTAGAAAGAAGGGTTTAAAGCAGCCAGCTGCTACGAGAGCGTGACCGTAGAGTCCCGCTGTGCAGTGAAAAACTAATACAGTAACAAGAATTCGAGATAAAATGGGACGTTTGGAATGGAACAGGCTATAGCAAAGAAAAATGCTCCGATGGAACAAAAAGGACGAATATACTAGGAATTATGCATCATCAAGGACATAAAAGGAGAGACTCTACTAAAAATATAACTTCCGCTAAAAAACGCAAAAATCGAAGTATATTATGCGGCTCCTGAAAAAGGCATGCTTCCACAAGACATTGATCACTGGCTCAGAAAAAGAGATTATGGGCAAGCTTTGATGTGTTTTATTAACCGATTTTGTATCTTATCTATATCAAATTTATCTTTCAATATATAACCAATATTTAATTAATTGTCAATGGCTTCAAAAATGAATTATCACAAAGCACACGATATTGTTAATTGCTGCCTCACAGCATTGCTTGGCATGCTAGCGAAATGATGCACATTATGTCGTTTTTTATTAGTGATCGCTTCTTTCCTCTGAATAAGCTGTTCATGTTTCTTATTTTTACGTCGGAGGGACAACTTTCTTCTGCAGGTCGCAGAACATACTTCGATTTTTCGCGTTTTTTAGCGGTAGTCTTATTTTTAGTAGATTCGTACAACTTTCACAGGCGTACATAGGTAACTTTTCCCTAGTCTCGACTTATAACCGGAGAAGTTGGCGGAGAAATTTTAGACAAAACCTCTTTTTTCACATCATTTATTGAAGTGTAAACTTTAAACCCCTTATCTAACTCCGTATTGAGTGTATGTACAAAAGTTTGCTAGTAAGCCGAAAGTAGTCCTTAAGCCGTAGTATATTTCTATCAGAAAAAATCTTGAGACACATTAACTGGAATTCTTGACAGACAAAAAAGAAACCAAAACATGTTTTTCACCATCAAATTCTTTACACTCTTTGCACTTCCACTCTGGAAATAATTCACTCTTCGAAAAATAAAAAAGTGATATCGAGCTTACTGAATTGTCTACAATTTAAAAAATCAGACTAAATAGAATGCAAAACTGAGTTAGGAAAGTCGTGTGACCGACTAAAATTTGAAAAACTATATGTTGCAACGTTACAGTAAAACTCTTCACGCTCTTTACACGCCGAGTATTGATTTAAAAAAACAAAAACAGATGGGCAGTGAATTTTTTAATTATCCATCTTTTAAAAAACTGCTTAATTTAGAAGTGTCTCAGTGTTACTGTTACTCTATTAACGCTACCTTTGATAAGTAGGTACGTACAAGGTACTTACGTCACTTTGAATAAAATTAACATTCAAATTTAATCCAAAGTATTAATTCAGCCGGACTAAGTTAGAAAGAAACATTGAAAATTAGAAATATGGCTAGATTTACACAAATGCTTACGTAAGATTCCGTTCTGCTTCCCTTTTTGCTCTAGGCATAAAAGAGGTTTCCGTTGCCCATGAACGATATTCAATGAATACTTAATTAAGCTCAGTAGAAAAATACTCAACTCATTATTTTCTCTTCTATGTACGTTGCACCTGACATATGATCAGTCCTTCGCAGATTATTTCGTGTGATCGATGAAATGACGTCATGTGAATACATATGTATGTATTCGTGCATTCTCATTTATTTTACTGCAGTGTGCTAGAAGTTGAAGATTCCCAGACTCTAGAAAACCCAACACTAATTCACCTCATCTTTGTGAATAATCGGCTACAATTCAAGCAATCATTCAATTCTGAACTCATTAGTATACTTTACGTCATTTTTAATTTTTGAAAATTTGAATCGACACTATGTTTAGAATAGTAGAACTTGTGCCAACGAATAACGCTGAGCGACAGCGAAATGGAGCGGAATGGGGGCAAAAAATTGCCCCAGTGGTCGTTGGCTCCATACAACGATTCGTCGTGGTCTGAAAACAGGAGCAAACAAGGCGACAAGCGAGAGCCGCAATCGGTTATCAATACAAACTTTTTAGCTGCTCCCAATCTTTTGCATTGTCGCGTATCCAGTGGACCATTGGCTGTCACAAAATCGATTGAACGAGAAAGCCCTGAACAAGAAATCTCGGTAACGAATGCTGATTCGGTAGAAACACTGCTAAGTCAAATTTTTGTCATCTGAATAAGAACTACATACCGTTTACGTATGTTCACGTAAAGGATCGCTTTTTAATTGAAGTCAGAAATTTGATAAATTTCGTTCCTTTATTATCGGTATCAACAGCTTGTTATTTTTCCATTAAGCACCCCATTCGACGAGCATCCAAATCCAACGAATCTTAAGATGATACTCAGTAAATTACTCATATCTACATACTTTGTAGGTGTCATTAACCAACAGATTTTGGTGCCTTGATCCACTATTGCTTTCAGCTATTAACTTATTCACAGAAATTTTATAGATAAAGCACATGGATAGGTGAAAACTGACTAATTAGCTTAGCATGATGTTTAGATGTCATCCTCGTCTGCTTCGCATAATTTTGTGTGTTTTCTTTACATTTAATTCTGTTTTAGCTTCAGAGTGGCTAAAGTGCTATGTTATTTTCTCTGTGGTCATTCCCTCTGTGGCTTGTTTAGTCATTTTAATCTAGAAAGTTTAAATAGCAACCAGGGGTCTGTTGCACCAATTCAGAGGCTCAAAGTTTCAAAAGTTCTATGGTTCAGAGGTGCGCTTCAAGGGTTCAGAGGTGTTCTGTTGCACCAACGACTTCTAGAAAGATTGGCTGTTCAGAGGTTCCGAAACACTTTCTAGAGATTCAATGGTTCGAGGAGAAGATTTTCATTAATGCGAACCATTTAGATAAATAGTGAAGCGCTAAGCACTTATAAAGCGTTCTGGCGCATTTTCTGTATTACTAGTTGAAAACTTTCACTAAACGCGGAAAATTAAAATTGAGAAACACAAGAATTTATGTTGGGTACATTTTCAGCAAAAATCACAAATGAATTTAAAATTAAAATTGGAGCGATTAAGCTAAAGCAATCGAATTCTCCTTCTACAGCAAGCAGCTAGAAATGAAAAATTCTATATTTGGGGTGTGAAAATATTTAGTCGATGTTTTCTAGCTAAAAAATCCTTAGGGACAAATCGATCACTAGAAACAGGGGCGGATTTAGGGGGGCGGCGGCCGCCCCCCCCCCCCATCGGCCCAAAATAGTGCGCAAAATTAAGCATTTTTGAGTGATTTTTAGCGATTTTCTGGTTAAAACGGCTAATTTTTCCGCCCAAGTCAGGGTTCCGCCCCCCTTAGGGGTACCGCCCCCTTAGGAAAATCCTAGATCCGCCACTGACTAGAAATAACTACACTAAGCGCCTCTGAACCTCTGAACCACTAGATTTTAAAGCCTTTCTAGAGGTACTTACTGGTCATTTCTAGAGGTCCATCAGAGGCGTAGCCAGGATTTTGGTTCGGGGGGGGGGATGAACGAAAGTTTTTTAAGACTACTTTTGCATTGAATGCCAGTAACGTTATGTATAGTAAAACTGAGTTTTTCGACCTTTAGTAGTGTAGCCCAGTGTTTTTTTGTACAAGGTCCGTTTGTACATGTACGAAGATGGTCCCCAAAAGTCTTTGTTCATTTTGAAGACACAAATTTTTGAGTACTATTATATGGTACGGTAACGATTTTAGTGTGGTAAAAACAGTTGTTCGACTTTTAATAGTGTATTTCAGCTAATTTCTGGGTCTCTAAGGGCAAAACTCACTAATAATCGTCTTAAAACAGCGCGAAGCGCCGAAAAATCAAGCATTATTCTTTTGAAATGCAATTTCTGCCAGTATAAAGATATATAGAACACACAATTACTCCGAAAATTTTTACGAATTTTAGACCTTTTTTGCAATTTTTGTCTTCCCAAAAATCTTTGTACCTGTACAAAGACGGTCCCGAAAAGTCTTTGTACATCGGAAAAAATCTTTGCCGAATATAAAAGAAACTGATGTAGCCTAGCTAATTTATGGTTTTCTGACGATCGAAATTACAAAAAGTGTAAAGCGGCTATAAATGCCGAAAATTTTTTGAATTTCTACTGTTTTCCTGTAGAATTTACGGCCTTTCTATTGACAAATATTTCGGAAATTATAAGTGGCGCAAAGTGCCGAGAAATTTAGTCATTTTTTACCGCCCTTAACATTGTGAATACTAATAGTCTGACAGGGCAGAAAATTATCAAATTTGTACAAAACAATTGTGACAGTTCAAGCTTCTAACAAGAAAACTGCGAATTACTAACTTTGTCTGAAGATATTTTGAGTGATTCAGGCTTTTAAGCGCAATGCTGGAGCTTTACAAAAAGAATGAACAGTAACTGGCGGCGCTATGCGCCGGAAAATTATATCGCTTAAATCATACAAAAAAGACAAATTAATACCGGCGCGAAACAGCGAAAATTTTTAGAAATTCCCAACTCTTTTACCTGGCTTGTTCTCCCTAAAATCTCGTTGCATATGTACAACGAGATTTTACGGTTGCGGGGGTCTGGATGGCGCGCTCAAGCGTTCCAAGCGGGGTCCGGGGCTGAGTCCCGGAAAATTTTCTAAAAAAAGCATTTTAATGCTAAATAGTAACGTTAAAATTTTCGCAAAATCGGCCAAATCTCGGTTCTGAATCAAGCAAGCCCAGAAACACTTAAAATTGATGAACTTCCACATTGCACAAAACTTTTGAGCTGAAATGCGTTTTTTGACCCATGCTAATTACATAGCGCAGCAACGGGTCGCTGCCAATAAGATATAGAAAAATGTATCATTGAAAATTTTGTTCTTACCATTTTCAGGCCCATTTGTGACCTTCTTATTTACAAGATGCAGTTCAGAAAACAGGAAATGCGCAAAAACATAAGAAAATTTGGCCATTTCTTTCATTTAAAATAGGATTATGTGTCCTTTTAAAGAAAGACAAACAAAGCAAAGAATAGACAAACTGGTACACAAAAGACAAACAAAGCAGAGAATAGACAAACTGGTACACAATCATTTTCGCACTTTTACTATTAGGCTCAACAAGCATGCACAGTTTGAATTAATGAACAAAAAGTGCATTAAATTACTAGAGTGATGTGAAGTGCTGGATTATTTTAGCTGATTCAAGCTTTTTAATTCATTAGATCTATATAACAATAAATAATAATGATTCGGCGCGAAGCGCCGGAAATTTTTGACGTTTTTGCCTTTTTGAACTCAGTTTTCTGGACACACATTATTTCAACAGACAAATCAACAATATTTCTGAAAAAATTTCGGGGGGGGCATGTGCCCCCAATGCCCCCCTGGCTATGCCTATGGGTCCACTGAACCTTTCTAGAGATTCAGAGGTGTAGAAGTTGGTGCAACAAAATTTTCGTGCCTCTGAACCTCTGGCTGAACCTCTAGAAATGTTCAGAGGCGTTTGGTGTAACAGGGCCCAGATGCGTTCTTCTAATGACGATTTTGTTTGTGTGATTAGTGAACAGACACATGTGCACGTGGGGGTTTAGGGAGCTCAGGCCCCATCAGAATGGAAAAATAGGAAACTTTTTAGGGAAAATCAAGCAAAATGAAGGCCGAAAATGGATGCCTTTTTCAAAAGTGCCATAAATTTACCAGAAACGGGTACCTTTTTGCAGAAAAATTTTTATTTTCATCCATTTTCGATCTTCCTTTTGTTATATTTTCACAAAAAAAGTTTCCCATTTTTCCATTCTAGAGGTCTTCCAGACCCAGTTGTGTACGCAGCAGGCGGGACTGGTCGGGGGTTTCAAGTCAGTCTGGGCTACTTAACAAAGATGGCTTTTTAAATTAAAATAGCATTGCAAATTGTTTTGCAAAAATATTATATTGAAAGTTTAATCGATTTCAATCATTTTTGCGGAAAAGTTTTTACTTTTGTCCGTTTTTGGCCTACGAACATTCTTGTGAAATCGATCAAATTCACACTCGTTTCCCTTTCAAAAAATATTGCTCATGTCCTTCTCAATCTACTTTCCTACGTAATGAAAGGTTTTTTGATGACCGACATATTCGAAGCCACTAAAATTAAACAACAATAATAATGAACCTTGCGTGCTCATCAACATTCTTTCTCATTCCCGTCGCATTTTGTAGATTTTGCATTAGTTTGCCTGTTGAATTGATAAAGCGTTACTTACATCATAAACTCACACGTGCGTAATGACGCAAAATAGCTTATAGCGACGTCATATATTGAATTGTCCAAGTGAAGCTGTGGATCGGAAGTAGGAGTGCGAGAGAATAAGTTTCAGTAATGTATGGTAAAAAATGTCTCGGAATTGAGCCATAGTGCTAAACATGCTTGAAACTTATTTTCGAATATTTTAAAAATCGATCGAAAGTTCTGGGGGCCAGCAACTGTTGGGGGTCAAGCTCCCATCCCGAATCCCCTGTAACAATTATGGACGCGACCAGCATGATGTTGAATTAGAAGCTAGCTGTTGTTTTTCGTCATGACCGATTTTTTTGTGACTAACAAAAAACTGCTCGTCGCATAAATCGCTGTAAGCAAGTTGTACCCATACATGGCCAGCAGCCAAATTCTGGAGGGGTCCGATAGGGCTAAATTGCCACTAATAGCACCAAAAACTCAATTCTGCGAGTATATCGATGTCGGAGGGGTCCGTCGGATCTGAGGGATCCAGACCCCTCAAGTCTATGTAGGGTTGTACCTTTTGTTCATTCTAATTTACAAAAGTTCAACTTTTTTAAATGTATTTCTGTTTGGACCTGATCTTGTAGTTTCGTAACTTGAAAATATTTAAATCTAGATTACCTTACGTCGACGTATCTGAATTTTTTGAAGGGCTAGCGTGAAATAATCGTCATTATTGTGACCAGACATGCACGAGGGGTGGAGGACTTGACCTCAGGATGAAAAAATGGGAAATTTTGTGGGGAAGATGAGGCAAAATTGAAGGCTTAAATGGATGAATATTATAAATTTTCTCCAAAAGTGCTTTAAATTGACCAGAAACTGTGTAATAACGTAATTGTACGTCTATTTTAGCGCTTATATCAGTGTTTGAGCTCATTTCGGCCAAACAAGCCGAACTTTTGACCCCCAGACCGGCTGGCCCTTAAGATCAGCCATGTTGTGCATCTATGATTGTGACTCGCTTGTCGCTTTTTGCTATACGTCTTTTGCTTTATTGACTTTCTGTTTTCATTATCATTTTTTGTATCCTAATTAAAATTCCTCATTCCTTACACGTATTCGCAATAAAACATTTCAGTTCAGTTCATCAGTTCATTTCATTTAGCCGCAGTGGTCGATCAGTATAACAGCCGACGGTGGATCGTCTGCCGACGAAATCGACATCGCGCACTCGTCGTTGCCGTCGTCGCCGCAACGCCATCGTCAGCACCAGCTGAGCCCGTCGTCGGATTTTGTCGTCGTCAACAAGGGACGCCGCGGCGGCTGCGGCCATAGCAAATCTTGGGGCGACTTGCCCGACATGCGATCGTCGTCGAGCGAATCGTACGGCAGTGGCGGCGCCGCCGGCGACATTCGTTCGCTGGCGTCGACCAACGCCGCCCATCAACGCCAAATTTCGGCCGACTCGGAGACGGCGTCGCTGTTGGCCGGACGCCTGGCCTTTTGCCGATCGCTTAACGAACACTACGGCAGCGCTCAGTCGTCGTCCATGCGAAAAATGTCATCAGTGACGCTGGACACAAAGTAAGCTATGTGATGATTTGTAGTCTGTTTCACGTAAGTTTGGGCATAGATCTAAAGAATTTTAGTTGATGGATTACGATAATTATATATCAAATCAATGCTCTAATCGCAATCTGTCGGCTTATTGTCAGACATACTTTTTAAAATCTATGTCCAGTCGCTTCAATGGGAATTATTAGTCTAAATTCCTCAAACTTTAAGAGCAAAAGAGCGATTTTAAAGCAAAATTCGATAATGGGGCTTTATTGCATGATTTACCCACTCTATGAAGTTGTTCTTGCTAACTTTATTGCAGTGCACGCTGAGTTTAGCGGGTCATACAGAAAATCCAGCATAACCCGAATTGAATTTTTGGCATATTCTTTTATATATTTCTGCTAGTTTTACATCACCTAGAACACACAGAATTCGGCTGCTGCTCTTGTATGTCAATTGTTGTCTGCGTTTACAGGGGGTCACCTAACTTTTTGCTACCGGAGTCACAGAACAGCATGGCCGATATGGGGGTTAAGTCGGTCTGGGGAGTGTTAAAAGTTAGCTTTTCCGGACCAAAATGACCTCAAAAAATGGCAAAAGCGCTGAAATAAGTTAAAACTACGTTATTAGTCATGTTTCTTACCTTTCATTGAATTTTTTGCCTTCATTCCGCCTCATTTTACCCGAAAATTTTCGATATGCCATTTTGGTGTCTAGACCACCAAACCCTACCCCCGCCGGACATGTCTGGTCACAAGCATACTCTTATGTTCTCATGTAAAATGCGATATACCAATAGAAAGCTAATTAAAATCGGAATTGATTCACGATTAGTAAAAACTCTTTGTGACCTCCATCTGACTTCAGAAATGCTTACAAACGACAAGTTTAAGAACAGAAAAATTAACTAAAGATCTTATTCCCTTCGAGGCTTATCAAGACAACTTGCTAATGCTGCTTCGTTCAAGTATAGGTCCAAGAAACAATTTGCGAACGTTTTTAGAAAGAGTCGAAAAGTAATTCATCTTTTTTCATGATTTATTGTGTACTCACCTTCATCATGAAAGCCAGTTTTTAAGGCAGTGTTCATAAAGAATTTGATTCATTGTGAATAAGTTCCGTTTTTGATGGGCTTTCTAACGGTATGCACAGCATGGCCGATCTGGGTGGTCAACTGGTTTGGGGGAGTCAAGAATCAGTGCCGTAGCTGTGTGTGGGGAATTTTGGAAGTATGAATATTTTTGACGAGGGTTCCCCATTGGAAAAAAATTGGAGATTCCTAAAGTGTATCACAAAGATCGCTAGAATGTGTTTAAGCTTACTTTTGAGCTGATAAGTCCAAGATTTTTGGGCTCTTAGTGCCTTATTTATAAACAACATATTTGTTTAATATAATTAAAATAAAATATGAATTCTTAATTTTTTCTCTAAGGTGTAGTTCTCGTTGAGAAAATCTCAAAAGTACCATTATTTTTGCCTATCCATAAGCAGTTGTTGAGATACCTAGCTTCAAAATGTTCGTCCCCCAAAATTAGAAAGCCAGCTACGCCACTGTCAAGAATTGAGCTCTTTTGGACCGAAATGACCTCGAAAACTAGTATAAACGCTAAAATAGCGTTACAGATGCGTTATTACACGGTTTCTGGTCAATTTTAAGCCCTTTTGAAGAAAATTTGACAGTTTTCATTCCTTTTTTGCCTTTATTTTGTATAATTTTACCTGGGAAATTTCCCAATTTTTTTATTCTGGGGTCTAGACCCCTAAACCCCCTACGTGCACGTCTGCTCGTGACTCCTGCAAAAGTTTGCGCGACAATAAGCCTTTTGATTTTAATTCGGTGTACATATTGTCCTTTCATTATTTAACTAAGAAATCTATCTTACTATCGACTTCAGACAAATCCGCATTTATCTCAAGCGTCAAAACAGTCGCGGTTCGTTGAATTCGAGCGCCAGCGTAGGTTTAGTCGACGCTGTCGCCGCCGCTGCTGCCGCCGGCGCCGTTTCGCGGCCAATGTCGGCCGACGACACGTCGTCGCCGTCGACGTCGGCCGCCGTGCCGACTCCAACCACGACGCAAAAACAACAAATCGCCGTCGCTAAAGCCACGCCGCCGCGACCCGTCGTCGCCGCCGCTTGCGGCAAATCGGTCGTCGTCGGATTCGACGCCGCGAGCGGCAGCGCGTCTTCAGCGTCCAGGGTCGCGCCGTACGAACCGCGTTCGCCTATTTCAGAGCCGCCTTTGGTCGGCGCAGCAGCAGCATTCCGTCCAGTATAGGGTTAGCTGAGTAACTGAGTCAGCAGGCACGCAGCTGTGGGGGTAGGGGCACTAGTCCACGCGTGACCTGGAGGTTTTTGGGGTTTCACCGCCCAGAAAAATCTTAACCCCCACAGAAAATTTTCAACCTCGCCTTCCCAGAATTTCCGATTTTTCGAGAGTTTCCAAAAGTTTCCTAAAAATTCTTAGAAAAGATGCTTTTTAAATCGTTTTTAGCTATCTATTTGCTCAAATGTGTCGAATTTTTGGCGCTTCACGCCATATACTCATATTAGGACTATATTATGTAAAATTTATTCGACTGTTTTTGATTTTTTTCGAAATTTTTGGTTGTCTTTATGCTCTAGAAAGATAGAGCATCGTCAAAAACCCGAAAAACGATGTTTTTGACGCGTACCCACCATTTTTTGAGTCCAAAAAAGGCATTTTTAGATTCCCCCCAGAATTCCAAAGCTCTGCATGTCTGAACTAGTTCCCCTAAAATTTTGAAAGTACGAATATTTTTTGCAGGGGTCCCCCAAAGGAAAAAATCGGAATTTCTTGAATTTTATTTGGCAGACCACCTGAATAGATTTTAGTATGCTTTTGAGCTAATAGGTCCAACAATTTTCGGGCGCTTCGCACCGAATTTATTGTTTTTGCATAAGTTTTGTCTTCAAAACAGCCCAACTGTGTAAGTCCAAATTTTCTGACCCATTCAAAATTATTCATTTTCCCTACTATTTCTCTTTGCAAAGTACCATATTTGAGTATAAAACAAGTTAAACAATCATTCAGGCGGCTTGAGCTTGGATGTATTGTTGAGAAATCATTTGTGTGGCCACATTATACTACGTACTCATTGAATACTCATTGAAATCTTATTAAATTGGAAATTTTTAAAAAGTTCTTCCTCCTCCTAGAGCTCGCTGAGAAACAATCCAAAACACCATTATTTTTATGTATCTACATGTATTTGTTGATATATCTGACCTAATATTTTAGTCCTCTCCCTAATTCTGAAGGTCAGCTATGTGCCTGGGAGTAAGAAATTATCATTGGAATTTTATTTGAATTGATAAATAAATTTATGGCTAAAACACCACTCAGACGCGAATGACACGACCTGGGTTAATTGTATTGTTGATTAAAAAAGTAGCGTTAGAGTCATTTAAAAGCAGTATGCAAGTTAAATGTAATCGAACGCTAGATTAGATTGAAGAATATCTCGGGTTGAATGTTGATCACCATGCATACATATGTACGTGTTTTGGGGCTTGAGGGGCATTGACTCCTCCAGAACGGCTGCTGACCTCCGCTAGATGGTTGCCGACCCCCACGAATTCTCGATTTTCCGTGACAAAAGAATCTTAGAAAGTGTGCTGTTCTTAGCTCTTTTTGAGGCTCAGACGTATTAAATTTTCGACACTTTGCGCCTTACACTCATTTTTCATATTTTGTTTGATTTACAAGATTTGTTCGGAATTATTTTGTTTTGCGGTTCTAGAAAAAATGAGCACCGCCTGAAACGTCGAAAAACAGTGTTTCTTACTTGTGTCCATGGCTTTAGAGCCCGAATAAGTGATCGATTCATGGAATACTCGTATTTCGAATTTCAGAAATAAGCGAACGCTTATCACAGAACTTGTACAAGCGTAGTTTTTGCCTTCAGTCTTTGCGCATCATGAAATAGAAATTTTATTTTTGAACCAAAAGTAGCAATGTAATTTTTTGTCTGAACTAAATAAAAAAATCTGGCAAAATGAATGTTAAGGAGCCTAGCAGAAAATCACCTAATTAAGAGTAAGGGCTTGATTCTGTTATTTCTTATTATTTTATTTTATCACAAAGTAGGTACTTTCAGAAACAAACGCAGTAATCTCTTAATGTCATTTAGAACATTAATCTGCACTGCATAATGAGACATACATTCATGAGCTGTCCATAGCATGCAAATGAATAATTGATTATGATTTTCGAAAAATATATAAGTGTGCCGACTAATTAGCCTACAGACTAAAAATGCTTAACCCAATAAAATTTTTGAAAAGTGCTTTTGTAGGCTAAAACGACCAAAAAAATTATTTTTTTATCGTTTTAGACAATTCTGATTTTTTCTGAGACAAAAACAAAAAATGACTATATGGCTCGAATTTATGAATGTTCAAGACTTTTGAGCCAAAGCTTAACTAAATAAGCTTAAAATAGGATACGCCCTATAATTTTTTTGGGAAATCGACAATTCTGGGGGGTCGGCAACCATTTTGTGGGTGTCCAGTAGCCATTATAGTCCTCCCCTCCAACCCCTCCCCAAGACGCGCCTGCTACAGACTTGAATTTTTAATAGGCTGAACTTGAAGTTGAGGCCCAGCTTTTCGGATAAAGTTTGTCAAGTAACAAGTTATTTGTACATGGGTGGCATAGAAGCTGCGCACAACGCAAATTTGCTATGTCGACTCAACATTGAGTATATTATTGATATAAGCAACGTCGAACCACAAAACGTGCCCCGAAATAAACGATCCGATTGTCCTTGCCTATGTCCTTTGGAAACCGCTCATTCTAGGTAGAAAATTGTATTTTTATTATTTTCTTCAATTCGGGGCCATCGGGATAGTTATGTAATAAAGATTTCATATTTTTGCATGCTTCATTCTAAATAATTAGAGGGTTGCGAATTCAAAGGGACGTAAGTTTAAAATCTTCAAATAAAATACTCTATAGTTTTTCAGATTTTTTTCTTCTCATCACTTCTCGACTACGATGAACAGAGCTCATCAGAAAATGCGAGTATGCATCTAATACAAAAGCCATCATTTTTTGATGTAAATTTAGAGCTAATAGATCCCTGCCTTGACGCTTACACTCGATGACCAGCATTGCCTTTTAAAGAAATGAAATTATGCATCTACCTATCCTAAGCAGAGTAAAAATTATATTTTAAGCTAAAGTATAATTATGCGCAGTTTCTTCATTTTTCTTTCGGTCTGATGTCAGCGGGTAATCGTATCAGACCAGACACGCATGTGAGGGCGTTAATGACTGCAGCAATTTTTTTCGAAAAATAAAGCAAAAAATGTCAACAATTGATGAAAATCAAAGTTCATTGCATGAGTAATTGAGATTGATTAGAAACTAAAAATTGAGGTCATTTGTTTGAGGTAAGTGGTGGATTTAGAGGGAGGCGGGGGGCGCCCCTGTCATCAAAAAATATTAGGGCGCAATGGAGAATATGTTTTTCTAGGATAATTTTAGCCATTTTTATCATGATTTTTCAACTTTTACCCGCCGGCAGTAGTACTCATTAATGAAATGTCATCAATGAGTACTGACTTTCTTGGCGCTCTAAAAAACTAATTTTATGTCAGAAGAGTATTTTTAGTCCGTACAATGATTTCTCGAGTATATCTTCTGGTGCTTTGTGTCCACTTCTGCATTAATTTTGCGAGTTGTTCATAAAAAATTCGGAAAATTTTAAAAATTTTGAACTTTTTATCGCAAAATAAATATTTCTGCTTATCAAAAGATTGCAAAAAACCGCTATTTTAAGCATAATGATAGAAGTTTTTGGATAATTTTTGACACTTTTATGGAAATTCGAGGCGCCGCCTACCACGTCAGAAAATCCTGTATCCGCGACGGATTTAATTAAACTGAATTTAATAAAGCTGAGGGCATTTATTCAAATTTTGAAGTCGTTTTAGTTCAACTAAGCTCCCCGGCTGACTCCACCAGGCTAACCATGCGGTGCACTTACTGTTGGTTGTACTATCTGATAACAATGAGACGTTTTTATTCCATTTCGCGATCGATTTTTTCCGTACTTAGATTTTTGGTTACTATTTTCGTTTCACATTTATAAATTTAGAATGGCTGAAAAGGTGCGAGCCTGCTTATGATCACATTTGCTTTCATTTGCTCGCTAATCTTTCGTTACCTTTAATAACGAGAAAAACGGTGTCCCGAAGATCATCTTTTTGTGATGAGATGACTGTCACTTGCATGTCTAGAGGCATTGGCATAAAAAGCGTAATTTTAACATTAATCATGCCGCATCGTAGCATGATTA
This sequence comes from Mermis nigrescens, assembly GCA_036768485.1. Lineage (NCBI taxonomy): Eukaryota > Metazoa > Nematoda > Enoplea > Mermithida > Mermithidae > Mermis > Mermis nigrescens. The sequence goes on along the minus strand of JAVLUZ010000240.1, from coordinate 304,252 downwards.
TGTATTATAACGGTCCTTCGGGTACACTTTGAATTAATAATAAGCTGTTGTGCGTCCTATTTTAATAACGCTTCGCTACAAATTCAATAATTAATTTCGTGCTGCACAAATTCATTTGTTTTTGCCTATTTTCGTTTGAAAGCAAGAAAAAGCTCTTAAGCTTATATTCGTATTTCATGACAGATGGTGCTGTTTTTAATCGATATCGTATTATGCGCGACGACCTATCTCGTAGTGTACAATATTTGGCTTTATTGCACTCTCCTGTTAGCCTGCTGAACTGGTGAATGATAAGGATTTCGTGGAGTACTGAAACAGACTCAACCTTCAGTAGCCAAAAATCAAAAATTGTTCGCAAAAAACCTTTATTTAAGCCAACAATTTTAAGAATTTACTCTAAAGTATTCACTTTGTCACAAGATCAAGAATCGTCTTCGAAATGGTGCTTGATCATACCTGGGCGCGGGGGGGTTGGGATATGCATTCCCCAAAAACCAAAATACCCTCCTCCAGAAACTAAAATACCCCCCGGAATTCAATTTTGAAAATTTTTTCTCGCAATTTTTTGATGCCAATGGATAGTACTCGATAAGAAACGTTGAAAAATGATGTTTTTTCGCCATACCACCATTTTTAAGGCTATTTTTCGACTTTTAAAAATTTTGCACCCCCACCAGAACTTTGGTGGCGCTCACCTATGTGCTTGATGTGCATTAAAATGGATAATGGAAACTTAAAAATTGCTGAAAACGATTAAAAATATATAAATACCTCTTCATTCATTGAATCCATGCTATCCTGTTATGGAAGAAAGCAATATACCAGGAATCAGCTCGAAGCAAGCTTTTAAAATTTTGGCCGAAAAATTGAGAGAAAATAGGCATGTTCTTTAATTAGATTTTTGCCCTCCCGCAAGTTATTTCTGGCACGCAAATTTCAAATGAAGTTAAAGTTTTTCGAGTACCCTGCTTATGATGCTACTGGCGAAGATCATTCGATGATACTCATTTCTTCATCTTCTTAGCCATTTTTAAAGTAGGTCCATTCTCGATTCGCTTTCAGTCAAGAATAATTGTTTTTTGTATTAAATAATTGTTACACTGGAAAATTTACCTTAATCACTAGTTTACATGAAACAGTCAATCAACAAAATGAGTCAATGAAATAGATAGTTCATTCCTAACAGAGAAGACTGAAGCCCGCATATTGGCGTGAGGGAGGAGGTTTCGGGTTTAACACCCCTAGAATCTGATACTCTCAAATTCGATAATCCCAGAATTGAATTTTTCGTGCTATTTTTGACAATTATTTGGCCCCGTCGGACCCTGAAAATTAGGTTGCTGCCCATGTAAGATGTAGTCCCACTACTAGTAGATGTCGGTCTGAGGGTGTTGAGCCAATACATTAATCCACAGTTTCTGGTTAATTTCAGGCACTTTTGCAGAAATTTTTGTTATTCGTACATTTATGGCTTTTATTTAATCAGCCCCTCCGAAAAAAAATTTCCTGTTTTTCGATTCTTTAGACCTCACACGTGCATGTCTGAACCTATTGCTATAGTCCACATTAAACGACCCCCTTTCACAAATTAGAAGTTTATATTGGCTTGCTGTGACGCATGGCCTGCAGAATATGAGTACCACGCCAATTTAACTTTATTTTGTAATTTATCAAATCAGCACTCGTCGAACATAGGACGAAGAGTAAAAGTGCGCAACAAGAACAGTTTTGATTGCTAATGTTGATTGTCAATAAATTTTTAATTATCGTGCTTTTTCAATTCAATTAATATTTATATAGGCAGTAACGATTATTAAGGTCATTTAGCTAGCTCAGTCAAGTTTTCCGGTTGATCTCATAGCGTCCTGGCAAGTGACAACTACACGTGGGCGTTGGGGATATACCCAAGAATTCAAAATACTCCCCGCAGATTACTGTGTAGACCCCTATTATGGAATTTTTGGCTTGTTTTCGCGATTTTTCCAGTTTCCCCTCTCCCACTTATTGAGTCGCAGTCATAGGTGGGCAGCACCAAAATTATCGGAAGGGGGTTGTATGATTTTTCGAAGGTCAAATAATGGTCTAAAAATGATGGTATAGGCGAAAAACACCATTTTTAACGTTTCATCGAGCGCTATCCATTGGCATCAAAAAATTGCGGAAAAAAACATAAAAAAAATTTAAAAATTGAATCCTGGGGGAATAAGGCCTTCTGGGGGCATACCTTCCGAACCCCCACGTCCACGTGTGGTTGCAGTCCAATGTTGACAACCCCTTACATTCATACACTGGTCAAGAGCAAATGTGGGTAGCAACAAAATTCTGGAGGGTCCAAATCGACAGAAATATTACCAAAAATTAACGCGGGAGTCTGTCGATGGGGGCAGACATGCACCTGGGGTAGGGGTGGTGAGGTCTGGCTGGACCTCCTAAAATGAAAAGAATGGAAAATGTTGCGGGGAAAATAAGGCAACAAGAAGGCCAAAAACGAATGAAAAATGAATTTTTTGCTAAAGTGCTTCAAATTGACCAGAAACTGAGTAATAACATAGTTTTAACGGTATATTACCGCTTATATTAATTTCTGAGGTCATTTTGCCCAAAAAAGCTCAATTTATGACCCGCAGACCGGCTGACACAACCCCTCAGATCAACTACGCTGTGCATTCATGGTTAGGGGTCCAACAGATTCTCGGGAGTCCAGCCAGACCCTTATGTAGACCCCCAACTATGTGTAGTTAAAAGGCATATATGTAGCGTTGGCAAAAGTCCGCAAAAAAGGACTTTCCAGACTATAGTCTAGGTTTTAGTCCGGACTGCTTCGGATCAGGACTATAGTCCGGTCCGGACCATAGTCCTTAAAATAAAAGACTGAGTCTCGGACCGAGTCCTTTATAAAAAAACAGTATCATTTATGCAGGGAAAACATACCCAGACGCTAGACTGGCTTTTCGTTAAAAAATCAGAGAACAATGCTGGTACCTACAACATGGTGATATCTCACTTTCTAGTGCTTCTCTGTTCAGATCTGATTCAATAGTCAATGAAAAGAACTTTACAATCAATTAATTTATACATGCATACATATACATTATAGGTGCTACTATAAATACATTTTGTAACAAACTTTACTCAGATAAAAGAACTTTACAATCAATTAATTTATACATGCATACATATACATTATAGGTGCTACTATAAATACATTTTGTAACAAACTTTACTCAGATTCAAGTAAAAATAGCAAATATTACTGGCCAAACAGTTCAGAGTTGAACTTCAAAAAAATTTCCATTTAAATACGCTCATCGCTTAAATTGTGACAATTTTTATCTAAAATCACACTTGCACAACTAAGCACGCGTTCACATGGTGCCGACGTTGCAGGAATGGCCAAAATCGTGGATGCAAGTCTGGACTGAATGCTTCGTATGAATCCACCAAGATTTAGTCTTGAACCCAAGATATGAACATTTTTTTTGAATTCAACAAAATTTAGTCTTAAAACCAAAATATGAAACTGTTTATGTTTATACAGCCAATTATGTTCTGAGATTCTTACAAAGAAATGACAGTGGACATTGAGGACAATACTTTTATTAAAAAACATTGATAATGTAAACTTAACTATAGCTGTTGTTGATTTGACAACTAATCAGCTGTTGTATGGTTGACAACCTCGCCTGTTTTTTTCCGCATTCACTAAACAAATAAAACATATCTCTTTGAGCACAGTTTGTAAATCAGACAATAAAAGAAAAGCTAACGTGAACAAAGGCGTTAAACGCAAACAACATTATCCAAAGAGAGGGCAGACTTGCAAAACGCACGTCAAACGACAGATAGCACAACGTGGAAGAAGTTAGAACTTTTGTCCGGTAGGTCGGACTAACCGAACTTAGTCCGCCTAAAAAAGGACAAGTCTTTTTCCGGACTAACGGGCTAAAAAAAGACTAGGACTATAGTCCAAAGACTAAAGGACTTAGTCCGGAGTCCGGACTATAGTCCTTGCTAGTTCTCAGTCGGACTTTTGCCAACGCTACATACATGTCATACGCATGGACCCAAAGTTAATCGTCCCTTCTCATCCCCTCTAAAGGCAAAAATTTTACCCCCCCCCACCGACTTTTGGAAAAAATCGCGTTTTTTTAATCGTCTTAAGGTGTTTTTCGGCCGTTTTTGACCGAAAATTGGAGGTTCATCCCCGTAAAAATAGCTCGAGACCCCCACCCGGAATTTTACGCCGTTGCGCGCATACTCGTGTACAAATATTGCCTTATCAGTCGAATTTTCGCGTGCTTTAAAAATGTTTAGGTGCCGTATGACGATAACGATCGACGAGAACAGTCAAATCGATCTGCTGCCCTACTTTCGCGACGTGAATCGTTTCATCGAGCCGACTCGGCAAGGAGTCGGCGGCAAATCGGCGCTCATCTACAGCTACCACGGACGCAACCGCTGCGCCGTATTGGTGCTGCAACATTTGATCAAAACGCAGAACTCGACGCTGCAGCGCGCCGAGAAACGTCTAAAGGATCTGTGGCCGTCTGTGCGCATTACGGACAATTTTTACCGTGCGTTGGCGCGCTGGGAGGCCCTCTGCTCAGGGGGGCCCATCAACGACGAATATTACGAGCAGCTGCCGCCCGCTCTGGCGCCTTTGCCGTCGAGCGACTCGTCGTCTCCGTCGGATTCGCCACGGCCGTCGCAGTCGCGTCGGGCTGCTTGGATGTAAATCGCCGCCGTCGGGCGGGCGGCAGACGTTCGAATTTCGGGCGAGATACAACGTAATTCACACGAATTCAACTCGGGGGCGGATTTGCCTCCCCAACTGGCCAAAAATATTTGGCGAGATAAGGAATGGCTACATGATTTGCGGCGGTTTTTGGCCGTGTGACCATACATAATTTCTCAAATTTTTTACGATTCTTTATAATGATATTTATTTGCTTTCTTGGTGGTCTGGAAGTCATGCATTTTAGCGCCAGTGATAGGTTTTGTAGCAGTAGACATATTCATGCCTTCTAAAGCGATTTCTGGAACAGAAACAGCTATTTCAACATTCTTCCATGTTTAAGCATGTTTAAAAAATTTTTTAACGCCACGCTACCAAGACAGAAAATACAGTTGCATTTCAAATCTCTAATGTCCTTCCTCGTAAATTTGAAAACTTTAACCCTTTTTTGGTACGAAATTGTCTAAAATTTCAAAATTTATCGAAAAATTGTTGCATCCAAAATGATTTTAAATAAAAGCAGACACCGTAAAACACCCAAAAAACGCAATTTCGGTCCTGAAGTGCGATTTTTCGGACCTATTTTCGACCGTTCATGAAAACGTTGGGACCGCCCCCTACGAAAATCTTAGATACGCCACTAGTTCTACTGACGACGGCGCTTTCTATCTAAAGCCTACTTTTCTTTGTAAACGATTCTCTCTTCCCATCTGATTGATATACGCGCATACACTACTGTGTTTTGCTGATATTATGCCAATTTTGCGCCTAATATCTTGATTTTTAGTGTCCTATTTTGCCTCGTCTTTTTGAAAAATGAAAAGAAACTTTGAGAACGCTAAAAACGCATGGGCATAAATTTTGAAAATTTTTATCGACAGTGAGCCGGCGGATTACGATAATTATTTGTAAATCAAATCAATGCTATAATCGCAATCTGTCAGCTTATTGTCGGATATCGCTTTTAAAACGTATGCCCAAACTTGAGTGAAACGGACTATAAGGTAAAAAAGTAGGTAGGTTATAGCCCTTCATGCTGTCCAATCCGAAAATTTTTAATAGGAGGCAGAATAGGCAGGCGCACCATATATGGAGGGTGGTGCAGCAACACAAAACTTGTAATACATTCTCGATAAACTTTGATCTTTTGTTGACTGAGAATCAAAATTAAAAAATGCAATTCTGGGGTCTACGATTTTCGGGGTCTACCGGATTCACGGGGCCCCACGCTTAAGTCCGACTTTATGTACCTACTGATCAAAAAATGGATTGCCCACAGAGCACTGCTGTTCTTTTAAGCGTCGATGACCCCTCAATTTCTATCTCTGATACCGTTTTGAGTTGTGGTAGTCAGTAAAGTTCAAGTCTGACACCGATTAACAAATTTGATCTAAAAACATGTCTGAGCTCACGCATGCAAAATTTTGTAAACGTACCCATCAACCTGTTTTTGACATGGTACTTTTAGGCGCTCCTATTGAAGGTTTAATTGATAGTGATTTTATTATAACATATAAAGATTGATATAAAAAATACCAAATCGTATTAGGTACGCATTCTTTTATTAAATAAACTGACCACATAAAAACGTCAACAAAAATTCATTGGAAAAATCGACGATGGGCACAAAAGCCAAGGCGTGTGGTGCGAAAGAAATAATAAATAAAATCTCTGTTTGTATAAAAAACATATAAAACGCACTTGAAAAAATACATGAGGACGGACATTACGTTGTCAAATTCGGTTACTAGATACCTATACATAATAACATTTGTTTAACTAATACTTAGGTCCGAATACTTTACTACAAACGCGATTAGGCTAATAAAAGAATTCTTAAGAAGCGTCGGCAATGGGGATGCATAAGCGATCCGTTTTTTCACGTCTCCAATCTGATAGAATAGTCGTTTTGATTTCTATAATTGATTTGTAGTGATTCTCAGTAGTTGTTTTGCACCTTAAGCTAACAACGACATTGTCGAATTTTAAAATGGAAAACCCGTATTTTTAAAATATAAATCTGCAACGAAAGACAGTGAGCTTTAGGCTATTTTAAAAGTTAATCAAATTTTCATCTTTTAATAATAAGCAAAGTCGTTTAGAATTTTTTCGCGTTTTTTAATTTCTGGACGAAAACTAACAGGGACTCAACGACCACTAGAAAATCAATGCATCTTCAATCTATTAAAGCTTTGACAATCATACACGTAACGGCTCAAAACTTAGGAGGTCTCCGGCAAATTTAGAGGGAGTGAATGACCTCCAATTTTTGGCCAAAAATGACCGGAAAACGCCTAAAAATTCCATTTTTTTAAAATCGGGAGGAAAGTTGTAAAAATTTTTTGGCGTTGGGGGGATGGAGGGATGTTCGACGTTGGGTTGGGGGATCTCCCGATCCCCCTTTTACAAGTATAACGTTGAGCTTCAAAACTTAGTTAGAATGCTAAAATAGCGTAAAAACTACTTAATCCACAGTTTTTTGGTCAGTCTCAAGCATATTTGTAAAAAATTTGATATTCATCCATTTTGAATCGTCATTTTGCTTTATTTTCACCAAAAACATTTCCACTTTTCCATTCTGAAGCGTATCGACCCCTCCCAACCGGTGTTTTTTTGTATTCGGCAAAGATTTTTCCCGATGTACAAAGACTTTTCGGGACCGTCTTTGTACATGTACAAAGATTTTTGAGAAGACAAAAATTGCAAAAAAGGTCTAAAATTTGCACAAATTTTCGGCGCTTCGCGTTGAAATGAGTAATTGTGTTCTATATATCTTTATAATGGCAGAAATTGCATTTCAAAAGGGAAAATGTCAAATTTTTCGGCGCCGTTTTAAGACGATTCTTAGTGATTTTTGCCTTTAAAGACCCAGAAATTAGCTAAAATACACTACAAAAGTAGAACAACTCTGTTTTTACAACACTAAAATCGCTACTGTACCATATTTTAGTACCCAAAAATTTGTGTGTACAAAATGTATAGACTTTTGGGACCATCTTTGTACACGTATAAACGGATCTTGTACAAAAAACACTACTCCCTGCCATACACGAGCAGCAGCCGAACTCTGGATAGGGGGTTCGATGGAACAACATTACCAAAAATAGCATCAAAATTTAATTCTGGGGTCTATCGATTTTAGGGGGTCCACCGGATTCTGTGGGGTTTAGAGGCCTATGTCCACTCCCAACCCCATCCACATACATGTCTGGCTATGACTCGATCCTACTTCAAACCAAAAAAGCTATGGGTCATTTAAAAATGGCGCGAACCTACGCAAAACGGATAGTAACGTGGTATGCTGTAAATAAAAACACCGGGGCAGTAAATGAAAGATAACAAAAAACGAATAGAATAAAATTCGATCTGTTAAATATTCACGCGGATTTGAATAAGTTGGATTCGTTGCTTTTGTCTAATCATCACGCTTAAGACACAATCGATAAGCTGAGATCAACGGTCAGTCAAATTATTTGGCGAATTGGGCAAGTCGAGGCTTTTTATCGTCCCGACTTCGAAAGACACCTGAACCATACAAAACCAATTTACAACTAGAGTAATTCGACAATATTGACACATCACACCGTGCAATTCTATCGAATCGAAATTAGGGTTCATAAAATGACTATAAAATATAGAATAAAATATAAAAGAAAAAATAAACAAAAATAAAAAAATAAAAAATGATTATAAAATATATAAAATGATAAAATATATAAATTATAAAATATATAAATCTATAAAATGACTATAAAATATAAAATGAAATAAAAAAATAAAATAATAATAAAAAAACTACTATAAAATCTATAAAATCCATAAAATAAAAAATCTGTAAAATGCCTGGTTTTTTTTAAATTAAATGTCTAAGAATTTTTTAGAATTGAATTTATAAAACTTATTAAATTAAACTTACCTTGAGTATGTTGGTCAAATTAAATTTGTAAGAATTTAACTCAAATCCAATTGATCGATTTTCTTCTAAGTTTTAAACGTATTTTTGGTACAGCAGCAAGCAGCGTAAATACATAGTTCGTCGAGGTCATACGTGTTCTTGGGGGATGGTCGTGGGAGGGTTTGACAACCCAGAATGGCTACTGAACCCCATAGAATGGCTTGATACCCCAAGAATTGCCGATTTTTTCGTAAAAATTGAAAAAGCGTTCTAATTAGGCGTTCTTGGCTCATTGTTTGGCTCAAAAGTATTTTCGACGCATCGCGCCACATACACATTTTTCTGACTACATTTTGATCAATTTACTCGATTTTTTCAAATTTTCATCCAGATTTTTCATGTTATGTTCTATAAAGAACGAGCATTGTCTGAAACGTCAAAAGGCAGTACTTTTAAGGTACCCATCCTTTTTAGCCCAAAAAGGCACCTTTTAAAAATGTTTTTGGACAGACCCCCTAAATCCTCATGCTGTACACGTTTGGTCGAAGTCCGTCCTCTTTACTGCTGTTTAAACCGCGAAATATTCACAGTGCAAAGTGCACATGCTAATCTTTTGTCCGCCTTTCAATTAAGAGGTACGTAACTGTAGTGTACGAGTAGTTTTTAACAGCGCGAACAATGTTCAAAACACGATAAACAAAACGCTAACGGTTTAATCTTTGAAACTTGCTTAGGGCAATGAACTATATGTAGTATGTTTCACATAACTTCGTGCATAAATCTTAAGAATTTTCATCGACAGTAAGCCGAGGGTTACGATAATTATAGTGCTCGCCACGAATGTTTACGTTTTTTAATATGCTCCATAGGATGATAGAGCTTGTTAAGGACTTATATGTTTAACACGTCGATCGTGCGTGGGCGGAAATAGGACCGACGTGTTAAAGATATAACCCTAACAAGCTCTAGAAGCTTATTAAAGCGTAAACATTCGTGGCGAGTAGTGAATATCATATCAATGCTATAATCCAGCTTTTTGTCGGAGATGGTTCTAGAATGTATGCACGAAGTTATGTGAAACAGGCTAAAAGTGTAAGCAAAGAGATTATACAACGGTGCATTGATAAGTGTACATTGTTTTGTGATTTAGGGATGCAGCTATAGTCTGTTTCATTAGGCTTTGAGATTTTTGAACAAATTTAGAGTGCCTACAAAAGCGTTTTAAACTAACGCAATAGTTGTGATATTCTACAGTACATCGAATTTTGCGGAGAAGTTTTCCATTGTAAAGCCACATTGCTGCATCAAAACTTTAAGCCACTTTTGTAGCCTGATTCGATGCGGATTAAATTCGAAAGAAACCGCAAAGTTAAATGAAACAGACTTTAATTGTCCATTTCATTTCACAGAACTAAGCAGCTACAAAAATATCTTTCAAGAAATAGTGTATTACTCGTATTAGGCGACACATTAATTAAACAACTGAAACTCACGCAAGCAGACTAAAGATCATACATGTAATAGGAGGATGGGGAGATGCGCACGCTAAGTCGGCCGTCCCCCATCCACCCAAAGCTACAAAATTTCTGATCCCATGATTTTTAAGAAAAAAAATTGAATTTTTTGATCGTTTTTAAGTGTTTTTTGGCACTTTTAGGCCAAAAATTGCAGGTTATTTACACCCTCCACCTAAGAATGGCCGACGACCCTCACCTAAAATTTTGAGCCTTTACATGTATGCTACAAATTCATTTCTTTTTCGTGAACTGCAAAATAAGATTTGTGCAAGGAAATATGCAGATTACAATGATATAACATACTCTGAAGGCATTAAACACAAATGTAGATAAAGTAGATGAAATGTTTTAGAAAAAGATGGCCCTATTCTCGTCGATATCGTGGATCTATCGACAGGAGTAATGCAATTTCGTCTACGTTTTGTACACAAGCTATAGACACGGATATTCAAAATCGTAGTATTTTTAATTGTATAACATTTTCGTTATTTACCTTATTTTTCTCTGACTTTTTCACGACTCATTTAATTCACTTCCTTCTTTTCTTTTACATTTTGTTTTATTTATTTTTATTCTTTCATATTGTCAAGGTACTTATTCTGATTGAACTCCTTCTTGAGATGAACTTTTGCTTAATAAACGGTTATTTCATTAGAAAATTTTTTTCTAACCGCTTTAGACTTCCGATTAAAGCGACTAATCCACTGAAACGGTTTGTGCTTTTTCGGCGGATCCACAGATTCAGCCTTTGCATGCCTCGCGCGCCATCGCATTTGAGCCAAGAAAACAGGCGAAGGTTGTACTGTAGTTTGTATTATGCGAAATACGAATCTGACAAATTGTTTTAATAAAGAACTAAGACAATACGTAAAAAAATCTAAAACATTTTTTACATGGGAATTACTCTAAAGCACATGTGGGCGTGGGGTTGAGACCCCAAGAATTCTGCACATACAAGAGCATGGGGGAGGGGTGAGGGGGTATGACCCAATGAGATTTGAAAGACTGATAGCTATACAGCGATTTTTGTTGAAAAAACCATTGCTGTATAGCCTTTTGGGCTCAGAAAATTAGCTATACAGCCTTTTAGGGCTCAGAAAACTAGCTGTGTATTCCTTTTGAGCTCAGAAATGCTATTTAGTTGTCTTTTCTGAGTTTCAAAAGGATTTAGAGCTATTTTCTCGACTCAAAACGGGTTTATGGCTATTTTCAGTCCAAAAAGGCTATACAGTTAAGTTTGTGAATCCAGAAAGGCTTTATAGCTAGTTTTCTGAGACTTAAAAAGGCTATATAGCTGATTTTCTGATCCTAAAAGGACTATAGAACCGTTTTTACGAAGCACATATAGCTATCTAGCAATTTTTATTTTTCACCCCAAGTCAGTTATCACGACATACGAGAGTAGGGGGTTCTGGATCAGATATGCACAGCATGGGAATTGTGAAGGGGGTGCAATTTTAAAGAGCCTTTTTTTGGGCGCAAAAATGGCGAATACGCGTCAAACATCATCGCTTTTCGGTGTTTCTATCGATTTATGGTCTGAATTTCGGAATACGGCAGACCCCCTGAAATCAATAGATCTATCGGACTCCCAGGATTTGGTTGCTACTCAGTGCACATGTATGCCCGGAAGAACGTGAGGCAAATGAACATTTCAAAACCAGAAGCCGTTCCCTTAATTCGCAAAAATCTGCTGGGAAAGTCGCCAATTTTCGAGTTCACAGTTAAAAATCAAGCTTTTTCAACATTCATTTCGATCGTTTACAAAAGATTTGGTTTTCAATTCACTATTTCTTAAAATATTCTAATATTTTATGCATAGGCAGTATTCGAATATGAAAATATCAAATATGACAAGCTGCCATCTTAACAAGACATCCATTTTTCAATTCCACTTACGAGTCGAGTATGAATTATATCTGATAACATCAGAATGCAGAAAACGAAATTCCCCAAAAAACAATCCACAGTGTCTTAATATTATGCTAGGGGTCTGCAGAATTTGAAGCCTCTTGATCGTTTTTTGCACATACTCTCACCATAGGCACAAGATGACAATTCTAAGGGAAAGGGGGACTTTGCAATTTTAAAGAGTATTTTTTGGCTCAAAAGTGGTGGATACGCGTCTAAAACATCGTCTTTCGGCGTTTCTGACGATGCTCAATCATACTAGAGCATAAAAATATGAAAACATTTTTGAAAAAAATTTTAAAAAATCGAATAAATTGTACAAAATATAGCCCAAAAGTGAGTATATGGCGCAAAGCGCCGTGACACTTTTGAGCAATTAAATCGCTAAAACGCTTAAATAAGCACCTTTCCTAAGAATTTTTCGAAATTTTTGGAAAGATTCCTGGGGTTGGGCGGGGGTGAAAAAATGTCTGGCGAGGATATGAAAAGTTTTCTGGGGTGGGGAGGGAAAGTTCGAAATCTCCCCGAACCCCTTTCCAAGATCATGTAAGGTACCCTCCCGAATTTTTCGAAACCACATGCTAAGAGTATTAGCAGAATCATCGGCTTTTCGCTCATCTGATTACGTTCGTAATAATAATGGCAATATCAAATTAAAAGTGAAAACAAACAGAAGTTAAGTAAGATTTCAAAGGTTATCAATCAGTCAAGTTTTACAAACGAAAACTTGTATATTAAAGGACGTACGAATAATGTACAAAAAGCAATGCATGCAATCAGGGGCGCAACCATAGGTGTGTGGCACCAAAATTCTAGGGGTGCAAGATTTTTTAAAGGTCAATAAATTGCTCTAAAAATGGTAATATGGCGAAAAAAAGAATTTTTAAACGTTTCTCACCGAGCACTATCCATTGGCATAAAAAACTGCGAAAAAAAGAAAAAAATTTCAAAAATTAAATTCTGGGGGGTATTTTGGTTTCTGGGGGTTACATACTCCCCTTACCCCCCAAGCCCAGGCGTGGGCGTGACCAGCCGGGGGCCGGGCCCCGGAATGAATAAACATTTATATTTTTCACAAGGGCCCCCCAAAGGAAAAAAATTAAAAATTTTCGAAGTCTACTAAAAGGACAGCCAAAATGCGTTTTTAGCACACTTTTGAGCTACTAAACTTGAAATTTTCCGGCGCTTCGCGCCGGATTTCTTATTTTCTATCTCATTTTTTACCTTAGAAGCCAAAAATTTGACTTGCAAAAAGCGAATATGTCAAGAATTTTCGGCGCCTCGCGCCGATTTATTGTTTTCGGCATTAGTTTTATTTGCAAAACCGCAAAATCAAATGCAAAGACAATAATTTCGAAATATTATGGAGTCAAGCTTTAACTTGATATTAAAAAATCAGTCATACAGATAGGTTGAAGGATAGATTTTTGATATCCAAGTTTGAAACCAAGCAAGAAAATTTTTCAATTTTTTTCCAAATTTTTTTCTCCACCATGACATAGATATCGTCGAGAAACGCTCAAAAATGCCATTATTTTCGGGTATCTCTTAATGGTTCTAGAGATGAAGGACTTCAAAAATTACAGTCACCCCAGAAATAAAATCCTGGTTTCACCCCTGCATGTAATATACGAGTTTTGCAAAAACAAACCTCGGAATAAGGCAGATTACGGTGACAAATAAGAGGCAAAGCCAGAAGAGTGGCGAACGCATTGAATTTTCGGCTACAAAGTACGGCGCGTCTGGAGCACAGCACGTCAAGGACAATGCGTTGTAACCGAGTGCAAAAGCGAAAAATATCCCTATGCTAATTATTATGCTGAGGGCCATTGGAATAGTCTGAAATTAGACAAATAATAGGATTCTGTAAAAAATATGGGTACCTAGAATCAACGGAAGACTTTAATACTCGAAAAAAGTGGCGGATCTAGGATTTTCCTGAAGGGGGCGGTATCCCAACTTTTCCAAGAACAGTCAACAGTAGGTCCGAAAATTTGCGCTTAACGGCGAAATAGCGTTTTTTGGTATTTTACATTGTATACTTTCACATAAAATCACTTTTGACGCAATATTTTTTCTTAAAATTTTAAAATTTTCGACAATTTTGTGCGAAAAAAACATTAAATTTCTTTGACTTTAACAAAAATCTGGCGCGAAGCGCTGTAAAATTTGTGAAATTAAGACGGATAGACGTCTAGAAGCATGATTTATTGCTTGATTCTCTGTATTTATAGCATTTGATGCGAAATATCGAAATTTTTAATTGAAAATAAAAGAAAACTATGCAAAAATAGCTGTTTCTGCTGTTGAAATTATTTTGAAACCTACATGAACAGAAAATGGCTTCCAGGTCACCAAGAAAGTGAATAAATGTCATTAATAGGTAGCATCCGGCGCGTAGCGTCGGAAAAATTCGAGAAATTATGTATGGTCACTGACGGCCAAAAATCATTGCAAATTGCATATCCATTCTTTATATCGCCAAATATTTTTGGCCAATCCTGCTCGTAGATGATCTTAAGGGGGTTTACGGATTTCACCTGCACGCGGGCATGGGGGATCTGGACCCCTTCCCTTTCGAGGATTTGAAAGACCCCCAGAATTGAATTTTTGGCGATTTTTCGCCATTGGATGCTGTCCGCCCACGCTCTCAGCCCTCGCAAAAAAGTTTTTCGACCTAACAGTTATCGATTTTTTCAAAACATTATGAAAAATACTTACCCATGATTTGACTTGCATAGCCAAATGCAGCTGATTCACGATGACTAAGCAAGACGTAATAAAAAAGCCGAACGTCCACAATTCTACGTTAGAATCAAAGAGAATATAGAACAAAAGTAAATTCCGCATTATAAGTAGGATCTCGGACAGGATCGTTTCCAGGAAAAAATTAAAAATTGTTCCTTTCAAGATTTAAAATTTTGAAAAGTTTAGCCTGTAGCCGAGAACTCCAATAAAGCAAGAAAAACGTACGTACGTGAAAAATAAGAAAATTTATATATGTTCATGTAATTATGTAGATTGTCTTCTCAAAATAAGTGATTACAACAAAACTACACGCATATGTTTAAAGAAGACATTTGTTAATTAAAAGGTACGGAACATACTTACATATGTATTAATATAAGCGGCAAGGTAAGAATAAGCATGCCGTTTCAAGAATTGAATAAACAAATAAACAAAGAAACCGATAAATCTAGTTTATTTATCGATTTAATGATTAGTTCATAATCCAAAAACTTGATCCAAACATATAATATAAATACTTACAAATCAAAAAAATGCTTACAAAGAAAGGAACGTAAAAAACAACCACACTTTGCCAAAATGCGTCCAAGATGTTTAGCCAAAACGAGTGCCACGTATATAACTGAAAAAGATTGAAACCTTATTAAATCAAATATGTAAGCACGCATGCGCGTATAAGTGCCCAACCATGTAAATATATACTGTATATGAATGATTGATGAATATCGTCTTTGTAAAAAAGTCATGGAATACAGTATTTACGAACAAGGTAGAACATTGATAAAATTGAAATTTAAGAAACTAGTTGACTGCATTTTGAAAGCTTAGAATAGGTCAGCTTTTTGGAATCAACAAACCTCGGATAAATAAAAAAATCTTTCACGTTTATTCTCAGAGCAAAATCTACTCACACCTCCTTCACTTATGCAATACGACAATAAATAATCCGAATAGTCTACTAAACTTTAAAAAAGACGCTTTAATATGCACCTCTCATATTTTTTAAAGTGTGCCCGTCTGTATTCCTGGTGCAACAATAAGCAATTAGAAAACCTACAAATTCTAAAATAAAATGAAATTTTTTCTCAAAATAACCGAAAAATTTTATTCTCAATTAAGCAAGAAGCCTAATATTAAAATTATTGAATCAGATTGGGAAAGCAAAATCTTTGACAAAAAGTAGAGGTATATATACATAGTTTATTTTACAATCTGAGGGAAAGGAAAATCTATAACACGATTTGAGTTTAGCATACAAATTTTAAAACACATTATTTTCGATATTTAGGACATTATACGAATTGAAAAAATAGATACCCCCGATTTCTCTTTCGCATAGATCAGCCTATCGGTCTGATTCTGTTTAAAATAGGGAAACCTCAGCGTTTTCGAAAAGCACGTTTTTTACCTGTCCCGTTGATCCGAGCAAATATAAACGAGGATTAGCGAGAAGAACACGATCACACACATCTTGATCAAACACGCCCATCAAAATAGGCGACAATGACGTAAAAACTAAATTGTAGAGCATCAAGTACAATGGATCGATCATAATTTGGGCACTAAAACCATTCCAGATTTGGAACCAGAATGAGGTGAAGACGAATAACTGGAAAAAATTGCAATAGAGAATAGGGTTAAAATAAAAGCGTATGCGGTGCATTACAACAATAGCAATAATTTACGAAGAAAAACATTAAATACTTTCAAGAGATTCTGTTTAGGATTAGATCAGAGCCAATGTAAACATCATGTATACAACAAGTGAATAAATAATAAAACAAAATAATAAACGAAACATCAGTTACACAGAAAACAAATAATTAGGCAAAAATAAATTATATTCAAGCCGCAGTTTCTGATTAATCATCATTATACAGTCGAACCTCGTTAATAAACATTTTGATAGTAGACACTACCGCTTTATAAACACCCATTCTTTCGGTCCCTGTCGAAGTGCTATGCCTTACCACAGTTAAAAACACGCTTAATAAGCACTCGGTTAACGAATAATAAACACGGCTCCATAAGATCGTCCCTATGTGACAGACAACGCATTAATCACTTCGCTTAATACATACTCCACTAGAATACGTGACTGATCGACACTAGCTTCATTTTTTCTCGAGTAAACCTGATTAGTAAACACGTCGATTTGGATATTATACAAACTTTGTATACATTTAAAGTCAAAATCCCGAATATTCAGAAAGATGAAGTAATGCGGGCACGTATCTCTTGGGGTTGGGGGGATTCGGTCGGACCCCAAAATTCAGAAAAATCGGACTTTTTGAACGTTATTTTGTGCTATTTTTGGCCTTTTTGGGCTTAGTCCCCCAAAAATTGGTGTTGGTCCCCCCAAAATAGGACGGCCAGCTACGCGCCTGAAGAAATGTCCTGCCGTATTACAGTCTGGCACGTAGCTGACCTTCTGAATAGGGGGACTAAAATTTTGAAGTTAGATATCTCCACAACCACTTGCAGACAGGCAAAAATGACGGTGTTTTTGAGCTTTGCTTAGCGAGCTTTACGCGATGGAGAAGAAAGAATTTGCTAAAAATTTAGAAAATTTGGCTGAACTTATTCACAATCAAAAAATATGCTAGATAAAGTGGTCACGCAAATGACTTCTAAACATTTGACCCCCCGCTGAAAAAATGTTCAAATTGCTTTGTAACCAATTCTAAAGTGCGCTTCAAGAATTTTTAATTTTTTCGGGGGCCCTTGCAAAAATACTCTCATTTCAAAAAATTTTGGGGGGGACTAGTCCTCCTATCCTCACCACAGCTACGTGCCTGATTACACTACTTTTTGACTGTAACAATGTTATGTGATACATAGGAGTAAATTATTGTCAACTCGATTAGTTAACACGAACCCCCAGTACCCCTCAGCGTGTTTATTAACGGATTCGACTATGTATTTATTTTAAAGCGCTATTATCCCTTTTACAAATACCCAAACGATCATTTCTTGGGTTCTATGCAGCTAAAGTCAGAGTAGCCGTACATAAATTCGTCATAATGCCAAACTGCTAAAAACAGTCCGATTTCTAATCGAATGTCATATTTATTGCATATTCATCAATGCTATCGATTGACCTTCGGAGAAAAAATCAAAAGGTTATAGACTAAATAAAACATCCAATAACACGGGGGTGAGGAAAGGGTATTACTCCCCTGAGCTTTAAAAACTGATAGCTATATAGCCATTCTGGCCGAAAAAACACTGCTATATGTATATAGCCTTGTTTGGGCTGAAAAGATTAGCTATACAATCTTTTTGGGTTCGTAAAACTAGCTAAATAGCCTTTTTTGGACTCAGAAACATACCGTGTGAGCTCAGAAATGCTATTAAGTTGTCTTGTGAATTTCAAAAGGACATTAAAGCTATTTTTCGACTCCGAAAAGGGCTAAATATGTAGCTAGATTTCTGAGCCTAAAAAAGGTTATGTAGCTAATTTTCTGAGCCCATAAAAAGTATAGAACCGTTTTTATGAAGCACTTAGTTATCTACCGATTTTTCGGTTGTCTACTCCCGCCCTCCGAAAGTTTGACCTTGCGCACCTATGGAATAAAATATTGTAATTTTATAATTTAATATAAGCCCTTTAATAATGTAATGATTTATCTTTAATTTAAATAAAAAATTACGGCATTTTTGTAGAAAAAGTAGCAGACGAGCCGGCTGATGCGATCGTAGCACCAGTGGCCGTGCACGAAAAGCAATCGATGCAAGAAACGAAAACGAGCCATGGCGAAGTCGCTGGCCATGACGGCTTGCATGCCCTCTTGACCCGAAATTCCGACGCCCACGTCGGCGCACTGGATCATCGAAACGTCGTTAGCGCCGTCGCCTATGGCTAACGTCATGCCGTTCAGACGTCGTTTTACCAAACGCACGACGGCTGCCTACATCAGACGTGTAATAGCTCAAAATTTTTGGGTAGGGGTAGTCGATCATTCTTAGCCGAAAGGAGCTTAGATGACCTTCAATTTTGGTCAAAAATACGGCTAGAAATGCATAGAAATAGCCAAAAACTGAAAGCTTTTTTAAAGTTAGGGGGTCAAGATATTTATGATTTTGGGGATGAGGCGGACGATCGAATTTTGGTTAGGGATCCCCATTCCCATCATACATGGGCAGCACCCAAATTCTGGAGGGGGTCAAGATGGGACAAATCGCCAAAAATGTTACTAAAAATAGGATTCTGGCGGGTCTAGAGTAATCTGCGGGAGGGCGCATAGGTGCACAAGGTCGGGATCGGTAGGGGTAGGGTGAAATCCCAAAAAACCCAAACAGTTAATTTAATGTTCACGATTGTTTTGCTGTTTTATCGATCAAAATGGTCAAAATAGCGTATGAAACGTTTTTCACATGGGCGTAGAAGGGGGGGGTTTGACCCCAGAAGTTGAAATACCCCCCCAGAAATCTAAATAACCCCCCTTCAGAAATCAAAATATCCCGCTCCCAGAATTCAAATTTTGAAATTTTTTTTGCTTTTCTAGCGATTTTTTGATGCCATTGGATAGTGCATCTGATGAGAAACGTCGAAAAATTGGTGTTTTTTCTTCGCCATAACGACCACTTTTAAGACCATTTTTTGACCTTTGAAATTTTTCACCCCCCCCAGAATTTCGGTGCTGCCCACCTAGTGGTTATACCCCCTCACCCCCTCCTATGTGCATGTTCGGTGGGGTTCAACTTTTGGGGAAAGGGTACAACCCCCAGGGCCATGTGTGATCCAACTGTTATATGCAAGGCTTAAATTGTGCATAATTTGAAAAGGCGAAATTCGAGCTAAAGGGCCAACTTAATTCCGGGAGGTACGTAGGCCGAAAATTTCCTAAAGACGGAGAAGGGGTCAAAAAATCAAAGCCGAAAAGCGTTAAATTCTCTTATTCCTTTTCACGCCCTATCGATTGTAATTAAAATATTAGGAAATCTTTTTTCTGGAATTGAGCGGGAAATTTTTGAATTATGGAGGATCCAAACAACGTCCTCGTGCGCATATGTACATATATGCAATCCACTGTATTGAACTGGCTGGAAATCGAATCGATTTTGCGGAAAGGAGTAGAAGTTTCTATTCAGCGGATGAAAATTAATAATTTTGTAATTCCGCGACAAATTAAGGTGAATAGACAGTACCAAAGCAGGTGACGAATTAGAAAAATCAAAAAAATTACTTTTATAAATTATTTTTGGGCTTCTGAACAGCTGCAGTGTTTTTAGGCATCGTTTATTCAAAAATAAGCGACGATTCTCCAAAATTAGGGGTTAGCTTCATACGTTACTAGAAATGTTTGATCAAATACATGTTAGCATTCTTCGTTATCAAACACATCAGTTGAATTACTTTTGAACAATCATATCACGAATCTAAGAAAACTATGCTCCACCATAGGTGGGCAACATCGAAATTCCATGGGGGTGCAAGATTTTTCAAAGGTCAAAAAATGGTGAGTATGGCGAAAAAACACCATTTTTCAACGTTTCTCCTCGAGTACTATCTATTGGCATCAAAAAATTGCGAAAAAAACGAGAAAAAATTTCAAAAATTGAATTCTGGGGCGAGTATTTTGATTTCCGGGGGGGGGTATTCGACCTTCTGGGGAGGTGCATACCCCCAACCAAACCCCACGGCCACGTGTGCTCCACTACTGTTTGTCCTCTTCATCACTTTTTTCTTAAATTTAGCTCTCCAAAAGCTTACACACGCGTATTCTAGCGTATAAAATATTTTAGGAGGCAGTCAAACGCATAAAAAATTAACGAAAGATATTTCTCCCTTTCTACTTCTCTAAGAGGAATAAACATACGAGTCACACATGCTCGCTGGTGGGCATGAGGGTATCCCCTGCCAGGGCTTTTGGAATGTATACCCCCTTAGGCCATTTTGGGCCAAAACCGATTGCTTAAACCAAGATAAAGCGCCAAATGACGTTGAAAAGTGTGATTTCAAATGCATTTACTTGATTTTCGGGCAGTAGACTGTTCAATTCATTAATCCAGACATTTTTTGAAGATATTTTCTCATGAATTTGATATTCCATTACCATATTATTATTTATTTCATGCAAATTTTACCAAAAATATTCACAAAAAATCAAATACGACTTATTAAGTATGAAAACTTGACTTAAATAGGTAAAAAAATTTCTCATTTACCCCCAACCCCAAGAAAACTCGGATTACCCCTCCCGGAACTTTTGACTGTGTGCATGTATGATACAAGTCAGAATTTCAGCTATTAATCGTGCGTACTCGATCATTTAAAAAATTACTAATAAAGCGGTAGAAGTTGAATATGAGCAGACGTAAACAGGTCCAATTCTCAGGCGAAAAAAGACGAATTTCCACGGAAAATAAAAAGGTAAAATTAAAGCCGAAACGGATGGAGAAAAGAGAATTTGTCGCAAAGTAATACCCAAGATCACCTGAAAAGAGTAAACATGGGCAGCTATTTTGCTATTTTAATATTGATCACGAACGTAGTTGGATAAATCTTATTTTAGGGTTTTATCTCGGCTCTCAGCGATACTGCCGCTATCCAAATGATTTAAATTTTGAAAAAATGAAGAAATTCTGAGAATAATTTACCGTCATTTAAAGAGATACCTTTTGTAAAGGCGTCGCCCTGCAACACAATACCGAGGTACATCGCGTTATAATTTGGACGAATTTATCTTCGCACGCAGCGGACAAACATAGGGACAGTGTGCGACCATCGATCACCAAACCGAGTCCATTCATCAAGTTTGGATAGAGCGTCGATGAGCAGCTTGCTTCATCGACACTATGGTCGTTTTTGACGGGGAAATGATCAATGTGATATTGCAATAATGTTAGGGCGTCTTCCTTGAAAATATTTAGGCATACACATAAATATTGTTTATGTGTACATAATATTTATGTGTGTTATTATTACATAATATTTTTGTATATTTATGTATATATTTATGTATTTATGCACTTATTTATATTTATTTATTTATTTATATTTATGCACATAATATTTATGTATGTGCAAATGACTATTCTCAAATAAGATGTAATATAAACAAAAAAAATTAAAAAAATACGCAAAACTATAACGATTTAGGTACATAAAGTGCGATGCAAGCATTCTACACTTCGTAAACCGAATCGGCGTTCTTTTAACACGACCCTATTAGAACCAGTGCTAATGAAAATTTTTTCCATTAGCACAGGATGGATGGTAATTTTTGGAGTTGTTTTTACTTTTTGCCAGCTTATAAAATATTAGTGTTCTTTTATTGTTGACATTAGCACGCCAGTTTTTTACCTTTATAATACTTACATATAGTGTCAGTAGTGTGTGTCCCTTTGTTTTTTGATTCAGCTGTTTGAGAATGCCATGATATTCTGCAAATCAATATTTTTTCTTGATCAGTCTTTTTCTACATTTGAATAATTCAATAAATTCGTGCTAAATCACAATTACTGGCTTCCTAATGCTCAATAAACTTAGAAACTGACACATTTGTACCTAATACAACATCAGGAATGATACTGCGGTTGCCATATAATAATTTGATATAAAACAGACGTCGCTGCGCTTATGAATTGAATGATAAATGGACATAAAGTAGCTAATTTTGTCTTCAAACAATTGCAAAGTTGTCAGAAAGTAATTATAATGTGCTATAAATAGTGTAAACTAAAAGGCGAGATGAACGCTAGATTTTTAGATTGTACATAAGTAGATTGATGGTGGAGTGTCTAATTCGCGCGCTTGAGTCGAAATCGCGCGCTTGAGGCTAAATAAACAGTATGTGTGACACTCGGCGCAAAGCGCCGACAATTTTTTGAAATTTTTGCTAAAAAATGCGTTAAAATTATTACAATTTTGCCAAAAAAACGTCTTGGTATTCGTTAACACATCGTGCAAATGGCCTAAAATTTCATTAGCACGGGAAACTTTCATTAGCTTGGTACTATAAAAACCGTAAAACGAATCGATATTAGAAACATTTTATAAAAAATTAACTAGCAGCATAATTTAAAAGCGAAGCTTACAATTTAAATAATAGAACCACTATCATTTAGGCACTAAATATCTAATCGTTTTATTACATAATATTCGTCAAATAGAAAATGATATAAATGTAAAAAAATATTTATGGCCAAAAACGGCAAAAGCACATGGAAATGCGTTGAACAAGCAAGTTTCTGTTAAAAAGTCGGTAAGGAGGAGTAGGAAACATACATGTAAGAGCTCGAAAATTCGGGTGAGGGTCTCCGACCAATTTAAGGGTGTGGGGGGGGTAAATGACCTTCAATTTTTGGCCAAAAAATTCGATTTTTTTCCAAAAATAGGGGATTCAATAATTTTCTATGCGGGGGACATGGTAGGAAACCTCAGTTTTTGGAGACGGGGGAATTGCCGACTCCGGTCGGGGAGTCCAACCAGAGTCCCAGTTACATACATATACATATGACTGTATGATACATGTGGACGTACAGCAAGGCAATTCTGGGGGTCTGACCCGAAAATTTTTTAAAAGAGTCAATCCGGGCTAAAAACGAGGGATGCACGTTAGAAACACTGTTTTTTACGTATCAGACAATGCTCATTCTTTCTAGAACAAAAAAAACATAAGAAATTCTAGCAACTTTGAAAAAACAAGTTCAAAAAGCAATAGTTAGAAGAATGAATATCCGGCGACGGAAAATTGGAAACTTTTGAGCTAAAAGTTAGATAAAAACGCTTAGAAAAGCACATTTTCTGGAAATTTTGCAGAAAATCGACAATTCTTAGGAGTTAAACCTTCCCCCACCCAAGAACGTGCATGGACTGCAATAACCTCAGTTCGGGCACTCAATTGAATGAGTTCCATGCCATAGACGAATAGCTTGCACGCGTAGGCAATGTTGACTGCGGTTTCGATTTTGTCTCCCGTTAAAACCCAAACTTTGAGCCCACCCCGCCTCAGCGAATCAATGCACTCGGCCACGCCCCCTTGCAAACGATCTTCGATGCCAGTCACACCGCACAGATCCAAATCGCGTTCCAGACGGACGGCCGACTCGAAAAGCAGCTCCTCCCGCTCGTCCAGGCTCATTTCAGCCTCGGCGTGCTCTTCGGCCCACGAAGCGTAGTCTGCCGGATTTAGCTCCTAAATATTTCCAAACTATTAATTAATTTTAGGATTAATTATTAATTAGTTAATAATTAATTGAGAAACTTATCACATCATGGGCTAGATCGAGGACCAGTGTTTTTTCTGTACTCGGCAAAGATTTTTCCCAATGTACAAAGACTTTTTGGGACCGTCTTTGTACGTGTACAAAGATTTTCGGGAAGACAAACATTGCAAAAGGTCTAAGATTCGCAAAAATTTTCGGAATGAGTGATTGTGTGTTCTATATATCTTTATACTGGCAGAAATTGCATTTCAAAAGGAAAAATGACAAATATTTCGGCGCAGTTTTAAGACGATTCTTAGTTATTTTTGCCCTTAGAGACCCAGAAATTAGTTAAAATACATTACCAAAAACCGAACAACTCTTTTTCACCACACTAAAATCGCTACTGTACCATATTATAGTACCCAAAAATTTGTGTGTGCAAAATGTACAAAGACTTTTAGGGACCATCTTTGTACATGTACAAACGGACCTCGTACAAAAAAACAATGTCGAGGTCAAAACTTTCGAATTCTTCAGGTTTCTTTCGGCCAATATGGTCAGATGCGCAGCATGGTTGATCTGGGGGAGGGGTCAGCCGGTGTGGGGGCAATACGTGGGCAAGGCGTACGACTTCATTCAACCGGGTATCAATGGGGGCCGGGTCGGTATCAATGAAAAGACCTGCCAGTATCAATTATAAGTTCTGCAAAATGACATTCAAAACGAGGAAAAATGATGAAAATACAAAAAATAACTGTTAAATTAACTAATCAGTCAATCGAATAGATACCGGAAGATGAATAAAAAATACGTAGAAAAATGATTTGTACATCAACTAATCAATTGAACCAGTCAATCAATGACTCACCAACTAATAATCAGTAACCAATCAAATAACCAGTAATTAACCAATCAACCACTGAGCAACCAATCGACCAAGCAAACAGCCGTTTTGTAAAAGGACAACCAATCAAAAATTTGGTAGCTGGTATCAATGAGAAGACCAGCCTTTATCCATGTACGCTGGGGGATCGAAACTTGAGATTTTTTGACCAAAATGACCTTAAAACATGGTATAAGCGCTAAAATAGCGTTAAAACTACATTGTTACACAGTTTCTGATCGATTTGAAGCACTTTTTGCGAAAATTTTCAATTTTAATCCGTTATTAGCCTTCATTTTGCCTCATTTCCCCCACAAAATTTCCAATTTTTCCATTCTGGAGGGTCTAAACCCCGAACCCCCCCACGAGCATGTCTGAACGACTGGTACGCGTTGGAATAGAATGGAAAATGCCTCGATTCACAGTTTACAAGAACATAGTTGATTTCAAGCATATTTTTTTGAAAATTTTCGATATTTGTCCATTGTGAATATAGTTTAAGAAATGTTAAATTATTAAGAGTCAATTTCTGTAACGTTCACCCCGGCGGCGGACAGTCAAAAAATAACCTATCCTCATTTTAACGTATGTTGTACAGTTTTTAATTCTAAGCAACATGGTGCAAAGCGTTTTGTACAAAAACCATTTTCCACTTGGAACATCAACCTCAAAGTTTGAAAAATCGACACTTTTTGTCAAAAAAGAGTAGATTTACTTTTATGACTATAATTTCTTAACAACGCAAGATATCAGGATCAAATTTTTTTTAAATGAAAGAGCGAGATTTTTTCTATGAGTCGCTGCTTTGATAAGTCCACAAGATTGACGGGTTCAGGAATTATGTAAGACTAAATATGAAAAAGTTTGACTTTGTGCACTGAAAAATTTCACATTTTGTACTATAACTCCTATACTAGATGCGGGTGATTCTCAAAATTTTGATATAATGTGGCATTTAGATGCGACATGTATTTGGCAAAAAATAAAAAAATTAAAGGACCACTTTTTAAGCAATGAGTCTTCACGCAAGTCCATTTATAATCCATGAATGAAATTGCTTCAAACCTGCACATCAATATAAAACAGTGGGATTTCAGCGATCCACAGTCAGGAAAAGGCGATTGTGACAGAATGGCTGGTGCAATAAAGCGAAAAGTGAAGCTTTATATCGATGAGAATCACAAATGTTCTACTCCAGCTGAATTTATCCACTGTATCTCTGCCTATGATGGTATAAAAGGAACATCAGTCTTATATGGATCACTAGCAAAATCTAAGTCAAATTTGGCACAGATACAGGGCATTAACTTTCTAAATAATTTCAAATTTGAGGATGGTCAAATCATAGCCTGGAAGGCTTATAGCATTGGCTCAGGAATGCTAATTCCTGAAAATTCCTGGAAAGGCAAGCATGGAAAATGTACATTTACCCCAATTTTAATTTACCACCAGGGTAGATTGCCGAGTCAGATTTCATTGTCCAATCTGTGGATACCTATACAAGACAAGAGAAGTCAGGAACTTTCAACAAGAGCCAATTGTACTTCTGACAATGCCCATGATACAGGTGCGAATCTTTTCTTGTGCCCTGTAAGCGGATGCTTGAAGTCTTATCCAAGCTTGCAAGAACTGGATGACCATCTAGATCTAGGATTCCATCAATATCAACCCGAGAGGCAAACTTTACGTGATGCAGCAGTAACAACATATGTTAATACAATAGAGCAACGGCACTTGACACCTAGGCTAGCTAGCTTAAATGAAGTTCTGCAAAATCAATGGCAAACATATTCCACCGACAATAATATTGATCATTTAGAAGCGGGGTGGGCCTTACGGCAGCGCAGAATATGCAAAGCTTTTTCTGAAAAGCAGCGCCAATTCCTTATCCAGAAATTTGACTATGGTGTGCAGAATCGCCAGAAATATGACCCGCAAGATGTGGCGAAAGAAATGCGAAGCTTGCCACAGTTTAGCTCATCAGAATATCTTACATGGCAACAAATAGCAAATTTTTGGTCGCGTGAAGCCAGAAAACGAGAATCAGAGGGAGCAGCGCAAGATGTGACTGATGAATGCCCAGAGGATGAATTTATGGCTGACCCAAACCTTGAATTAGAGTCTGAAGAAATTGAAGATGTTCTGCTGCACAGTGACTGTTTTGATGTTTGAATTTGTTGTAACAATTTGTCGCATGATATTAAGTCCTCATAGTCCATTCCTGATCCTAACTCAACTTTTTATGGAATAGCTTTGAATGATAGCATCTATGTCCCAGTAATCCAAAGCAAGATTATATATGTACATTTGTCACTGTTTGAGTAATCTTTCATATGAGTCCATAAGCTGAGTTCTCTACAGCCAAGCTTGCGTCTTTTGCACTTCTCAATACAAAGTAGATATTGCTTCAAAAATGTTTACTTACAGTATGGCCCTTCTAAAAGCTTGAACTTAATCAACTTGCTATCTTCCTTTGCTTTAAAAAATTTTATTTTAATTCTTCTTATGCAAAGAAACTGACATTAGCACATGCTTACATTCACAACAAATCAATCCATACCTACATGGTGAGTAGGTAAACTACAGATGTAATTGGGGCAAAGTGAAATCCCATCAGAATTAATTATCTTCAGATATACAACTGAGCAAGCTAAAAAATAAGACACTTCTTGATAGTCATGCTTCGAGAAATTGGGTGTTGTTCTCTTATTATGCGCTGAATATGGTGAGGTGCAGTAAAATTGTGTTAATTTCCTATAATGAATGATCCCCTAGAACATAGAAAGGTTTTTGAGTGTATCCAGTCATGTGTCATAGTAGTATTTACTTAATGATCCGTTGCTCAAGAAGTGGTTTAGCAATATTTTTATTTTTTACCAATGGCACAAAAGGGCTTACAGTAACAATGTGTTAAAATTTAAATAATGTCCCATGTCTAATGCAGGAGTTATAATTGGAAAAAGAAGAATTTTGTGTGCTGATAATCAGCCATTCCTACCTGACTTGCACTTACGCTAAGGGCCACTGTTCAATCAGAAATTTGACAACTTTCATATTCTTTTGCCGATAACATCATAAGACTAAGTAAATTATTTAACCAAAATTTTGAGAGTTGGTCTTACCTTACTTGCGAGATATAACGTCTAAAAGAAAAGTTTTGGGCAAGAACAATTGTGTAACTCACAATAAATGGTCTTGCGTGAAGACTCATTGCTCAAAAAGTGGTCCTTTAATTTTTTTATTTTTTGACAAATATATGTCACATCTAAGTGCCACATCATACTAAAATTTTGGGAATCACCCGCATCTAGTATAGGAGTTATAGGACAAAATGTGAAATTTTTTAGTGCACATAGTCAAACTTTTTCATATTCAGTCTTACATAATTTCTCAACCCGTCAAACTTGTGGACTTATCAAAGTGATAATTCAAAGCCAAAATCTTGCTCTTTCATTTAAAAAAATATTGACTCTAATATCTTGCGTTGTTAAGAAGTTATAGTCATAAAAGTAAATCTACTCTTTTTTGACAAAAAGTGTCGATTTTTCAAACTTTGAGGTTGATGTTCCAAGCGAAAAATGGTTTTTGTACAAAACGCTTTACACCATGTTGCTCAGAATAAAAAACTGTACAACATACGTCAAAATGAGGATAGGTTATTTTTTAACTGTCCGCCCTTACTACATCGCTGGGTTGATTCTTACAGAAATTGACTCTTAAATTTCTAATTTAATAATTTAAAAAATGAGCAATTAGTCATAATTGCGACGTGAAGCAAAACTTAGAAACGGGAAAAATATTACGATAAAATCAATATCGATCCCGCCGCGACCTTAAAAGTCAGAAAGGCAAATATTGCACGCTTACGTGATTTATTATCTTTTGATTATTTTGTGTTTCATATTTTATTTTGCTTTTACTTATATTTTGAGGATATTTCTTCGATGTGCTGAAATTCTACCATTTTAAGCGAAATAAGTAAGTAAATATGTATATTTCTCGCCTTTTTGGCCAACCAAAGCGTCCTCAGCCCATGACTGGCGTAAAAATTCGTATATTCCATGGCCTTGGCGTAGTAAGCTTGGCCATGCTCCGTCTTGCAATACTCTTCGCTAAGCAAGTCAACGATAGAAGTATCGGCGCCCTTGACTAATAATAAAATATGATCATTTTTCGGTTCTTGCACTACGACCGACATTCGCTTGCGAACAGAATCGAAGGGCAGCACGTGCAGCAACTTATATCTCAACAAATGGCCGTCCGGCATTTCTATATTCACGTGACCAGTTTGACGCTTAACGAGCTTGACGCCATAGGCGGCGGCGGCGTAGACCTTTTTTTAGTAATTTAGCACTTTTCAATATTTTAATAATTTATTTTAAATTAATTCAATAATTAATTACATAATTTAATTTAATTTAATATTAATTTTTGGCAATTTGGCCATGTTAAGGTACAGTGAATATAAATATAAGGATCGTGCGCGTAGCGATTTAAAAATTCGACGCTCGCTAAGCATGATTGAGCGTGGACAGGCCGAAATCTCAGGCTCCAGAAATTTTCCAGTTTAAAAAAAGCCAAAAAAACTTATGTAAGGCGCAAAAAAACCATTTTTGACAATCAAATTATATCGAAATACGCGAGAACCGCAAAAATTTATTTTGAAAATCTAATTCTATTTTTTTATTTCATGAGGGCCCGACCAGCGCATGGGCCTGGGGGTACAAACCCCCTGAAGATGTTGAAAAACTCCCGCAGATTACTGTTAACCCCAGAATTCTATTTTTAGTAACATTTTTGGTGATTTTAAGCAATTCCAGTCGATTTCACCCCCATAATTTTCTTGAGACACATGTACGACCCGAACCCCTCTCGCTCACGTATTACGCTATTATCTTCGAGCATACAACGCACGAAATTTTGCACTGTCAGTCATAAACTCCAAACGTCACACATATTTCAATCTGTCACCGGACGTCAGGAAATCATGAGTCACTGTTTATAGAGCATAGGCTAAAAGAATTGACGGTGAAGATGAATACATAGTATTGTCAGCACGTAACTGGCCGGAGGGACCAACACCAAAAAGGCCAAAAATAGCACCTAATAACGTTTAAAAAGTCCAATTTTTCAGATTTTTTGAATTTGGAGAGGAGGGTCCAAACCCCCAGAGATACGTGCCTGAGTGTTGTAGGTCTGAGGTAACAACACAGCCAAAGAAATTAGCTAAGGATTAGTCAACTCACATACGCTATATCGAGCGAAAATGCACTGAAGTAGCAGTACAAATGTCAAAATACAGAATGCGCCAAAAATTCTCACCTATGCACTTTCTTTATTTGTACAACCTGCGGCGTACGCAGGATTTTTTCAGGGGGGGGCGGTCCAAAGTTGTGACTCTATATTTAGGGATATGTTCGCCGAGGCACAAAATAAAGTGCATTTTCTGACGTTTCCAGACAATCTCTATCCATTGAGCTCAAAAATTTTAACTTCCTGAAAAAAATTTTATTTTCTCTCAATATTCTATAAAAAACGACCTGTTTCGGCCGCGCTTGAGACAAATTTATAGAAAATAAAACAATCATCGTAAGGCGCGAAGCACCGAAAATTTTTGAGCTTTTTCGATGAAAGATGTCAATTTGCATTATTTTCCATGCATTATCTTACCTTTCCAAAGTCGTTTCCGGGCTAAGGGGATCACCCCCCTGCGTACGCCCGTGTGTTGAAGAATGCTTTGACAAATTGACTTACTGAAGTATAATTTTACCAAATTTAGCAAAAATGATGCATCAGGAAAAAATTACTCATATTTTCTTGTATTTAATAAACTAAGGAGAAAAATCAGGGGGAAAAACTAAGAAAAAAAACGAGCGAATTGATGCACTAAAGTACCTAGTCGTTTGTACCTTCATTTGTATGTAGTTAAATTAAAAAAATCTTATCTTTTATAATTTTTCAAAAGAAAGAGCACTATCAAGACGATTCTATGCGCATAAGATAACACCTTTAAACCAGAGTCACTGACTACAGTACGAAAATAATGAATGAAGTACGAGCATAATACATCTGCAACTATTGTGCGTCATTTGATTTGCACTGTTTATTTGTTATATAAAGAAAAACATAAAAATTGGCACCAATGCTAGCTCATCCGGACTTTCTGCTTCATAAAATGGATTTTTGTAGCCAGCAGGTGATAAATCAGTAGACGGCGTTTTTCGAAACGTTAAATTCAAAGGAGGCAGTTTCAGTTTGGCCATCAGAGGAGGTAAGTCGTGTAGAAATTTTCCAAGATTCGCAGCTTTAAACCAAACGGCATAGCGCGCCGTTATGTTTCCACCATTTTCCTCTGTCCTGGTTAGACGACAAACGTATTAGGTACTCGATAAGGTAATATAATTATAAAAACAAAAAATTTAACATAATAAGAATAAGAGTTAAAGGATTAGAATGATAAGAATTTAGATAATAAGATAATATGATAAGAATTATAAGATATGTATATAATTATACAATAATATTTGATTAATGAAATATAACAATCTTACTTTGATAAGAACATAACGGTATATCAATCAATGAACGGGTAAGATCACACATGGGCTTGGGGGTCTGGACCAGACATGCACGTGGAGGGTTTGCGGGCTCCTGACCCTCCAGAATGGAAAAATGGAAAATTTCGTGGGAAAACGAGGCAAAATTGAGGCCAAAAACGGAGGAAAATTGAAAATTTTCCCTAGAAGTGTTTCAAATTGGCCGGAGACTGTGTAATAACTAGGGACCGGATTTTAATGCAAAAAGTGGGCCAAATAGGTGCAAAGCATCGGCCAATAAGGTGCAGACGGTCGATAATAAGTAAAAAGTGTAGCCGTTTTCAGAGTCAAATAAGGTGCAAAACAGGTTGAAACTGTGAAAAGATCTTCACAAAATACATAGAGCCTTCAGGTGCTAGCACCTAAAAATCCGGTCTCTAGTAATAGAGTAGTTTTAGCGCTATTTTAGCACTTATACCAGTTTTTAAGGTATGTAATTTTGGCCCAAAAAATCTCAATTTTTTACCACCCCAGATCGGCTGACCCCCTCCCCCAGATCGGCCATGTTGTGCACCCATGGTTTGGACCTTCAGAATCCAGTAAATCCCCAAATCGATAGACCCCAGATTCGAATTTTCGATGCTATTTTTGGCAATTTAGCCTTTCCAGTCATACACCACAGAATTTGGCTACTGGACATGGATGGACTAGACCCTCAAGCATTTTAATTTTGAAGAAATTATTATTTCGCAATTTAAAAGTAATTTTTTGTAATTGCCTATGCATGTACCAACACCTAGAAATCTGACGGACCTATGTATATACATAGTTTGATATTTATGTTTGTACGTACAGTACATAGCTGAGAACATTACTAATCATTTTCGTTCTACAATATAATCAATCAGAGGACAGCGATGCTTAATTACTAAAATATTAATGTCCAAGTAAAGAATAATATTAATTTACAATAATTTTTTGTTATTCTGATTAGTATAAAAATATTTCCAATCAAAAACTTTGCGAAAAATAGCTTGGATGTAACAAGAGTATCTTAACAAACTTGCTAATCAGGTCCGGCTCGCTGGTCAAAGTGTGCCTCAATTTGTCTACTTGTTCCTGTAAGCAAGGCTGATTGGATTCCTGGGCCTGATTTAAACTCAACTCGCGAATCTCGGATTCGTTGAACAAAGGAACGCTCTGCGACATGCGTCGGATAGCACTCGACTGAGTTCTAAAATCCGATCCTCGTCCATTAGATCCACCTTTGAAAACTATTGTGGGCACTTCAAAATGGACCTGAATGATGAACACATTAAAAATTAACATATGAATAAAATTTAAATTGAAGAATTTAAGAAAAAACTTTAAAAATTATTAAAATCTTTTCAAAAAAATTAAAAGACCTTAATAAAGGCATTCTGTAAAACGAGCAAGACATCAAGCGTATCAAAACAGGGCATCGCTTATTAGTTTGAATGATTGAAAGTCACCGTTTTGGCATAATGGCAAAGAAAAAGAAAGGAAAAAACAATAAATGAATAGAAACTAAATTAAAAAATGAATCGCGTCAAGCTGACAGCGAACGAATACAAAAAAGACGCGAGAAATAGTCAAATTTGCATTGCTTCGAAAACCTTGCGTTGAAATCAAGAATTATACTCATGTAACGCTCTAGAATCAAAAAAATATTGGACAAGTTTGATTTTCAAAAAATGAAAAAAGCAGCAGGGACAGAGAAGAATGTCGTTAAAGGAACAGTGATAGAGAGTCACGAATCCAAAGCACAAAGAAGTAAAAACGACAACAAAAACAAGTCATTACGTGCTTAACGTTGTCTAAAAATCCTCGATTCGACTAAATATTGAAAATACTTGTGGAAATGAAAAAACAGTAAAACCTGCTTATAGAATAGTTTTAAATAAAGCAAACGCGCAGACATTCATGCTAAAATTAAAGCAAAATAAGAAAGTCAAAGAAATAAGAATCAATGCAAAAATTATTCCAATTTACATTCCCGTTCATGATGCAGCTCACTGTCAACAATACACAGAATATAAAAGCATAAGAATATACACAAACGGGTAGAGATGTAGTATGTCATGTTACCGAATGTATATGTAATTTAACGGCTCAATATTTTAGTAGGAGCACGTGACTACACATGGGCGTGGGGGCGTGGACCATACATGCACGTGGGAGGGCTTGAGGGAATTGAACCCCAAAATTGAAAAATGGAAAATTTGGAGGGGGAAATGAGGCAAAATCAAGGCCAAAAACGGATAAAAATTGAAAATTTTATCCAAAAGTGCTTTAATTTGACCAGAAACTATGTGATAACGTCGTTTTAGCGTGTTTGAGGTCATTTTGGCCAAAAAAAATCCAATTTTTGACCCACCCCCAGATCGGCCACATTGAGCATCTAGAGACAGGACCGAACTACAGAATTATTTTTTGCACTATTTCTGGTGATTTTGCACCAACGAACCTCCCAAAATTTGGCTGCTGCCCACCTATGCAGTTGACCATTTTAGCGGGATAAATGACGCGCTTCTTCTGATAAGGAATAGCGAAAAAAAGTAAAAGTGGCGCACAAACAAATTTTTATCTGATTTATAGGTGGGAGGGAGGGTGGAAAATAACAAATGTGAGGGATGGGGAGGGCCATTTTTGGATGAAGATCCCTCATCCCCTCCAATACGCCTGAAAGGCATACTTTCGACTCTGGCGCGACACTGCTTTCCACAGTGGCCTTTTTTGGCTGATCCTCAGCCGGTGGTAGAGACGATTGTTTAGCACCGTTCGAATACGCATTAGCATCCTTAACCGAATATGCATAATCTCGAGAGCCGATCGATTCTATTCTTAGCACACTCTTTGGAACGCCCAAGGCAAAATTCGAGTTATCAAGTGACGACCTATCAATCGTGACGTGAAATTCCCCGTCATTCCAAGCCGGAACTAAAGATCCAAGTTCTGAAGCTTCAGTTTTTCAGTAAACTATAATGTGCAACACAAGCACAGCGTAGGAATTTTTTTGGGCGGGGTTGGAAATTTGAGAGTGCCTTTTTTGGGCTCAAAGACGGTGGATACACGTCAAAAACATATTTTTTCGGCGTTTCGGACTATGCTGATCTTTCTAGAGCGCAAAAAGATAAAATTAGAAAAATATCCAAAAAATTGGATAAACTGAACAAAATATGTTGGAAGTATGAGCATATAGCGTGAAGCGTCGAAAATTTGAAGCTTTTAGGCAAAAGATTGCTAAAAAGTATAAAACGTCACTTTTTCTACGAACTTTTCGGAAATCGCTAATTCTGGGATGGCTAAAAAATTTTCTCGAAGAGGGGACCACTCAAACCCCACAAGATCTCCTACGCTGTGCAAAGGCAGATCATGCTAGCTTCACAAAATTGCACGATTTCACATGAAAACATTTCTAGCTCGTCAAAATTACGCATAATCTGTAAAGCGTGAACTGGGTGAAAACGGAATTCTAAAATTATATCTTATTTAGAAAAAGGTGAGCGGTTTCTTTAAATGAATTTCCCAGGAGACATTTGGAGACTAGTCATTATTTTTTATCATATAATTCACGGAACGACGAACTATGCATAATGGGAAAAGCGTTGGACTGAATAATTATATACACATTTAAAATAAACTTAAAGCCGTATTAAATGCATGATTAGAAAAGATAATACAAATAAATGTACGCATCAACGATGCAAACATGTAACCCTATCAACTGAGGCAAAAACAGATCGAAATTTGCACAAAATACGATAATTAGTTAATTGACTTCAAAGATAGACTGCATTAGATGATTTAATACAGGAGAAATAAAATTCAATTCCCAAATCATTGTCAGAGAAAATGTATTTAGCGTTACAGGTACATACATACCTAAAAAAATAGGAAAGATAGTTATTTCTCGGAAGCTTAACGAAAAATTTGACATCGCCTTCCGAAGGAATTAGACTTCTACATACCTATTTATCATTGAGGACAAGAATTTAAATTTATATCTAATGATTAAGTCATCATAAAGTACCTAATTACGTATATATATATATATATATATATATATATATATATATATATATATATATATATATATATATATATATATATATATATATATATATATATATATATGTGTGTGTGTGTGTGTGTGTGCACAGGTCAAATAGATTTAAATTCAAAAAGTCTGAAACATTTTACAAAGAAATTTGCATTAAAAAATTATAAATTTCAAAAAATGTACAGAAAATAAAAAATTTTATCGAATAATGACCAGTTTGCATATCTTCTCAAGAAATTTGACCCATACAAACATGTAGCATGTGAAATGAGGAAAATCTTACGAATATTATTATATGGGAGGACTTTATCCCCACCCAAAGCTGGTCGTTGTCCTATTTCCCAAAAGTAAGATTTTCATTATTTCCATATCTTTGGAATAACTTGCGTTTTTAGGTGTTTTTTTGACAAAAATTGGAGTTAATTTACCCACCTTCCTAAAATTGGCCAAATATGTATCCTGCTCCCAAAATTTTGACCTTTCACACGTCTGATCTTACCAGTCCTTTCGGGACCGTGCGCGGCATTCGCCAATCGAGGCAAAACTTCAGACGCTATAGTCCCATTCGAATTCATTGAATCTTTGTGGGGATGTGGATTGACCACAACCGTATTACAAATGGCCATGTTGATGAAAAAGTCCAAAATCGCTTGTTTCTTGGCTGTTGCCGGAACAGACAAACGTTTGTCCTCCATTTCGTTACAGATTTTGAGCAATAATTTTTGCAAATGTCTATTCGGTTGTACATCCTTGCACGTTTCATTGGCGTTCTTGAATAAGTGAACATTCCGTTGCATATTAAGGACATTTACGCGTACTTCTTATTGCTTTTATTATTGGTTTATTAAGCATTATCGAGACATGCAAAGCATAGGATTTCTAGGGTAAAACCGCGAATTTTCTGAAGTGCCTCTTTTGTGCTCAGAAACACAATTTTCGGCGTTTCTGCCAATGCTATTTTTACAATATAAAAATACTGAAAAATAAAAAATCAAGTAAATTGAACAAATTTAGTCAAAAAATGGGCATATGGTGTAAAACGCCGAAAATTTGACACTTCTGAGCCAAACGATCGGTAAAAACGCTTCTCCCAAAAGCAGGTACGGTATTGTCATTGAATACTATTTTATTTGATTTTAAGCCATAATTTCAACGGATAATCCTGTCCTATCGATAAAAAATTCCCAGAAAATCCAATAATATGTATATACTTTCCAGGGAACTCGAAGTATTAGCGCAAAAAATGCTGTTTCACATAAAAGCAAGGTCCACTCATTATCCATGGTTGTCAGAAAAGTAAGAATTAACGTCAGATCGAATTTAGAGCACCAGTTCTCATCAGACATGAGCAGCATGGGAATTCTGGGGGAAGGTGAAATTTTAAATGGCCGTTTTGGGCCTAAAAATGGTGGATACGCGTCAAAAACATGGTTTTTCGACGTTTCTAACGATGTTATATCTTTCTAGAGCATTAAGACACAAACAATCGAACAAATCGAACAAAATATAGTCAAAACATTGGTCCGAAAATTTGACACTCCTGAGCGAACAGATAGCTAAAAACGCTTAAAAAAGCATCTTTTCTACGAATTTTTAGGCAATTTCTGACTACTTTCGGAAAATCGCAAATTCTGGGGGGGTTGAAAACTTATGGAGTGGGTGAAAATAATTCTCGGGGGTGAAACGCCCCCTCCCGAGGTCATGTATGGCTTTCATGCTTACAAGTAATGTTATTTAAGTGTATACACGCATATTATATACGAGGGGCGATTCAAAACTTCGTAGTCCAACCTATTTCTACTTGTGCGAGAGAAACCAAATCACTTTTATTTTTTAAGATCATCACCACAAAACCAATATAGTTAGCCAGTCTGTTTTTCAAAACAGCAATGCCATAAAAATAAACGATTGAACTTTGGCTGGATCTGTCCTATTTTCATCTGTTTTAAATGCGTTATTATCTGGAAATTTCCTTCCTTAGAGGTGCTGCTCATGTCGTATCAACCAATAATTACTGAAGGCTAGGTTTGAGCTACAGGGAAAAAATTCAAAGTTTTGAAGCAACAGATTTTAATGATAGCCTGCGTCATCCTCGCTTTGAGCAGGCACGTAGCTCTGGGGGAATGGGGGTACGGACCCCCCAAAATTCACTAAAAACCCGGACTCCCCAAAATTGGTGTTGGTCCCCACCCCCAAAATAGGATGGCCAGCTACGCGCCTGGCTTTGAGCTTGGATGCGTTGACACAGAGACGTTGAGAACACATTTTGACAACATTCTGGATTGACAATCTTTGAAAGCATTTTTAATTTGAAAGCTAAGCTGTTTAGTGTATTGCTTTTTGTAATGACTATGTTAAAGACTGAAAGTGATTAGGGCGCTCTAGCTTAAGTAGAATCAGTCAGGCCACGAACTTTTGGATAGCCCTCGTATGTAAACACTTTTTAGAATTAATAATCTGCTTTTTGACCGCAGTAGTAATGAAATCTATTCTAAAATAAAATTTTCCGCGTTTTGATGTAAACGAGCGAACCAAGACTTAGGAAAAGGGAATAGTCGAGGTCATACATGCACAGTATGGGAATTCTGGGGGGGGGTTAAAACCTAAAGTGCCTTTTTTGGGCCCAAAAATGGCCGGTACGCGTTATAAAACATCGTTTTTGGCGTTTCTGACGATACTCTATCCTTCTAGAGCATGAAATCATGAAAAAATTCCGAAAAAAGTCGAATAAATTGACCAATATATCGCTTAAAACATGAATATATGGCGCGAAGCGCCGAAAATTTGGCGATTCTGAGCAAATAGATAGCCAAATACCCTTAAAAAGACACTTTTCCTACCAAGTTTCAGGTAAGTTTAGGAAACTTTTGAAAAATCGCCAATTCTGGGGGGTGAAAAATTTTTTTGCGGGGGGGAAATGATTCTGCGGGGGGTGAAACCCCCTCAAAACCC
Source organism: Mermis nigrescens (assembly GCA_036768485.1). Classification (NCBI taxonomy): domain Eukaryota; kingdom Metazoa; phylum Nematoda; class Enoplea; order Mermithida; family Mermithidae; genus Mermis; species Mermis nigrescens. The sequence continues at coordinate 265,835 of JAVLUZ010000240.1, read as the reverse complement.
CCCCAGATCATGTATGGTCGAGGTCATGTATACTTGGTGAGTTTAATGCACATAAGTTCGCTCAGGTGCAGTGCAGTATGTTTCAAAAAATACAAGAAAATGTTATATCGAAAAAACTGGAATCGTCGCACAATCAGATTTGCTAATAATAAAAACTTAATAATAATACGATTCGCTAAAACAATCTTAAAAAAGGCATTATTTTATATTCCAATGAGCTATACAGAATTCATTGTTTGCACAAGACAAATAGTACAAATCAAAAGTGATCGACTTACCACATTTGAGCCGTAATCCGTTTGTTCTTTACTCGAATTAATCTCTGAATAAAAAATGTTATATAATCATTCCACCTTAAAGTCTATCACTAACGACCATGACTTGTGATTTTGGCTTTCAGAAAATAATTAATGCGAGTTATCATTATTAGCAATAAGAGACTATAGAAACTGCTTTTTCTATTATTTCGAGTAAGAGTACCGTTCAACTTTTTAACATATATAATGTGCGAGTAGATTGCAGAGCACTTATTTAACTAAACTATCCACACTTGAACAAAGGCGCAAACTTAAATTGCTCGTGGTTTAAAATTGCCAGACACTTGCTTCTTAAGAGATTGAAATAATACGGTAATTGCTAAAAAAAGCAATGCTGCGAATTGAATCACCAACGACCTCACAATTTCAAGACGATTTCGAATTTGCAAATAGAAATAAGTAGGCACCACACTTTTTCAAATAAAGTCGTTTACTAGATCGTGCTAAAACTCTCAAAATAGAGGTAAAGATTCAAGAGTTATAAGCCCTAACAAAGATAAGATAAACCATTTCGACACAAAGGTCATTCAAACATGTGTAAAACACGTTGATTGCATGCAAATGAATCAAGTCGAGACAAAACAATGTGCAGCATTTATCAGATTATTTCTCCTCAAATAAATCATTAGTTTAGCTGTAATGGGCTCCAACGACGAAATTTGCTTAGCTTCTTGAAATTTATATTCACCTTTAATCTGGATCTTTGCTTGAAATTTTCATTCTGAGCGGAAACGGAATGTTTTGCAAATGCTAAAATAGCAAAAAATAAGCTTAGATTCTTTAATGGATTTCCGAAATCACTAATTATCACGAATAATATCCATAAACCAATTAAATGTCGTCATATGTATGTCTAAAGATAGAACAATGATTAAAAACTCACCCGTTGACCCGTAATCCGCACCGGCTACAGTACACCGACGAAATATCATCCGATTCTCCGTCAAAGTACCCGTTTTATCACACATCACATACTGTATTTGACCCAATTCTTCGGGTATGTTCAATGCACGGCACTGAATTCGCTTATTAGCGTAGCACAATTGCTTATCTTGCGTTATGAAAAATATCTGCCCCAACTTTACAATTTCTATGCTGACGTAAAGCGAGATTGGAATCATGACCTGAAATGTTAGTGCATCGAAGGAAATCTTGATCCAAAGTTGCTTGTATCATTTATTATTTATCATCCATTTTTTACCGTTTTAAATTTATTATTCACTTAAGACGCAGCGAGTCAACTTTTTTGGAATAGCGGGTGTGAATACGGTTTTTTACATAACATTGTAAGGCGTCTTGCACATTGCTTCCGCAACGCATATTAGTCATATCAGCACATGCACGTGGGGGATTCGCGGGTCTAGACACCATACGTGGGAGCACCGAAATTCTTGGTGTGCAAGATTTTTCAAAGGTAAAAAATGGCCTTGAAAATGGTAAGTATGGCGAAAAAGGCACCATTTTTCAACGTTTCTCATTGAGCACTATCCATTAGCATCAAAAATTGCGAAAAAAAACAGAAAAATTTCAAAAATTGAATTCTGGGGGGTTTTTGGTTTCTGGGGGTATTTTGGTTTCTCGAGGGATGCATAACCCCAACCCCCCTACGCCCAGGTGTGATAGACAAATAGAATAAAGAAATTGAAGATTTTCTGGGAAAAATCAGGCAAAATAATTACCAAGAATGAATGAAAATCTGAACTTTTCTTTAAAAGTGTTTGAAATTGACCAGAATTGTGTAATAACGTAGTTTTAACGCTATGTTAGCGCTTATATGATTTTATAAGGTGACTCACTAACTGACCCTTCAGACCAGCTGACCCCTCGCAGATCAGCCATGATGTGCATCCATAATCACGCCAACTTGCTTTGCATACTTTAGCTATAATACAGCGCATTCCTCCGCATATTAAGTGCTAGGAAGGAAACAACATCAAATTTGCGCTGATTTGCTAATTCAAGAAGAAACTCAAATAAAACAATCGGGGCTAAACGTCGAAAATCTCGAGATTTTGACAACAAAAGGACACCGCAGAGCCAAAATCGCACGCTTTGTTTAACCCAATTTTCGTCTACTTTTCTTATACTTTCTCGTTCTTGCACGCCATGCAGATACAGATGTATGTATAAGCATGCGACTCAATTTGCATGACAGCTCTTTAAGTTGTGTGTTAATTTCAGAGTCACGGCCCTCACTCACCTAAAATCTTATTTGAATTAAATTGCGTGTAATCTGTAGCACACATTTTGAACTTATCGGTAGTGATTTTATTGACTTTTACATGCTTCACAAATGCGATCCATTAAACAAAAACCTATCATTTTAATGAATGCTTTATAATTTTAATTAAGTTTCATCATAAATTTAATTCAGAACCGTGAGGAATTTGTAGAGCCATTTAACTTTACTTGATTGCTTTATTAACTTAAGTAATCGAGCAAATAACTATTGTGCTTAATCCAGCTTTCTAATAACAAATATGTCAATAGAGAGCTCTGAAGTGGTAATAGCATTGTATGAAATACAATATCCCCTGTACACCATCACTGCGAGTAGGATTTATTCGACAAATTGTCATTTTTTTAATTGCAGCTCAGTAAATAAGAAGATTTAATTGCTTAAAATAATATTTTTTCCGATTTAGTTTGAAATATTTTTTTGTTTATTTTTCGCTTTAGATTATATATTAATTATCTACCGAACCCGCCACCCGCTATTTTATAAGAATATAAATCTAGCAGATGCGAGTCTTGAAATTCTGTAATAGCGGATTCTAGTATCAAAGAAGAAGCAGGAAACAACGGCGAATGCAGGTGCGGGTATCCGCATTTACTCGTTCCCGTATGAAAATATTTATTTACCTGAGCATCGTTACTGTAGTCTCTATACATAATGTTAGGCAAGTTGTCAAACTCAGGTTACGCAAGTTGATCAAGAAATCAATATAACTCAATTAATCAATAAACTCAAGTTTCTTCTAAAAAGGAGCGAATTTTTCTGATATTTTTTTATTTTTACACACTAGAAAGATAGTGTTAAAGATATGTTTTTGAGCCCAAAAAAGCCAATCAAAAAAACTTCACACCCCCTTCCCCAAATTCCCACGCTGTGCATATCTAATGTGGTGAAGACATACGTCTGCAGTGTTCAATGTACCTGAAGCACGATAATATAAGACCAGAAAACGAGAAAAGCTTCATACGCCGGACTGATCTTCTTGTTTTGATTTGCGGTATATGGTAAGAAAGCAACTACGTCAAGTAGAGTAGGAAAAGAATTGAGCCACATGCAGTTTCCTGACAAAAATGGAAAAACAGTCTAGATTGTGTGCACATTTAGCAGCGCGACAGAGGGATCTGATACCATATATACATGTAACGGCTCAAAATTTGGCTGGGTTGTCGGGTAAATTGCAAACGGGAGAGGTGAATGACTTGCTCAGATTTTCGGCAAAAAATGTCAAAAAACAATTAGAAATGGCCTATGGAAGCAAGCATTTTCCTGAAAGTCGGGGGAGACAAACAACCGCAATATTCGGCGCAGCGTTTTTTGTTCTGGCACGACCCCATTAGCACTGGTGCTAATTAAAAATTTTTCCATTAGCACGGGATGAGTCAGATTAGCGCTCTAGTTTTGTACCTTTGTAATACGTATGGTGTCAGTAATCCATGTGCTTTTCTTGTTAACATAGCTGTTTGAGAATGCCATGATATTCTGCATATCAATATTTTGTTGATCAGTTTTTTTGCTTGATTTAAATAAACCAAGAAATTTATGTTAAATCTCAATTATTGGATTCCTAATGCCCAATAAATTCGAAAGGCTGGCACTTTTATAACTATTACAACATCAGAAATAAGAATACGATTGCCATAATTCGATCAAACAACAGTCGCCGCTGCGCTTATGATTAAATAAGCAATTAAACAAAGAAGCTAGAACAGAAAAGAGTGCGAACTTGTCACGAAGTAATTATTTTGTGCTAGAAATCGTCGATTAAATAGACGAGATGAATGCATAATGTTTTAGATCGCACGAAAATAAATTCTGGATTATTTAAATCGTGCGCTTGTGGATAAATGAACAGTAAGTATGACACTTGGCGCGAAGCGCCAGAATTTTTTGAGATTTTTGCTGAAAAACACGTCAAAGAAGAGTTAAAATTACTATGCTTTTGCCCAATAAAGTTATCTTATCCGTTGGCACGTCGTGCTAATGACCAGAATTTTCATTATTACGGGGCAACTTTCATTAGTGTGTTGTTAAAAAAATCCGTGATTCGGCGGATGTAGTGCATCGACTTTGGTTGGAGGTCGGATTATCCACTTTGTTACGTTTATGTCAATAGCCAATATCCTCCATATGCGACACTTGTCCGATCTCCCACTTCATATTTTAAGTTTTTCCTCAGTTTTTCAAAGTTTCATATTTCACTTCTAAGCCTAAACATCTTCTGATTTCTTTTCCCAAGCAAAGTCCTCAAAACATTCACACTTAAAGTACCACGTAATATATTTATGCGCATGTTAACACATCGACAAAAATGAATTCGACAACGATGTTAGTCAAGAAACACAAGTTTTTAGCTATTCTTGGAATTTAGGTAGATCAGGCAAAATTTCAGCGATTGCGTGAAATATGCATAATCTAGACATTAAATACGTTAAAATGAATAATTTTCTTTTATTTGTTCTATTCTATTATTTTGATTTCATAATTTTAACTTAAAAGCAATTTTTTGGACTTCAAATCATAACATCCAAACTATAATCTGCGCTCTGAATTTTTAATACATTAGGTTCTTGGAAAATCGAGCATAGTTCTTAATTCATATTGATCTTCCGTAAAAGTATGTATGTATAGGTATTAGGCTGCATAAAGCTTTGGCATGAAAATATTCAAAGAACCTTCAAAACTTTATTAAACACTAAAACATACTACCAGGGGCGGATTTAAGAAAGGGCGGGGGCGGCCGCCCCCCCCATTGGCCAAAAATATTTGGCGAGATAAAGAATGGATATGCAATTTGCAAAATGATTTTTGGCCGTCAGTGACCATAATTTCTCAAATTTTTCTGGCACTACGCGCCGGATGATACCTATTAATGGCATTTATTTACTTTCTTGGCGACCTGGAAGCCATTTTCTGTTCATGTAGGTTTCAAAACAATTTTAACAGCAGAAACAGCTATTTTTGCATAGTTTTATTCTATTTTCAATTAGGAATTTCGATGTTTCACATCAAATGTTATAAATACAGGAAATCAAGCAGTAAATCATACTTCTAGACGTCTATCAGCCTTAATTTCAAAAATTTTCCAGCGCTTCGCGCTAAATTTTTGTCAAAGTCAAAAAAATTCAATTATTTTTTCGCACAAAATTGTCAAGAATTTTAAAATTTTAAGCGATTTCATGTAGAAGTACATATACAATGTAAAACACCGAAAAAACGCTATTTCACGTGTTGAGGGCAAATTTTTGGACCTATTTTTGACTGTTTTTGGAATAGTTGAGATACCCCCCCTTAGGAAAATCCTAGATCCGCGATCCGCCACTGCATACTACTTCTTTACTGTCAACTGAAAGCAGTGCTGAGCGGAATAATGTGGTACCTATTTATCATAGGAAGCCAAGACAGTCCATACTAAATTGACATTATCAAGACTTACTTGAATAACAACGATTTGCCGGGAAGGCTTTCAAGATTCAAAATTAATTCAATACACTCACCCACGGCACCGATGAAACATAGTATCAAAAGAATGACGACACACCATATAATATCCCAATTCATCAGGCGCTCGAGTTTACTACGTTTGTATCTCGGACCACTATTATTGAGCATCGCTTTGGTTTCATGACCTTAGCAATTCAGAAAAATCCTTATTGTTAGTCTTTTATTCTTTACACTCATTTTAAACCTTTAATCCAAAACTAAAAAAAATCTGTTGTGTAATTTACAACAGGCAGATCATACATGCAAACGGTCAAAAGCTCTGGGAGGGAGTAAATCGAGTTTCCTTGGAAAGGAGGGGTGAATAAGTAATTTTTTATATATTTAATGTCTAATTTTCATATTTAATTAGTCGTATTTGATTTTTCATGAATATTTATGGTGAAATTTGCATGAAAACAATTGCAATAAGGACAATAGGATGGCTTGCAACATCAATTACATACAAAATAACAAAAGAAAACTGTCTAAATGAATGAATTGTACAGTCTACAGCTCGAAAAGATATCTTGAAATTACACCTTTAGGCGTCTTTTTACGCTTTTTCGTGGTTCAAACAATTGGTTTTGGTATAAAATGGCCTGAGGAGGGTATGCTTTCCAAAATTTGTGGTAGGGAATACCCCGATATCCCACCCTCAGTGTGCGTGTGTGAGGCATATATCATCTGGGGGGAGTTTCACCTCCCACAAAAGTTTTCACCCTCACCCAAGAATTTTTCAACCTCCTCAGATTTCGCGATTTTCCAAGTTCCTAAAAAAATTCGAAGAAAAGGTGCTGTTTTATGCGTTTTTAGTTACCTCTTTGCTCAACAGTGTTAAATCTCCGGTACTTCTAGCCATATTCTCATTTTTGACTATATTTTGTTCAATGTTTGAATTTTCTTAGATTAAATTTTCCTCCGAACTTTTTTTATGGTTTTATGATCTTGAAAGGTAGAGCATAGTCAGAAACGCCGAAAAACCATGTTTTTAAGGCGTATCCACAATTCTTGGGCCCAAAAAAGGCACTTCGAAATCCCCCGCCAGAATTCCCATGCTGTGCAGGTCTGATCACAACCGGTAAAAATCGATAGAATAAAGTATGTATTACTGTGAAACAACTGGTGTGCCTTATTCGCTATTCGAAAAATACGTTATGCTCATATTTTTATCGATAAATCGTAGTGTCTATATTTCACTACAAAGTTTAAAAACTAGTACAAGAATCATTTTCCATCAATAAATTTGGGCAAATGCATTTTTAAAGCAAGGAACCTGAAAATTGATTTGTTGGGTACCTAAATAGAACTATAATAAAATTTTGAGATTATAATTATCAAGTCAATAAACAAAAATAGAAAACGTCGGACTATTAAACCATAAGGATGCTTTGCAATTAAAAGTATCATCGTTTTGAGTCAGGTCAACTTTTGGTGATTTCAACTGATTCTTAACATACGTATTGAAGAGAGAGCGTTCAAATAGATCAAAGAGGCTGATAGTCAGGCACGTATCTCTGGGAGAATGAGGGGGGTCGGACCCCCCAAAATTCAGAAAAATCGGAAAAATAGGACTTTTTAAACGTTATTTTGTGCTATTTTTTGGGCTTTTTCCCCCAAAATTGGTGTTATTCCCCCAAAATAGGACGGCCAGCTATAAGCCAGCTAATAGTACGAAATTAGCAGCTTCATGACCCGCATAAACGACTATTCCTTCAACAAAATCAGTATTCCTGATTTCGCAACCACGAAGCAATAAATTGTTTCGATTCACAGCTTCTCTTGTGCCATCCGAATGTAATCTGCAAAATTAGTCAAAAAATTCATGAAAATACTTCATTGAAAGAAAAATACAGACTCACAAAAATCCGTTAAATTTATAAAGCTGATTATTGGGCGATTCGCATTCTACGGTGCTACGAAAGTCAGTCGGGTGAAATGTTTCCTAAAAAATTAAAAATTACAATAACAGTTTTACAGTACAAGCAAGAAAATTTTTTGTAAATGTACGCTAGTTTTTTAAATGAATAATTCAGTACAGTCGAGTACAAAATACTCTTTGAAGTGGAGTAAAAGACATAATCGTTCATAGATATTTCGTGAAAAAATTTCCTCAAGCATCACTCGATGTCATTATTTTTCCCTTCTTCCAAGTCAACATCGAGATATCTTATATGGAAAATTTGCGGTTCCAAAATGAACACATTGATAAGGGTCTTCTTAACATTTTCATTTATATATAATCCCTGTTTATTTACAATCTAATATAACGGTCTATAGTTCTGAATATACGGCTGCATAAGCAGCATCAAATTTCAGGCAAGTAGGTAACGCTGACCAGATTTAGACAATTATATGTTTTGATTAAGGCGCGCGATGCGCGCCGTAAGGTAATTCCCCATCGTTATATGTATGATTGATAGCATATGAACCATACGTGTTCTGGGAGGGGTTTGATCCCCAGAATGGTTAGTGACCCTCGCGTAGCTAACCACACGTGGGCTTAGGGGAAGTGGGGGTATTAACCCCCTACAGAAGTTGAACCTCCCTCCAGATTACTGATGACCCCTCCAGAATTCTATCTTAAGTAACATTTTTGGCGATTTTTGTCAATTTTTGGCGATTTCACCCCCGTTCAGAATTTTCTTGCTGCCCATGTCTGGCTGCGACCCTCCGGAATTATTGACTTTTTCGCAAAAAAGTATGCCCTTTCAGGCGTTTTTAGCTCGTTTTTGGCTCAAAAGTCTCACATTTTTGGCGCTTCGCGGCATATTCACCTTTCCGGACTATTTTCTGTTCAATTTACACGATTTTTTCAAAGTTTTTCGAGATCGTTCTGTTTTCATGTTATAAGAAGAAAAGGCATTTTCCGACACGTCAAAAAACAATGTTTTTGACGCGCACCCATCGTTTATTAGCCAAAAAAGAACCCATTAGAATTTTTGTGTGCCTGACCTCCCAGAATTGTCATGATGGACGCGTATGATATGAAGTAAGTAGTTAAAAAATAAGCTTCAAAGAAGAGGGTGTAATGCGTACCTTCCCCAACAAAGTCCCGATTCCCTGCCGTTGTTTCAAATTACTCTCGCCATCCAAGTTTGATGTTTCAACGAAGCAGATTCCAGCGCTATCGGACGAATGTAACAATAGAATATCGGCTGGTATTATTTCATTGCACGACAAATGCACAATGTCTCCAACTAATATGCGTTTCCATTCGAGTCTAACGTAGCGGTCGCTATCCCTTACGAGAAAATAACGATAAAAAGCAACATAAGCAAAATAGCCCTTTTAGTTACTCGCCCAACTTTACTTCCAGATGGAATGAAAGCGGTCTCTAACGTAGGTGGGAAAATTACTGTTTTATCGCAGAAATATTTAATCTTTTTTATATTTTATTCATTTTTTAATATTTTAATTTGTTCTATTTACGACTTATATTATTTTATATTGTTTTTATATTATTCTTATGATTTTCTATTCATAATTCAAATATTTTTCAAAAATTTTATCGTAGGGAAAAGTAACTGATCTATCGCAGAAAAAAATCGCTGTGAAATGCTTCAACTAGAATTAGCAAGCGTGTAGCTAGCCTTCTGAATTTAGGAAGTACTAAAATTTTGAAGTCAGATGTTTCAACAATTACTTGAAAATAGGCAAAAATAATGGCGTTTTTGAGCGTTTTTCAGCGAGCCCTACGCATTGGAGAAGTAAAATTTTTTAAATATTCCAAAAATTTAACAAAATTTCATTCATGCTCAAAAATATGCATGCGCAAAATGATCACACAAACGATTTTTCGACATTAAATTTAACTTATTGAAAAATTGTTTAACTTGATTTGTACTCAATCCTAATGCATTCTCAAGAAAATCAATATGGAAAATAAATAGTTCTGAGTGGAGCGCCAGAAAATTTAGACATATTCACCATTACAAAAACAATAAATCAGACGCGAAGCGTCCAATATATTTGTGCCTATGGTTCAAAGGTGTTGAAATCTATTCTGGCGAACTTTCAAATACGTTTCAAGAATTTTCAAATTATTTCTTTGAGAGATCCGCTTGCACAGCAAAGAGTGATACTTTAATAAATAAACGACTAAACAAATCCCATGACAAAACCTGCTTGGAATAAATTATTTCTGTTTAAAGAGAAGCAAGCCTCATTGTCATTATTTAGAAATTGTGAAGTAAAAAACGTGAAAATCTCGTCAAATCTAGCCTAACTTCTGATCAACAGGAAATGTATAATATTGAGACAGATTTGACTCTTGAAGCAGAGAACAGCCTAAGCCCGAAATTATGTTTTCAGTGCTAAATTAATATTTTTTCGTTTATTTATCAGTAATTAGCAACTATATTAAGCTAATGAAACAAATTTTGACATTTGTAATCAAAATTTGTACGACACTAAGCTTGATCTAGACGGAATTTTGTGTTTTTAATATATGTTGGAGAAATGTTTAACTTTTTCGAATAATATAAGCTATACTTGCAATACGACAATAACCTCTTCGCATGAAGTCGTTAATTTTTGTATGTACCAGCTCACTTGTACAAAGCTTCATTGCCTTTGTTTGAGTTTTAGAAAAGTTATTGAAAATTTTTTTATTTTCCCTCGAACGCCTCTTAAGTACGTATGTTTGAAATACGTATGTATGTATGCATGCATGTAATTGCTAAATCGATAACATTAAAACAGGTAAAATAAACATGCACATGTACCTACATAAAAACACAAAAACTTTAGAATAATCAAATTACGAGCAGTTCCTTCTACGATATATTCCAAAACTTGATTGCACGCAAGACAGCTGCAAATAATAAAAGTAACTCAAGTAGTTTGTGACGTCATGCGATTTTTAGCATAAAATTCTTAAACTGAATGCGTACACATGCAACGGGGAACATAATACATTTCCTAAGGCAAGGTAAATTGATTCGTAAATTTAGACTAAATTTTGCAACGTCTTTAAATTTTCATCAGCAATTTTTCTTAACAAGTTACCCAATAGACTGATTTTCCGCTTCGAAAGTAATCGGCTGACGGAAAAAAATGGAAAAAATTAATCACAAAGATCGTAAAATTGAAATAAAGGTTATTGTAGCCATGTCGACAGAATAATTAACTAGAAACACTTTGTTGTAATATTTAGCATAGCATTAATCAGCACTCGCTCATTATATATACAACAATACACAAACTGAAAGTCTGGAATTACAATAAAAAATAATTTTTACACATTTTCCAAAATGCTATGAATCAAAATAAAAACTGTAAGAAATCAATATGGCAATCATATTTGATTTATGAAGGTTGGGAGGGGTCCTCATCCCTTCCCCACCCAGAATGAATTTAACCCCCCCCAGAAATTGTCTCACCCCACAGAATAAGCGGTTTTCCTAGTTTCCAGAAAAATTCGTAGAAAAGGTACCGTTTTAAGCGTTTTTAGCTGTTTATTTGCTCAAAAGTGTCAAATTTTCGGCGCTTCGGGCCACATACTCGCTTTTGGACTATATATTATTCAATTAATTTGAAATTTCAGAATTTTTCTGAAAATGTTTTCATACTCTTAAAAGATAGAGCATCTTAAAAAACGCCTAAAAAAGATGTTTCTGTTGCGTATACACCATTTTTAAGTCCGAAAAAGGTACTTGAAAATATAACCCCCCCCAGAATTCCCATGCTGTGCATGTCTGATGGCAATGCAATGATTGAGTTTGATCCTTTTCAGATATGCTCCGTCGATTTCAAACAGTATTTGCTTCCAAAATAAACTGGCTATCCGCTCATAATTTATAGAAAAAATTACAGAAAGCATGCTATCGCAAATAAGATACCGATTAAGATAAACCAATATAAAAACGGCAAAAAATAAGAATTCTTTACTGAAAGTTAATTTTAAAAACGTTTACTTGCAGTACACACGGCACATCGAATGATTTATTTTCTGATCAGACTGATATCTTCTTCTATCTTCATAAATGTCTTTTATGGCTGTGACAGCAAGAACGAACAAAACAGGTATCATCGACAATTCTTTGCCAAATGCTTCTATCTGGAAACAGGAGTAAGTCAGCCGTATCGTATTGAGTCAAAAAATTAGAGATTTTTAAAATTTTTTGAACTTCAAAATTTAATTTTTTAATGTTTTTTATAAGAAATTTAAAAAAATACAAGTACGCTATTTTTCCGTAGACACGCCAGCAGCAGCAGCCCTTCTGACTGTTGAGAGCTAAATTAGAAATCAAAAACCTGTACATTTTCTTTCAAGCACTATGCTTTTGCTCGAATTTTCTGGTAAACTAGTGAAAAAGCATCAATACGAGAAAGAAGCGAAAAAGAAGCAAGAAGCAATAGAAAAAATAAAAATTAATACGTACTTTTCGTATTAAAAAATTTAAATTAACCATTTCGGAACCAAATCACTTAAATGACTCCACAATTTCGACACAAATTGCAGATTGTTACTATTTTGATCGCGATAAATTGAGAGCCTTCTGCTCTATCACCTGCAGCATGGCTAAATGATTTTACTCAAAAAGAGAATATTTTAAGAAAATTTATTAAAAACTTTAAATTTAGCTTAAAAAATTAAGGATTTCAATTAAAAAACATCAAGTATCATAAGAAGGGAAAAATCTCAATTGTTTCCTAAACCCTTGAAGGAGCGGATAAATGTTCCATCAAGGACTGAATTAGCGTGAATAAAGCTCGTGTTTATGATCTCAAGACGATGAACAAGGCGCGTAGCATAAGAAACAATTCACACACTCGTAATTAAAAATACTAGCTGCTACAGAATCGGCAACGTTAGAGCCGGTCAAACAAGAAAAAATCAGTTCGAAAAAAGTAACGTATTATATACTGAAACTAATTTTAAAAAATGCTTAGCTTAATGAAATATAGCATAGCAGGTCGATGTCGAGCATAAGTTGAATACACTATTTAGAAGTGTGCACTTTATCAATAGAGAAAAAATCAATCGTATTATACATGATAAGGGAGTTCCGCCAGGATTAGCAATTTTCCAAGTTTCAAAAAATTTGCAGAAAAGGTGTTGTCTCAGGTTATCCATTTGATCGAAAGATTAACGTTTTTGACACTTCGCGCCATATGCTCTTTTTTGACTATATTTTCTTCAATTTATTCAATTTTTTGGATTTATTCAAAATTTTGTACTTTTATGCTCTAGAAATATAGAGCATCGTCAGAGAAACGCCAAAAAATAACATTTCTGACGCATATCCATCGTTTTGAGCACAACAAAGGCACTTTGAAACTTCATACCCTCCCCCTCCCCCAGAACAGAATTACTATGCTGTGCAGTGTGCATGTCTGAATCGTCCCGTGAGATAAAATTATGTCAAACAAATCTTCATGATACAAATTGATTGGCATGATGACATAGCAAGCTACGTGCTACCACGTATTAGCCTAGTTCAAAATTCAAAGTGCAGTCAAAATAAGCATAACATTCTTTATTAATCACCTGAGGAAACCAGTTTAGAAAGACGATGAAGACGAAGTACAAATTGGCGAAACGATGAAACTGTTCGAACATATTTTTAGGCAGGAAGGTGAATACTGTATATTTGGTAGTCTTAATTTTGTTGCCTGAGTAACGACAATTTGGATTGGTTTTCGTGTTAACGCCCTTATCAGGAAGCACGTGATTCGGAATAACAGTCCTATACCTGAAAGAAATCGACGATAGATATAACAAAAGCTTGACAACATTCATTTTTTCTCAAAATTGACGAACTTTTTAAACTATGTTGCGTCATGACTTAATTCTTAGTCTCTTTTCAATCTTTAAACCAATTTCTTATGCACATATTATACTCGAATAGTAATATAAGCATAATACACAACAAAACAGAAATGATAGGAGATATTGTAACTCGATTGCAATAATTGAAGGGTTCAAACATCTATACATTATGCGCTTGATTGAGAATAAAGTTTTGATGCTGAATCTCAATCCACACCAATTTCTAAAAATCGAGAATGTGAACGGAAAGTTTTCAAAAAAACCTAAATACCAATCAGAACCAAAAATTTCAAAGAACAAGTCTTATACAGGGTGGCCCATAAAAAAGGCTGTATTACGATTTGACAGGTCATAACGTCGGCTCATGTAAACTTCAAACTTTCAAACTGGCTGCATTCGATAGATGAAGGTCTTTCTTTTAAATGTGTGATAAATTTTGGCCAAGTTACAGTGCTTCGGGTGCTAAGGCAATTTGTGTACACCCTACTTTAATATTGTTTTAACGCCGATAGCTTCATTGGTCTTGCCATCAACTTGCACCCTCTTTTAACGATACCCTGAAATTTTTGCACTCGGTAGGACGCGTATCTATTCTTTAAATTTATAAACGTGCTAATTAATTTTTGTGACCGGACATATTGTCAAAAATGTCTAAAAAGGGTAACAACATACACAGTAATGTAATACAATGCAGAAACCCTGGGGTTTAAACAGTGAGGTGTAAACAAATTGCCGTATGTGCAGGTACCGCTGAAAGCTGGCCAAAATTTTTAACGTTGATCAAAAAATACATGTTTACCTATCTAATGCAGCTGGTCTTAAAATTTTATTTCCACATTAACCGAGGTTATGACGTATTGAAAAATGTAGCCTTTTTATGGGCCACTTTGTATATATGAAAAACACTTTCATTCGAAAATCTCTAAAACTTCTATTTTTCTCTGAAAGTTTTCATGCAAGGCGCAAAACGCTAAAAAATTGTGAAGCACTCGATTTCTTAGCTCATGCTAAATATTTGTGACTATCACGAAAAACAGCGCTCACTTTTAAAAAGTTGTCACAAAATCAAGCAACATAGTCTACGAAACTTTGTTCATGAAAATCAATTTAGCTGGGTCTGAAGGCTTTACTGAGATAAGATGGCCTAAAAACATACTATAAATATTAAAATAGCGTGTAAACTAGGTTAATTCGCAGTTTCTGATCAACTTCAAGCAGTCTCGAAAATTCTTGATTCCAGCTTTTTAAAATTGTAAGAAAAGTTTGTTAATCAATCCAAAATTTTTAGTTTTGCAATACCTGCCCCATAAAATTTACCATTTTTGCCTTCTGACAAGTCAGAATCCTCAAAACTTTTGAATATACGTCTGGTCACAATTATTCACAATATCTATGCAAGTTTTATTAATAGAATGAATGCAAAATGAGAAATAATCGTATTTTTGATTTTTTTAGATTATTAATGTATTAAAATCAAGATAAGTTCATTCTTATGTTCTGTATTTTTTAGTCGAAAGTTTAATGTATTGAAACCATTTATTGAGTCAGTTTGATTATCGGAAACAGTAATGTTCAAGTAATAATAAAAAATAGTTTTTTTATTCGGCAGAGATTTTTCCCAACGTACGAAGACTTTTCGGGACCGTCTTTGTACATGTACAAAGATTTTTGGAAAAACAATAAGTGTAAAAAGGTCAAAAATTCCCAAAAATTCCGGCGCGCGCCGAAATGAGTAATTTTATGTATGTTCTATATATCTTTATAATGGCATAAATTGCATCTAAAAATGAAAAATGCCAAATTTGTCGGAGCTTCGCGCCGTTTTAAGACAATTTTTAGTCTTCTTTGCCGTCAGAAACCCAGAAATTGGCAAAAAAACAAAAGGTCGGAAAATCCTGTTTTACCACACTGAAAGCGCTACTGTACTGTACCATATCTCAGTAATTAAAAATTTGCATGCACAAAATATACAAAGACTTTTGGGGACCATCTTTGTACATGTGCAAAGGAAACTTGGGTAAAAAAACACTGGCTGCAGATTTTTCAAGCAATTACTCTATTAGGAACTTCGTCGAATACATATCCCACTAAGTTTGATTCAGAATTCTGGTCCACCTAACATACTTACTTTTATCTTGCAATTAATTCGTGAAATTATCAAGTATTTGCTAAAAGTAAATATATAAAATAGTCTGAGATAAAATTTCGAAATTGACGGAACACGATTGATTAGAAATAAGCAAGCTTTAAATAAAAATGAAGCATACACGTACGACGGGGATAACTTTATATGCCTCAAAGTCAGCCGTAAGTTGGATTTTTTACCCGCCTTTCTGATTTTAAGGCAAAAGTTTGCGTTTTCTTCAGGCCATTTTGGATTTTTCGTAATTTTCGATCAAATATAAGTCATCTACCTCCAAAAAGGGCTGCCCATCTCGTCCGTCCAATATTTTAAATCGTTAACAGATATACACGCTTGGGAATTCATAGGAGGGTGTGAAATTTTAAAGTGCTTTTTAGGCTAAAAACGGTGGATACGCTTCAAAGACATCGTTTTTCGTCGTTTTTCGGGGTTTCTGACGATGCTCTATCTTTCTAAAGCATACAAACATAGAAAAGTTAAAAAATATCGAAAAATTTGAATAAAATATTAGGTCAAAAAATGAGTAAATGGCGCGAAGCGCCGAAATTCTGACACTTTTGAGTCAAAAGATAGCTAAAACCGCTTAAAACAGCACCGTTTCTACGAATTTGCTTAGGATTCTTTGAAAAATCGCATTTTCTGAGTGGAATAAAAAATTTCTAGGGGGAGGTTAAAAATTTTCTGGGGTATGAAACCACTCAGATCATGTAAGGTCGTTGGATGTAAAGGGTTTAACTTCAAATCTTCCATTATAGTTTATCAAGGTTTACTGCGATCCAACCGCTTTCTTGCGGCCGCAAATCCTTGTCCGCAGAAAAGAGCGCAGCCGTCGCAGAAGCTCGATGATCGGCCGTAGACAAGTGAGCAAAAAGCGCAATTTCTCCAGCCTACCGCGCAACAATCGCGCAGCGAAGCCGCGGCGTCTACCGTCGACGTCAGTCACGTGACTTGCCGAAATCCGCTCCTCGGATGCCGTCGCCGTCTGATCACTTTTTAGGTCATAGGAGGACGAAAATTCGACTTTTTTGGCTAGTTCATTTGTGGCGGAAACTTGGTTCCGAAATCTGAAATTCGGCCTTGCCGTGAGACTCGAAGCGCGCGATCTGCGGTCGTCGGCTCGACGCTGATAACGACGATCGCTCGTCGCCGAGCGACGACGCAAATCGATCGCCGAACGAGCATTTAAAATATCGGTCGGTATATCGGCTAACGGAATGGAACGCGAACCTCTCGGCCGACGCTCTAAAAAACGCAATTTAGGAAAAAAGCGGCTAATTAGCTCGACATTTTTATCAGCAATATACGCCGGTGTATTTAGGAACCCGGAACAATGGACCGCATTTGTCGACAGTATTATATTCTGAATTTTTTCCATTTAGTCATAATAGACACAAGGTGAGAAAATGTTGTTTTTTAAAGTGATCGTTTCATTGTCAGCCGCTCGCAATTCGCTCGTTCAATTGAGCAAAAATATTGGGTGTGAAATGGCAGTAATGATGCAGTTGAATTCTGAAGACTCTATGCGCTCGTACTTATCTAAGGTGAAGTTTTTTATAATTTCTAAATTACCCAAACAAATTCGTTTCTCATAGCCAACCAATGATTTGCCTGAAAATAATATAAAATCTTAATCGTAATTAAACGAAATCTTGATTGCAATCTAAACGTCTAGCCAGATCGCGTGTCTATATGTATTTTAGTAACCTTAATTTGGTTTCTTGCAAATAAACGACTAAATTAATTTTAAGAGCTGCATGATAAAAAATGATTTAAGAAGTAATTAATCATATAATTAATAAAGAATACGCAGCGAATAACGTTTCAAGACTCATTATAACTATAGTATTGCTCAGCTTAAAAACATGGTAGGCTTACTGAGAAAAATACGCGTCACTCGGATAATAAAATAAAAGGCTAGGTCAGCATTTTAAGTCAATTTTAGCGTATGAGAATGACAATGATATCGTGAAAAAATGAGTCGATTCTCTCTTTCTGGCTAAATTCACAATAGTCAACTAATAATTAAAAATTTAAAACTTGATATCGGAAACGCAGCCACAGAATGACTGAAAATTCACTTTCTAATGAAATTGTCCTGGTTGTACTAGACAGAAGAAGCCTGGAATATAGACTAAGATTGTCGATGTGGCACATCCATTTTTTCGAAATAGCAAGAACAGAAGAAACGCGTTTTAGCAGGTACCTACCGACCACCTACTTATTAAGATAGTTTTAGACCAAAATAACTTATAAGAACACGTACCAAAACAAGCAGTAAGTAGTGGACAATAAAACGGTCAAAAAACAATAAATAATGAACCTTCAAAATCATCATTCTCATCGTCGTCGTCATTGGCGAGATCATTCACGAGCACTGATATTACTCTGGCCGATTTAGACCTATTTCTCGATTCGCTTTGCGCAACTGACCGAATTTCGCCCTGAGCGCTGGAAAAAGCCGAATAACTTCTCGATGGCTTTTCATTCGGGCTAATAACGCTCATCGTGCATCGTCAGATTCAAACAAGATGTAATAAATGCTCGACTGTCGCAAAATAGCGTTCGAACATCCACAGATGAACAAAGTAAAGCTACGAAGGTGTACGAATATACGAGAAACTTAGTGCTTTCAAATAATAAGAAAAAGCGACCACTGCGAAAGACTTCAAATGATTGACTGAAACAAATGAACTATATAAAAATATAAATTACCTGCGCTGTAAAGCATACAAAATTAATCACTAGGTTGGGAAAGAAAAATCACACGAGACTGGCGAATGGCTAGTTACGAGAAGAACAGCGCACAAAACTGATAAACACATTCGTGCCAACAGTTTTTCTCGCACGCTTAAAAAGCTAGCTCGAACATGTTTGTTATAAAATTGATGCTTCCACAAGCCACTCACAATCAAAAAATAAATGACATTTGTTAAGAGCAAAATTAGGCATCTTCAGCTCGCTAATCTCTCTCTACGTGGTACGTACACAGGTAAACATTACACAGCGAATCATCAAAGTTGAGAGCACCGCAGCACTATATATAATTACTTCTCAGAAATGAACAGTTGTTAGCATACATACAAAGCATGGGAATTCTGGGGAGGGGTGAAATCATACAATGCCTTTTTGGGCCCAAAAATGGTAGATACGTCTTAAAAACATCGTTTTTCGGCGTTTCTGACGATGCTCTATCTTTCTAAAGCATAGAAACATAGAAAACTTCCGGAAAAAATTTAGAAAAAGTCGATAAAATTGAACAAAATATAATCAAAATATAAGTATAATGGCGCGAAGCGCCGAAAGTTGGGCACTTTTGAGCCAACAGAAAGCTAAACACATTTAAAAAGCATCTTTTCTACGAATTTTTAGAAAGTTGTTAGGAATTTTCGAAAAATCGCGGATTCCGGGGGGGGTTAAAAATATCAAGGGAGGAGTGAAAATTTTCCTGCGTCCCTAAAATCAAGTGTGGTTGTAAGCAAATATGTGATCTGTAGCAAAACTTACCTTCATACATGCAACGGCTCAAAATTTTGGGGGAAATGACCTCAAATTTTTGGCTAAAACACACCTAAAAACGGCCATAACTCGCAACTTTCTTCCAAAAGTCGGGGGGGGGGGTCAAAAATTTTTCCGGCTTTGTGGGATGGAGGACGACCAACTTTGGGTGGAGGATACACCATCCGCTTTTACACGTATGCTTACCTTCGATTTCAGGACTACAGTTACAATGTTTCACTACAAATACCTATATCAGAGCCTAAAGTAAAAGACATAAATTGAACAAATAGAATCACATACGTACATAATCAACCCATTAAACTATTTAAAAACGGAAAACAAATATTGCGGCAGAAATGGCCATAGGAAAATACTCTGTAGATGATTTCAAGCACTACCGAAGAAAATTTTATGATTTCTTTCTCACCCCTTTTTGCCCCAACTTTGCTCATGATCCCAAGAAAACTTGCAATTTTATCCCTTTGATGAAATAATTGTCATTACTGTGACTCGTTTGTCTCATTTTGCTGTACCTCTCGTTTTATCGCTTTATAATTTTTGTATTCTTATTTCGTAATTCCCCCTGAGTTCAGTTCCAATAATCTATACCCCATGCATGTCTGAGAATGACTGAATGATGATGATTCAACTGTTTCCCACTATGAGAACCCCAAGAGAAATTGAACACACCGAATACAGTCATTGTAATAAATAATAGGATGTGAAGGCACCCGCTACAGATTTTTGTGGGCCAATTATTAATAAAAATTATTACTGAAAAATTTTTTATCTCTGCATTCAAATCATCGTTTTGAAGCTTAAGGCTAAATGATCGTTTCTTGCCTACGTTGGCAAGCCAAGAAGTAATTTCATTTGAGAAAAAACAAAGCGTAGCAGATGCATTGCGAACAAAATTCATTTTAGAGTTTCAGAAGTATAGTTATCAAGACGGCAACCATGACAAATAGGCGAATGCTTCAATCACTCATTAAAAATGTGTACCGCTGTAGAGATATTAAGTTCCCTGTTGAACTATAGGATGAGTAAGCTGATTTTTCTTAATTGTATTTTTTATATAAAAATTAGAAAAATACCTAAGAAGCAAAGATTTTGGGAAAAACGTAAGCCGCATATGAAGCTGTTTAATGGAACAATTAGAAGCGATTGACTTATTGCACATTGGAAGCTCAGACTTGATTCAATAATGATAATAAGTATGTTCCTGTCATTCACATTTGCATTGACAACAAAACAAATCATTTCAATCTACAAAAGATCGATTTCAACAGATCACTATACTCGTCGTCAACTACAACAAAAAAGGAGCGGCAATCGGACTCGAGGAACCAAAACTTATTGTCATGACATCAAAGAGAATTAATTTGCGCAACAATCTCACAGCTATCCATTGCTGGCTGAACTAGTTTTTGAAGAGCTGGAAATACAATGATAAATAATAAATCAGATGATGCACTAAGCATGCGTTGTTAAGGAAATCCAAAATCTTAAAAGAAAATGAAAGTTTATGCAAGAATCAATAATTAATTCAGGACAGAGAAGTTTTTATTTATTTGAGACGAGGATTAACGTTGCAAATGCCTATAACAACGAGCAAATCGAAATCGTAGATCGAATTTCTTACGCAGATATGAAAAACTCGCAGAGCGACGTCTTAGTTATGTATAATGGCAAAATCATAAACATTGCATACACCTTCTAGTTCTGAAAAACAAATAGATGTTATTTACCGGAAGACAAACGAGATCAAAATCTGCCGTAAGCATGCGGAACCTACGTATTTCGAAAGGTGTACGTAGTATACGAAAACAACGTTTTTTTCAAACAATACATCCTGAAAACGGCAACCAACTCGTAAATGACTGAAAATAATGATTGAATTCTTCGTAAATTAAAACTAAAGATGTCCCAGTGCAATTTTCTTGCCGTTGCTTGCCGGCGCCGGTACCCCCTGTACCGGCGCCGGTGCTAGATTAGCATGTAATATGGTGTACTATGCTTCTTCAAGAAAGGGAAAATTTGATTTTCTTTTAAGCGGATACAGATGTTAAATGCTCAATTTCGATAAGTTAGTTCGTGAATTTTTCTTCATATTTCTAATTATTTATAAATATTAATTTTTTCATTGGACTATTACACAGATAAAAAATTGCAAGAAATTGAAATATAAAGAAAAATAGAAGTAAAATTGCTTAGATTTTAAATGTAGAGCAATCACGATTGGCTTGTGCAATAGTTGATTCTCTAGTCAAATCAAAATGTGACCTTAATTCAAAATTAGTTATACCTACACACATACCAACTAGTAAGAAACAAACAAGATAACAGCCACAACAGCTTTGTAAAGTTAGATATATTTAAATTTATTTATTATTTCGCATTTTCAAAAGTCCCCGAAAACAAACATAGGATATCCTAGTAATGCTTAAGAGTCTCCGAGGTCTACTTACAATTATGTTCAAGCTTTTTTGTCGAAAAATCTGCAGAAAGCTTTGCATAGAATTTGTTTACAAATTCTGGATGTCGACTTTTTGCGGTCTTCTACTTCGGAAAAGTAGAGATGGATTTTATGAAATAAAATTGAAAACCTACTAGTACTCAAATTTCTTGCGTAGCGAGAATTACAAGAACTTCCCACTTTGTATGTCGATGTATTTATTTTTAATCGTTTATGCTAACTAGTATCTCCTCTTCTTGCCAATTGTTTGATGTTTTGCATAAGATAAGTTTCATTGAATGAATGATTCATTCAAAAAACACTTGAAGACTATCTTGTCCTAGAGTTTCGTCAAAAACGCTGACATCACTAATCAAAAGCATAGGATATATTCAATCATAAGGACGTTCTTGGATTGGGAATTTCAGCGACAGATTCGATAAAAATGGGCTGGCTGCTGCGATAAGCATTAGTGAGAGCACAAGCCTGATTTCCGAGAATTCCTTAGAATTGTGAATTACGACCAATACATTTTTGCATGGCGCCAAACAGAAATAGGATAGATTATTTTAGGTCAGGGCACCAACAAGTGCAACCATAGCATGGAATCTCATTTCCGTCCAAGGCTGATAGGTGCGAGCACGGTTTTTTTGTATTCCACAAAGACTTTTCCCGATATACAAAGATTTTTCGGAACCGTCTTTGTACACGTACAAAGATTTTTAGGAAGACAAAAAGTGCAAAAAAAGTCTAAAATTCGCAAAAATTTTCGACGCTTCGCACCTAAATGAGCAATTGTGTGTTCTATATATCTTTATAATGGCAGAAATTGCATTTCAAACCAAAAATGTCAAATTTTTCGGGGCTTATCGCCGTTGTAAGACGATTCTTAGTAATTTGTGCCTTCAGAAACCCAGAAATTAGCTAAAATACACTACCAAAGGTCGAACAACTCTGTTTTTACCACACTAAAATCGCTACTGTACCATATTATAGTACACAAAAATTTGTATGTTCAAAATGTACAAAGACTTTTAGGGACCATCTTTGTACATGTACAAACGGACCTTGAACAAAAAAGCACTGGTTACGAGTAATTGAATCAATTTCGCTGTATTCTCATCTGCCAGAGTAAACAGATCATACGAATTTCACTATAAGATCCAACACAATGGAATAAAAATTTATGCGTCATCCGATTATGCTATTATTCAGAGATTAAGTATAAGAGTAATGTATTTAAGTCTGAAAAATATATCACTTTTTTAAAGATAAATGAAATTATGCATATCTTATTCCTGCTTAAGGCTTCAGAAAAATTTCAAATTCCATTCAAAAAATGGAACAATTAACTTGACTAAGGGTTACGAAAGTTCTATATTTAGGAAATGAAAAGAGCGAACCTGAGGCGATAAATCCATCCGGTCCCTTTCAAAGGCATATTTGTGACAGTATAAACTCATTTAAGCGATATAAGCAAACGAAATTAACATAGAAATCTACGATCTAGCTATCAAGCTATTATTCAAGAAAACACGCAATATCCTGGTTACCAAGCTACATATATACCCGCAGTTTATCATTGAAAAACATGAACAAGCACAACGTGGCACTTACCAATTTTATCGTAATTCTAACGTAAAAATGTACCGAAAAAAGGTTCGACGCTAATTCCCACATCAGCCATTTGTAATACACAGCATTATTCACAAATGTTTAAAAAAGGCATGTTAATCAATGCTCATTGCTTGCTTACGCCAACTTTTGCTAATTATAATTATCAAAATGCCGCGCACCAGGGTGGGTCAAAAAAACAAAATAAATATTGGTCCATATAACTTCTCGAATACTTGACCAAATTAAACGCGGTTTGCTTTGTTTAAGAGCCTATTATCAATGCAGGAATTGAGTCAAGTTTTTTCAAGTAAGCTATAGGCTGTCATTGCTTTATATTGAATTTTTAAGACGTCTTTTTTCTAAACCTTTGCAGATTTAGTGCGTTAAATAAGCTACTTTATAACAGTATAACATTTTTAAAACAAAGATACTTGATCGCAGCTTACTTCATATAAGCTCAAAATTGTTTGTTTATTACCCTATTTATTTTTATTCTCATTAGTTTAGTCCATATGAAATAAATGCACTTTTACTGCGGATTGCTGCATTCATAATGAACGCTTTTAATTTGCAAGCAGTTGCCAAAACGTAAAGGTAAGTTTTGATTAAAGCTTGACTAGTATACAGTAAACCAAAGTAAAAGAAAAGCTAATAAATTTAATGATACTTAAAATTGAGTGGCTTTAGAATAAAAGAAGTTACAAACAACTGTCACAGAGTGCTGTAAAGTTACTGAACGACAAATACAATTATTGTTTCTGACAGGTGCTTTTATGACTCGAAAAAAACAATTTTTGTTAGATTGCGTGTACCCTTTGGACAAAGCGCTAACTTTTGTTACCGCTTTGTCTCCTTATTGCAATGATGATAGACTTTTCATCAAAGCAAACTGCATTCCATTTTCTTCCGTCGTTAAAAATTCACGACATCCGATAGACTATTCGTTTTTATCCACTCAGCAAAAATACTCCAAAAATTAATTATTCAGTTGGACTGTAACAACAATTCTCATGCGAAAACGTGTTAGTTGCCTTGATGACCACGACCCGACACGCAGGATTTTCAAGTCATATTAGGAATAATTCTAAAAGCGTCAGCAGAAAATCATTTGAGACATAGTGAACCTGAAAATGCAGTTTTGACTTCATAAAAAAACTTAATCGTGATGTGTGTTAAACGCTGCAAATTCCAGAGACAAAGGTGGTGAAATTTAGACAATTTTAACTGAAACTAAATACTCGTATTTTAAGTAGTAAGTATTGATTTCTGAGCTACTCTTTACGCCCGCAGGCTTATTACTTGAAATGCACGATTTTAACGCTCCACAATTGATCTTTGTTAAATAGCCTGAAACACGCTCTTTAAAAGTCCTTTTGTAGGAAATACGAACTCATCGTTTTTTGTTTCAAAATAAAATCAGCTTATGTATGCTTGTTTGACAATAAATTCATAAGCACAACAATGGTTAAGCTAGCGAATGGCAACAACAGAATCAGAATCACTTTTGATTCTGTAACACAATTTATTTAATTTTTCTGAGTTTAGTTTAAGTGTCTGTATTTAGCAGAAAAATCATAAATCTTTCAGGATCAATGAGCACAGTCCTAAGCTTGATCCGAATTCCACGCGGCGAGCGTTGCGGCGAGAAATTGCCGCAGCGCTTGTCGCAGAAATTCCGCGCCGAACCAATCTATACTCTCCGCTGCCGCACGGCAGCCAACAAATGGTGCGGCCCGGCCAGTCAATCTATACTTAACGCTTTCGCCGCGCCGCAATTAAATTCGCTAAAGTTAAAATTTTTTCGCCGCTATTCAATCTATACTTCTGCTGCGCGGCAAGGATCGAAATTCGCTTTTTTTAGCTTTCTGCCGTATTTTTTTGCCGCGCCGCGAAAGTTGAAAAGTCGATTGCTCTTGCGAATACAAATGAGGTATCAAAATCGAGTTATTGCTCACGCGAATGCAAATGAGGTGTCGAAAAACGAGCAAAGCGGCAATCATCAGAAGTATCAACACATTGCGCGAAGCGGCCGCGAAGCGGCGGTGGAACAACGCCGAGCGCCAACTTGGAGCCACTTTTTTTATCCACGGCGAGCTCGCCGCACGAAGTTTAGATGCATGACGCGGCGCGGCGAGCGGATTTTGCCGCAGAATATTCGCGCAGGGTAGGCTGACTTTCAGGCATACTGTGGCCGCAAAACCTCTTTGCGGCGCGATTCGCGTGAAGTATAGATGAGGTTTTAGACAGCATAATGGCAAGGTAATCCATTACGAAATGAGTGTATTCAAGAGCTCACTCATAAACTCTATGGTCCGTATTCATGAAAGCGTGTTACTCCGTATTCAGGAGAGCGTATTAGTGCTGTATTACTTACTACGAAGTAAGAGCCGCTAATACAGTATTAGCAAGTATGTAGAATAGACAAAAATGATTCGTTGTTTAATATGCATTTAGTTACTCCATTGTTATTAAATTAACATAATGTTGCTGGAATCGTCAATCAAAGCAGCGGGGAAGGTATATGAATCATCATATACCTTTTTTGGCATATAAAAGAGCATAAAATAGGGTAATTCTCTAATTTTTATTTCTCGATTCCAACTTCTCAATACATTCGTAACCAGACATGCACGTGAGGGCTCCAGGTGAAACTTCAGATTTCTGATAAAAATAACACATAATAAGGGCCGAAATAAATGAAAATCAAAATTTTCTACAAAATGATTGAAAATGATCAGAATCAACGTCATTTTGTGCTATTTTTGCATTTATACCAGTTTTTAAGGTCATCTTTCTCAAACAAGCTCTCTGACTGACGCCCTCCATACCAGCCCTGCAGCGCATCTATGTTTGTAACTGCCCATCGCAAATCCTGCAAAACAGCATGTCCTGTTCAGGTATTTCTGGGCGTTGGAGTTTAAAGTCTCACCTCCAAACGTAGAAAAGAAAAATTTTAACGAAAATATGGCAAAATTAATTAAAAATAAACGAAAATGAAGACTCTATGAAAAAAGTCTCTTTAAAAAAAGATTTACCATAGTTTTTGATATTTTAATATTTACATCCATTTTAAGCGAGATTTGGCTCGAGTAAGCTCTTAATCTCCCTCGCAGGATTGGGCCGACCTTTCCATACTAGCGCCATGCTGCGCACTTAAAGTTCCAACAGAATCTACTAGAGTTGAAAACACATTAGAATAATCGAGTTCATACATGGGCAGCGGTCAAATTCTGGGAGTCCGATGAGGCTAAATTGCCAAAAAATAGCACCAAATTTTCAATTCTGGTGATCTATCGAGTTTTGGCCCACAAGCCCATGTATGGACAAGTTGCTAGCCACTGATGTTCAGCATTGCTCTATGCCATAATTCATGAAAACAGGTCTACTATCATTTTCAGCTTTTCTAATTTAAAACAAAATTTGGGTAAATAACATTTCTCGCCGCCAAATCCTGCTGCATGCAGGTTTAAGACCTCTTAGTAAATGCAGTCATTTTTTTACTTCGTATTAGCCTAATACACTTTCATGAATATGGACTAAAGCTTAGTCCGAAGTAGATTAATACGCCTTTATGAATACGGAGTAGGATTTTACTTCGTAGTAACGCTAATATTTGGTCGCCATAATACGGTATTAGCGCTAATACGCTTCTATGAATACGGGCCTATGTGCATAGAAAGCTTTTGATCCTAGATTTTGATCTTTAATCTTTTACAGAAATCATTTTACATGTACAAACAAAGAAGCACGTACAAAAAAACAAAGCTTCTTAATCTTTCTAACGCTTTTTCTAAAAGATATGAATTCTTAAGACTATCTTCACATCTTAATTTTGCAATTCTGTGAAATAGGTATCGACGATAAATAATGCTATAAACCGCTTCATTCATACTTTAAAAGTGACTTTACACTACTATTATCGTCTAATCCAAATTAAAACAAACGGCACAATAAAAAGTTGATGAATTTCTTAAGCCAATTTCTGAAAGATTAATAAGTACGAAAAAAAGATAAATAAAAACGGGAGACACGAACAGTGTCAGTTCAGCAGCTAAATCTTGTCAGGCAGCCGTAACGTTTGCTCAAAAATGGTTCGTCTTACGCCTCCTGCTACGTAAGAAAGAATAGCCCTGAATTTTCACGATTCAATAAATGATCAATAATTAACTGAAGACATCGACTCTCGTTTTTCAACGTTTCTCCTCAACCTCTACCCATTAACAACAGAAAATATTGAGCAAACCGGAAAAAAATAATTGACGAAATAACAAGGTTAAGCAAAATGCAGAGGTGCACCAAATTCTGGGAAATGCTCATTGACGCCAGTGACGTTTGAGTCGTCTCTTGTTTGCGTATCACTTCCACTTTAAAGATAATAAACAATTTTTTTCGCAGAGCATGTACAATAAACTGAAATGCATTCGTATTTTTAAAAATCATCAGCTTAAGTGTTAACAATAAGAGACATCGCCTATAAAAAATGCATCTGAAGAA
Organism: Mermis nigrescens; assembly: GCA_036768485.1. NCBI lineage: Eukaryota > Metazoa > Nematoda > Enoplea > Mermithida > Mermithidae > Mermis > Mermis nigrescens. The sequence goes on along the minus strand of JAVLUZ010000240.1, from coordinate 237,821 downwards.
ATTGATTTTAAACGTGCTGAACGCAAGCATACGAAAGCAAACATAAATGATATCATTAAATGGTCATTAACTGTTAAATAACATGCACATAAGCAATATTATCGACTGATATAATATCCGAATTTTCATATTCAAAAATCGTCATACTTGGCGTAAAATCTATTATGTGGCCAGAGATCAGGGGAGGATTTAAACGGGGGAGCGGGGAGGCGGCCGCTCCCCCCACTTGGCCAAAAATGTTTGGCGAGATAAAGAATGGATTGGATATGCAATTAGCAATGATTTTTGGCCGTCAGTGACCATAATTTCTCATATTTTTCCGGCGCTAGGCGCCGGATGATATATACCTATTAATGGCATTTATTTAATTTCTTGGTGACTTGGAAGCACGGTTTTTTGTATTCGGCAAAGATTTTTCCGACTGTGCAAAGACTTTTCGAGACCGTCTTTGTAAACGTACAAAGACTTTTGGGAAGACAAAAATTGCAAAAAAGTCTGAAATTCGCAAAAATTTTAGGCGCTTCGCGCCGAAATGAGTAATTGTGTGTTCTATATATCTTTATAATGGCGGAAATTGCATTTCAAAAGAAAAATGTCGAATTTTTCGACGCTTCGCACCGTTTTAAGACGATTCTTAGTGACTTTTGCCCTTAAAGACGCAGAAATTAGCTAAAATACACTACCAAAAGTCGAACAACTGTTTTTACCACACTAAAATCGCTACTGTACCATATTACAATATCCGAAAATCTGTGTATACAAAATGTACAAAGATTTTTGGGCAGACAAAAACTGTTAAAAGGTGTGAAACTCCCAAAAATTCCCTGCGCTTCATCTTTAAAATGGCAGAATTTCCATTTAGAACGGAAAAATGTCAAATTTTTCAGCACTTCGCGCCGTATTGAGACAATTGTTAGTAATTTTTGGCGTCAGAAACCCAGAAATTAGCTAAAATACACTACCAAAGATCGAAAACCCTGTTTTACCACACTAAAATCGCTACTGTACTATGTCATAGTACAAAAAAATTTGCATGTACAAAATGAACAGACTTTTGGGGACCATATTTGTACATGTACAAACGAACCTTGTACAAAAAAAACACTGGTTGGCAGGCACAAACTCCAGCGAAGCACTTGGTTTTGTAATAAATCTTCCCTTGCGTCTACAATCCAAATTCACCGTTTTTTGCAAGGTGGGTTTTGTTAGGAAAAAGCGGGTTTTTTTTGGGTACAAAAAAATTCTTTCTGGATTTTCCAGACCCCAAATATTCAGATGTGAAAAAAATGAATTCAGTAAGGTGCAGAAGGTTGCAAAGCAATGTTCCAGCGATTTTAAACCAAATTTGAGATGGGTTTTTCTTCGGTCCAATGTGGCTTTTTTTTAGCTCCCACTTCGAAGGTATACTGTAGATCACAAGTTGGAGGTATTGCCTCAAAATTTTTTCTGAAAAGCCTGGCAGGGGGCTAACATAAAATATTACAAAAATGCAGACAACCGTGTACATAAAATTAATATGCAGCACAGAAAATCGCTAAAGAATCGATCAAAATCACAATTTTTTTTAAAACGTTTGCAAAATTTTCTTCCTGAAGAACGAGTTAGGCCTGAATGATCACAGTATCTTTTTATAATCATATTTGGCCTAGATAGTATGCATGCAAAAAATTATTTTCCCAGCTGCTCTACAAGCCAAGAAAATGTGAGGGTTTTTTTAGGAAACTAATGTTCTTGGGTTTTTTTAGAGGACAGCACTATACAAAACGGACCCTGTACAAAAAAACACTGCCTGGAAGCCATTTTCTGTTCATGTAGGTTTCAAAACAATTTTAACAGCAGAAACAGCTATTTGTGCATAGTTTTCTTCTATTTTCAATTAAAAATTCCGATGTTTCGCATTAAATGCTATAAATACAGGAAATCAAGCAGTAAATTATGCTTCTAGACAACTATCCGCCTTAATTTCACAAATTTTCCGGCGCTTCGCGCCAGATTTTTGTTTAAGTCAAAGAAATTTAATGATTTTTTCGCACGAAATTGTCTAAAATTCTAAAAATTTGGGAAAAATATTGCCTCAAAAGTGATTTTATGGAAAAGTATACAATGTAAAACACCGAAAAAACGCTATTTCGCGCGTTAAGGGCAAATTTTGGACCTATTTTTGACTGTTTTTGGAAAATTTGGGATACCGATCCACTTCCTTAGAAAAATCCTAGATCCGCCACTGCCAGGGATGGACAGCAGACCCCCAAGATAAAAAAATCCGTCTTCAATAAGATTCCTTAAAAAAAGATCAAAAATTCCTGAAGTCCACTAAAAATATTAGTAAAACAGGGTTAGAACACTAATTTTTCCATTACTCCGTAATAGATTCAGTATTTTTTCATGATTTTCTATCTTCTAAAAGCATAAGTTTGGGCAAAAATGGTAAGGGCGTCATTAATTTCCTATTGATTTTCAGCATTGCTTGCTGGTCTTTGTAAGGCCTTTGAATTAAATTAAAAAATAAGAATTTTGGAATTCCCGAGACGAGCTTGGTAGCTTTGATTATCAGTCATTCAGCTGGTTCAATTTTGTACGTGTGCTAAATGAAACTCATTTTATTTTAAATATTAGAAAATTTTCTTAACTTATTTTCGCAATCGATTTTGTGAATGATTAAAAATATTGACTGTCGCTTAGAGTCCGTTGAGATATTCTCAATAAAGTTATTGAAGTTATTATTTTTGGCTACCTCCTAATCGAGTATAAGCATAGCTGACTTTAAACATTGCGTTATTTTGAAAACCAAACGCTAAACACAAGAATCCATACAATGCAATAAAATAAATGAAAATAATAACTCATTTGCTACTTTACTATAAAAGTTGAATGCATATAAGTACTGCATTTAATTCTATTTTCGGGAAATTGCTTAATCTGCCCCTATGAGAATTTACTACAAGTTTGAAAGTGAATACGCATCAAATTATTCAAATCATATAAGAGCTGGCGTATAAATAATTTACGAATGCGGAATTTTGAATCATTTTAATTAAGAATTGCAGGCAAGTTTTCGCAAATTGAGTTGCTTATTGATTAGCATTGTTAAGAATGATTCAAAATTAATGCTAATAACTTTAAAGGTAATGAAATTGCTCGATTAAGCTGTCGTACAGACGAATAAACATATGTTGAAAAGTGAAGATCCATAAAAGGCGCGTAGGTACCTACTAATAATTTTAAAAACGAAGGCGGTGCATTGCATACCGAAGAATTTGTTCTCAACACATAAAAAATGCGAGATATGTAAGCAGTTTCCAAGGAAACGAAGAGTGCGTCATAAAATACAAAGATACCAATCTATGCTAATATGTACACGCACGCTAAGGTATAAATTTGAAAAATGACTATTTGGAATATCAGGACCCGATTTAAATGTTTAAGCTACAGTCAGATTTAAAAGTGGCTTCAGTGTTTGAAGAAATGTGGCTTGGTTTAATGCTGATTTATGCCGACCCGAATATGATCAGGTCTAAGCCTGCTTAAGCATAACGCTAATGCTGAAACATAAGATAATGACTGGAATCCTGTCAATATTTATCATGCACGGGTTTGAGCCTGGCTTAAGCCAGAGAATACTGAAATTGGAGGCTGGTTATAATAACTTTTAATCATAAATGTAAAAGGGGGATGGGGGATCCCCACCTAAGGTAGGCCGTCCCCAATCCCCCAGAGCCAGAAAATTTTCGACCCCCTCCCCCATTTTTTAAAAAGATCGAATTCTATAGCCGTTTTTAGGCATTTTTGGCCGTTTTTGGCCAAAAATTTGAGGTCATTTACCCCCTAAATTTGGCCGGGGACTTCCCCCGAAATTTTGAGCCGTTACATGTATGCATTTAACAGATTTTTAAAAACATTTTCTGCGGAATAATGGCAAACTTTTTGTGCTAATAAGGTTAGGATAAGTTTATTAGATTAATTTTTTCAGATTAAAAAGGTTAATTGAAAATTAAATTATTACGTTGCTGCGAGTTAAATTATTACATTGCTTCGAAGAATTCCAGCACACACTTTTGAATAAACTAAGCCAATATACTGAAACTTAAGCCAGACTTAAGCCTGACTTCAGTGTTCAAAGATACGAGGTTAGGTTCGAGAAAGAGCCAGTCAATGTCAAAAAAAGTGCACAAAATTAATAAAAAACAAAATAAGCAACGCAAGCAAAAAGTTCGTCTTGTAACTTGCTTAAAATGTCTCAATTAATCGGACGAATTGAATATAATTGGAAAGAAAGACGAATCCGGTTTAGCTGTTTTTTCCACACGGAACTTCAGTGACATCATAAAACTCAAAGCCAGCTGGTGGGTGTTTAGCAGGACAAACTAGTTCTTACTTCGCAAGTAAGACTTGTACTAATATGCCACAGAAAATGAGAGATAGATAAGAAAATAGTGCCAGCTCTCTAAAGCCTCAAGAAAATAAGTTATGAAAACTTAATTCATACTGACGTAATTTTTTCCGGATTTATTAGGTAAAGAAATAAATGCATGATTTAATACAGGAACGCCGATGGTCTGTACGTCATATCCTTTCCGAGAAAATGATGCAAATAGAAAATGAAAATCTTAAATTAAAAAATTGCTAGAAATTATAATAATTGTTTAAAAATATTAAAAAAACAAAATAGCTGATTAGAGCTAAATTGACGACTATTTCATTTCTTAACTACGCTCAGTGGACAATACAAAAAATATTTACATTCTCTCAGAATGACTGTAACATCCGAGTAATGATACTACTAGTCATAAAATATAATCTGCGAATTTCGTTTTATTTTTCATTATAAGGCAATCATATAGAGTGAAACTATAATTCATGTTACCCTTTAAAATCTTTCAGAGATGTTAGATATTATGCAAAGTTGAGCTATAGCAAGCTTTAGTTTTATCTTTTTGAGTAGGTAAGATTCCTGCTGTGATCTTGGTTCCGATCATGGCAGACAGCAGGTGACCCCTAAAAATTAAGCCGATCCTAACACATGTCATCCGTACAAAGAGATACTAATTTAAGCGTTAAACTCTCTTGAAATGAGAGCACCATCTTTTCCTACGACCCGTTTGATTATTAACGTTATTTGGTACTGAATACATAAACTTTCTTTCCGAGAAAATTCCTAATCACGTATAGAATCGTGAGAAATGACAGAAAATACTGCCCGATATGAACCTACTCAGTGCTATATCTACGTGAATGTCGTATGAGACGTCAAGCTTAGATTGAGCAATGATACCATATACTAAAACCATAAAGCTATTCGTGCAGATAAAGCTATGTCACCAATCACCATGTTTGACTAAATCTTTTCTAGCATTGTTAATTTTACAGAAATGTTAAATGTTGAAAAGATATTAGAATTCATCATTCATTCGGGTCAAAAAAACTAGAAGACTCAGTCCGCCTTGATCAAGACAAATGTTATGTTATGATTGGTGCTTATACTTGACTCTTAGAAATATGTTTGTACAGGCCCGTAGCCAGGATTTCATTTCGGGGGGGAACAAAAATTTTTAAAGTCAGATTTATCTCGACAACAATTGGAAGGTGGTCAAAAATAAAGGCATTTCTGAGCGTTTTCAACAAGCTCTACAAAATAGTGAAGAAAACTTTTGAAGCAATTTGAAAGATTTTTCAGTTTATTTAAATTCATACAAAATAAATCTGTCGCTTACTATCTGTGCAACTGATTTCTCATCGTCCAGTTCATAAACAATTTCTAAGCTTTTCGTATTTGTACTGAATCTTTGTCCTATGTAAATAGAAAGAAGTAAAATTAACGATTTCGGCGGGAAAAATGTGACATTTTCTTCATGTCTACCCCAAACTTTAAAGAATTTAAAGACAAAACTATGCATAAATAATTAATCTGGCGCGAAGCACCGCAAAATTTCGAGTTTACTATAGTCTGTTCCATTCCAAATGGCTAATTTTTAATGTAGGGCTTATAACTGTAGTGAAATAATAAGTACATGTACAAAGATGTTCCCAGAAGTCTTTGTACATTTTGTACATTCAAATTTTTGTGTGCTATAATATGGTACAGTAGCGATTTTAGCGTGATAAAAAGGGTTTTTCGACCTTTGGTAGTGTATTTTAGCTAATTTCTGTGTTTCTGACGCCAAAAATTACTAAAAATTGTCTCTAAACGGCGGAAAAATTTGACATTTTTACATTCTAAATGCAAATTCTGTTTATTTTAAAGGTATATAGGACAAACAATTACTCCTTTGTACATGTACAAAGACGGTCCTGAAAAGTCTTTGTACATCGGTAAAAATTTTTGCCGAATACAAAAAATCGTGGGGCTAGGTTGTTGCAGTAGTTTTTTAGATGTGCCATATTTTAAGCAAAGCACGATAAACATTAAAAAGAATAGTTTGAAGCAACCAGCTGCTACCAAAGCCTATCTGAAAGAAGCCGTCTTTGCAATGAAGAACTAATACAGTAATAAAGATTTATATAAAATGGGCCATTTGGAATGGAACAGATTATAGCTCAAAAGTACTTAAAGAAAACCTGTTTTGGCGTTGTTTTTAATGTACTTCGAGAATTCATATTCCTTCCTTTGGGGCTCTTGGGAGAAACAGGAATTTCTGGGGGAAACAACTGCCCCCTTGGCTACGGACATGTGTATGTACATCACCAACAAAGCTCAGATCAAGAAACCCTACTAACAATCAGGCACCTAATAAGAGCATAGTACGAATATCATAAGAAATCGTAAATATGTATTTATGTTTAATTCAGCTCAATGCAAAAAATCAAGCATTTAATCTTAGGATGATCTATGAACAGAGACCTAAAAATCTATTAAATGATGGCAATGCTTAGGAGAAAAATCATTGTAATACCAGTCAAATCCTTAAACAATGGTGAATTAAAGTTCTTGACGAATAAATAAAGGTAGATACTTAAATTTATATCTTATTCGCTGTTATCCAAAAGCTTTGCTCTACATTTTACATATTTAAAAAGGCAAAAAAATCGTTAGTTCGTGTATTCTCGATACCTTCAATAGGTTAGATATGTAAAACACATTTTAAATGGAAGAAAAACTATAATATGTTTCCCGAAACCTTGTGCATGGATCTCAATTCTTTAGTGGATGTAAATCGATTACAAAAGCGGTTTAAATAAACTGAAGCAGCAATCAACATACTGAGCATAGTAATTGATAGCATATGAAGTTTTACTATGCAAAATTGTATTAAAGTGAACTGCGTAGAAACCACTTTTGTAGCTGCTCGCTAGTCGTTGAAAATTGATTTCCATGCACAAGGTTTCGTTAAATAGACTATAGATTATTATAGTCTGTTCCATTCCAAGCGGCCCATTTCTTGCTAATGTCTTATTACTGTAATAAATTTTCACTGCACAAACGGCATCTTCAATTATACTCTCGTAATAGCTGGTTGCTTAAAAGTTTTCTTATTGATGTTTAACGTACTTTGCTTAACATGCAACGCATCTAACAGACTGCCGCAACAACCTAACCCGTAAAATATTCTGCTACAGTAATAAGCCGTAAAGTGAAAATAGGCTGTTTGGAATGGAACAGACTATAATCCTTTGATAAAAATTTTTTTAAACCAATGACATCGTATATTAACATTTATACAGCAAGCTTTCATTGAGACAGGTTTCAAGTTTTCACAAAGAGCTTATTCAAGATAAAAAGAGAAAAGATGCGAATAATCAAAATCGTTGGCTACAGAATTTACAAAGTATGAATTAATCTAACTCACTTAGATGAACACATTATTTTTGGCCGATTTTAGGCCTCTTTCCAACTAAATTACTAATGAGTAGGACTTCAAGATTAGGATCTGGCATTTTTCTCAAAACCGAAATAAATTAGGTACACTTATTCCGCTTAATACCTTTGCTGGCCACCGTTGAAGGAATGTAAAGAGATACTACCAAACATTGCAAATATGTAAAGAGAAAAGAACCGATCTAAAATATTTTGTCGGCGAGTTTTCAGCAAAGATGAAATAATTAAATGGCTCGAAAAATAAACGCCAATCGCACGTAATCTTGTTACTAAAGATATATATTTTGATACGCTACTTTAAATGCAAAATCAATAGGAACTACTGTTTTTTTAGCGCCCCGCTAACAAAAGTGGCCGCGCGTTAATGAAAAATTGGACCATTGGCGTAGAGCGCGAATGCAAAGAATTTTATATTTTAAACATAAAATGAGTGAAAATTTAAAGTCGAAAGAAGCAAGAGGAGAGTAAAGTAAAAGCAAGGTAGAGGAGTTTCAAAAATCTAAACTCGCTTTGTGTACATAATATAAAACATACGATTTATCATTGCGCTAATGAGAATTTCATGGCGCTAATGGTTCCAGAACATCGTTAGCGGCTGCGCTCATGGGGGTGGCGCTAAAAAAACTTCGATAGGAACGAATTGAGGCTTTCAAAATCGATTGCTTTAAAGGACCCGATAATTTTTGTATAATAGACGCAAAATTATGGCAGTTGACTGACAGTATCAATTTGTCGTAAAGGTGACGATCAATGAAGAAACTTTATTATCAGAAAACTTCAACACAAAATAAATAAAATTTCTCACAAAATCTTGTAAATTCTTCTGAATCCAAAGTTTGCATCGCGAAGCTCAACAGGGCAATGCATTGCTGAAAATATTGCATGCCGTACACAGTTTGTGTGGAAGCATCCTTACATACAATTGGATGTTGTGACAAAGTAACAATCGCCTTATTATCAAATATTTTGTTCTCAATCGTACGTACGTCTGTATTCATTATTCAGTCGACAAGTAATTATTCGATAATATTCTGAAATCCACTAAACCAAAGTATGTTGATGTTTCATCGACTAAAGCTATTTCAAATAAGAAATAAATGATAATGAAATGATGGATACATCGTGAACAGGCCCGTATTCAGAATTTGACCAATGATGGCGTGCGGCTAGAACATCCGAATCTATAAATAAGAGAAACTATGATTAATAAAGCAGGTTTATTTTCTGATAAAAGTAATCATTCTCGATCTAAGAACTGAAATCACTTCTGCTTGTTCTCACATCCCTTTTATCTAGCTTAATCAACATGTCTTATTATTATAACGGAAGGTGCCACTGCCAACTACAGACATTTCTATCTAGAGCATGTAAATCATACCTACATCATCAACATTGCCTTTAACAGTTTTATCTATAAACAATACCGTTTGATTTTACATTCGGATTCCATATTATCTTCCTGCAAAAATTCCGCACGCAGCAGATTTTCATTCAATTTGATTACCTTATTGCTTGTGAAATCACCAAAGTACTTAAGGCGATGTAAACATATCATATAGCAGTGGTAGCATATTTTAGGCGATGCGGTGGGTACCTATCCCGCATCCAGGGGACAGGCATACACGCACGCATGCACACTGTGAGTATAGGGCATACATGCACATAGGATATGAGATGAGGGGGTATCAACCCCCTGAAGGGTCAGCCGGACAGGTACTGTCCGGCAATTTTGAACTGACGGAACGTTTTTTGCATCATTTTTGAGGTCAAAAGCAGTAGAAACGTCAAAATTTTTCCGGCGCTTCGCGCCAAATAAGTACTTCAAAGTACTCTGTACTCAAAAATCGCCCAAAATTAATGATTTTTTGCATTTTTAATGTTAAAAATATTATAATGCTGTCTAAATGGACTACAAATGCTTTTAAAATGCGATATTACCATGAAAAAACGTTTTATAGCTATATTTTGACCATTTTGATCGTTAAACCAGCAAAAAAACGTGAACGTTAAATTTACTGTTTTGGATTTTGGGCATTTCATTCCCCCTGATGACCCTGGCCTTGTGCACCTATGTATGAGGTATACTCCCTAACGGCACTTTTGAAAAGCATAACCCCCTCAGGTCATTTTGGACAAAACCTCATTGCTAGCACCTTTAAAAAGCGTATAATGACGTCAAGCTATATAATTTCATGTACATATACTTATTTTTCGAGCAGTAAACAGTTCAATTCATTCACCCAGACACTTTTCTTCCATTATTTCGTTATGTGATCATGCTACACGTCATTCCATCGCCCTTTTTCTAATTTTGTTACAAATTTAGTCAAAAAAGTTCATTAAGATTGAAATACAACGAATTCTGTATCGAAATTTGACATTAAATGACAAAATTAAGGATCATTTACCCCCCTAAGGAAACTTGGTTTAATCCCGAATTTTTACCGTGTGCATATATGCACACATGCATGCACATAGAGGGGGTATGATGGCAGGCCCGTATTTAGGGGATAGGTGGGGCAAGTGCCCCACCCCCCCCCTCCGATAAATAAAACGTGAGAATGATTTTTCTTTACTCCCCCTTTGCTTTTTTAGCCAAAATCCGCAAAAAAATTATTTTATAATGATAATTATCGTCTATGTGGTCCCAAGTACGTGGTTTAAACACTCCATTTTTTATCCTTATATAATTTAAAGCGTATTTTGCATCTATATGTCTTCAGTCCTTCACAGATTTTATGCAAAAAATTAGCTTTGTTTAAGAAGCAAGAATGGCAACAAATTTTCGGCGATGGTTACGAATTTGCTGATGAACTTTTACCATTTTTAGGATAAATTCAGGACAGTAATCCGGCTGATTTTCTAAAACTTTTTTACGTCATGACTCAAAATTGAAGTGCTCTCTTTATAAAGTTTTCCGGGCGCTGCCCCGGACCCCGCTGAGGGCGCTTCAGCGCGCCACGCCGAAACAACAGCCCTAAAAGAGATGGTTTCCATTGGATTCTCACCGTATCTAAGATATCCGGGTAGCAAAATTTGCAAACTATGATTCATCCTTCGGTCCCCCCTTACGTTTTAAGAAAATTTTGATCGTGCGCCCCCCCCCCAGAAACAAAATCTTTAATGCGAGCATGTGTGAGGGGTATTAATTATCTCCTGAAGGGTCAGACAGACAGGGACAGGCTGACGATTTCAAACTTTTGGAACCTTTTCTGCATCCTTATTGGTGACAAAAGGGCCCAAACGTTGTCGAAATGGCCTTAAAAATCAAAACTTCTAACCGAATTGGTCGATTTCTATATTTTTATCGTTAAAAGCGACATAATGCGATCAAAATGGGGTAAGAAATGCTATTAAAAACGCGTGCCATTTTGACCATTTTCGAAAAGCGTGAACGCTAAACTTGCTGAAGCCCCCTACCGACCATACATGCACATAGGGGTGCCCGGGTGAGGGAGCTATTATCCCCCAGAAGGGTTAGGCAGAAATAGGCCCGTATACAGGGGAGATAGGGGGCACGTGCCCCCCCCCCCGCCGAAACGAAATACGAGAATTATTTTTCCCTTTACTCTCCCCCTCGCTTTTTTAGCCAAAAATCGCAGAAAATTTTCGGCGATTCGCGCCGAATTTCACAATTATAATTAGAGTCTATTTAGTCCCGCCCGACCCGAGCGCGCAGTTTAAACACTCCATTTTTAGTCTTTCTTTATACAACCTAAAGCGTATTTTGCATCTATGTATTCTGTTTTGCACAGGTTTTATGCTAAAAATGAGATTTGTTCAAGAGGGTGTCCATTGGGTTCTTGCAATATTTAAAAACATCTGGGTAGCAAAAAACTTACAAGGTGTACAGCTTTAGTGGCCGTAAAACGTCTTTTTTATTCATCCTTTGGTTCCTCCTGTTTTAAGAAAACTTTGGTCGCGCAACGTTCTGAAACAAAATCCTGGATACTGGCCTGAGCAGAAAGATACTGTCCGGCAATTTTGAGCTGACGTAAGATTTTCTGCATCATTTTTTAGGACAAGAGCAGTAATAATGTCAAACGTTTTTAGGCGCTTCGCACTGGATTTATAATTTTATAAACTTTTTTATTAAAAAGCGCCCGAAATTGTGTCAAAATGGTCTAAAGCATCAAAATTTTTCGCTAAATTGATCAATTTCAATATTGTCAGTGTTGAAAACGATATAATGCACTCAAAAGGGACTAGAATGCTTTAAAAATGCGGTTAGCATAAAAAAGTTTCAAGGGCTATTTTGACCATTTCCGTCATTTAAACAGCAAAAAAATCGTTAACAATAAACTAAATTCATTTGTTTCGATTTTTACCTCATTCCCCCTACCGACCCAAACCTAGTGTATCTATCCTGCCGACCCTGAAGTTGTGCATCTACGAGCAGGCCCGTATCCAGGATTTTTGCTCGATGAGAAACATTAAAAAATTGTGTTTTTTCGCCATACCATCATTTTTAAGACCATTGTTAAGACCATTTTTAGACCTTTGAAAAACCTTGCACCCCCAGAATTATGGTGCTGCCCAACTATGCTGGACACCCTGTTGAACAAAGCTCATTTTCTGCATAAAAACCTGAGCAGAACAGAAGACATAGATGCAAAATACGCTAAATAGCGCGCTTGGACTAAATAGACTATAATTATAATTCTGAAATTAGTGGCGACGTGTCAGAAATTTTTAGCGATTTTTGGATGAGACAGCAAAGGGGAGTAGATGAAAAAAGCAAAGGGGAAGTAGAGGGGAAAAACAAAGGGGGAGTAGAGGAAAAAATCATTCTCATATTTCATTTTGAGGGGAGGCACGTGCCCCCTATCCCCCTAAATAAGGGCCTGTCTATGGGGATAGGTAAGACAAATACCCCTTCCGGCCCCCAAATAAAATCAACCAACTTTCTTCTTTGCTCCTCCAAATTTTAGTGAAAGTCGCGCGACGGATATCATATTTAATGATTGAATAAGTACTACTCATAGCACCATGCGCGCAATTTAAAGATTGCCCAAGCAAGTGCAAAAATGTTCCATTTTTCATGGGCATTCTTGTATTCTTAATTTTAATTTTGTTTTGTAGCAGCTAGGTATTCCTGTGGTAGCTTGGCACCTACCTTTTGCGCATGAATTGAAAACGTATACATAGCTGAGCCCAGTGCCTAAAATATCCGTTCTTCACACTTTTTCTTAAGTTTTCGCAAGCGCTGATTTCATTGATGACATTTTTAAAAGGCGTCATCGAACGCATAAGCAGAGTAAGACAAATGCGATTCGAGGAATGCACGAATTGAATGTTTATTTCATTGACAAGTTTATTCCGTGAGATTACCTGATTATTAGGCTTAGGCTTAGTTAGTGCATTCATGATTGACCAAAATATTTGTGCCAGCGTTTAAAATAAGCCCGAGTAATAGAATGAAATGAGCGGAGTAAGCGAAGCGAGCGACGCGAGTTGCATCCATAGGTGGGCAGCACCGAAATTCTGGTGGGGGTGAAAAAATTTCTGGGGGGGAATTTTTAAAGGTCAAAAAATGATCTTAAAAGTGGTCGTATGGCAAAAAACACCATTTTTCGACGTTTCTCATCAAGCACTATCCAATGGCATCAAAAAATTGCTAAAAAAGCAAAAAAAATTTTCTGGGGGGTATTTTGATTTCTGGGGGGTATTTCAACTTCTGGAGGGATTGTAAACCCCCCCAAAAACCCCCCACGCCCATGTGTGGTTGCATCCATAGGTGGGCAGCACCAAAATTCAGAGGCATGCAAGATTTTTCAAAGGTCAAAAAATGGTCTTAAAAAATGGTGCCATGGCTAAAAACACCATTTTTCAACGTTTCTCATAAAGCAATATCCATTGGCATCAAAAAATTACGAAAAAACAAAAAAATTCAAAAATTGAATTTTGGAGGAAGGAGTGGGGGTATTTTGGTTTCTGGGGATAAGCATACCCCCAAACCCAGTGTTTTTGTACTCGGCAAAGATTTTTCCTGATGTACAAAGACTTTTCGGGACCGTCTTTGTAAATGTACAAAGATTTTTGGGGAGACAAAAATTAAAAAAGGTCTAGAATTCACAAAATTTTCAGCGCTTCGCGCCGAAATGAGTAATTATGTGTTCTATATATCATTATAATAGCAGAAATATCATTTCAAAAGGAAAATTGTCAGATTTTTGGGCGCTTCGCGCCGTTTTAGGACGATCCTTTGTGATTTTTGCCCTTATAGACCCAGAAATTAGCTGAAATACACTACTTAAAGTCGAACAAGTCTGTTTTTACCACACTAAAATCGCTACTGAGACCATATTATAGTACCCAAAAATTTGTATGTACAAAATGTACAAAGACTTTTGGGGACCATCTCCGTACATGTACAAACGGACCTTGTGCAAAAAAATACTGCCCGAACCCCTCCACCACGCCCATGTGTGGTCGCATCCCATTACTTTGACTGATTTTAAACGCTGGCCATTTTGGTCGATCATGTCCTAATACATTTCAGTCCAAGAGATACCATAAGTCACGTTATATTTGTAGCTCTTGTAGCCCACCCATTAAAAGCGTAAATAAGTTGCGCGCCTTATCATCAGAATGAACCAGCGTTGGTCGAGCGGTTAAAGCGCTGGACTGTGAAATAAGAGGCCCATAAAAGGGCTTAAAGTTCAAATCCCATTGTTGGCAACCTATTTTTGTCGAAAAAGGCGCTCTAAACTATTCATAGGCGTTTGCTATAACAACTCCGTAAATTCATGGACAAAAAGTAGGTGTGAACTAGACACAGGAGTACTGGTCGCTTTTATCAATTTTTCCACTTCCGCTACTGGATTTTGCCCATGTTCAAATTTTAATTTCCAGCTTCTAAATTTCACCTACATGGCAGCGACGAGACGTACGCTCGCATGCGACGCACGTTGTTGGCAAACGCAGTGTTGCCAGGTCAAAATTTTATAAATTGCAACAATTTTTGGTGAAAACTGCCATCCACTGCATAAAGTATATGGAAGCGGCCCAAAAAACAGCCACTGGCCTCTCAAAAAAGTGCGACCCTTTGTTGAAGCATAGGAATAAAAAACTTCCAAAAAATAAAAAAAATGCCAAAATGAAAGGAAAACTGTCAACCTGGCAACGCTGCGTAACCTGTGTTGCCAGGTCAACATTTTAAAAGGTGCCAAATGTTCCCTTAAAAGTGTCAAAAAGTGCAACTTTTGACCAAAAATACTGCCAGAAAAATTCCGACTTCCTAAATACATTTTTGACCTTACAGAACTTGTTCAGGTGAAATTCAAGTAGATTTTTCTAATTGTAGAGCCAATGTTGACTTAGGTTAAAAACAAAACCCAGTGTAAAACAATTTATCCATCACGATAATGTAATGACCAAACTCACTCGATTAAAACAAGTACAATAATTTAAGCAGATCACCTGATTGAAGCAAAAAGAGTTTGAAGTGACTTACTGAGCATGATAATGAGCAAAAGCACACGATTAAAGCAAAGACAGTTTAAATCGATAAACTAAGCATGACAACAAGCAAAATTCACTCGATTCCCACAGCACACGGTCTAAAACGCATTTTTTCCAATAAAAACCTGCAATCGGCGAATCTCGGCCTAAACGTTAATAAGAAGTAATGAGATTAAATCTATCCGGCACAAAGCGCCAAAAAATTTTGAAATTTCAGCTCTAAAACGCATTTTTGCATCATACAAATTGTACGAATTCGTGCAGACGAGAATTTTTTAATGCAGCGAACTTATAGCGCAATTTGTCGATAAAAAATGTTTTAATCTGCGTGGGCGGCTTAAACATCAAAACAAGCAATGAAATTAGATCAATCCAGCGTGAAGCACCGGAAAATTTTGTAATTTTATATACCCTACTAGAACGTATTTTTGCATTAAAAAATTTGCCATAATAAGTATCAAGCCCGAAATCTTTTTCCACATCTCGAAATTTTTGTTTACAAAAACCTCAAATGTGGAAAAAACGGCGGTTAGTTTTTGGGAGTAACTTAAGAATATGGTACTTTCAAAATAATAAAAAATAAACTTCAGAAGAGCGGATTTTTTTGCTCAGTACTTAGAACATGTTGAAAGAAAGCGCGGAAAAAAATTTCATCCGTCTATGATCAATATTAAAAAAGCTATGGGTTTCGTTAATTAGCCTCTTCTCGACCTAAGCAAGCATCCTCGCGACCTACTGAATGCAGAATCACATGTAGATACCCAATTTACGTCGACCTAAGCATCTATACATCGACCTAAGCGTCTATACATCGGCCTAAGCATCTATACAAGGACCTAAGCATCTATACAAACATCGACCTAAGTATCTATACATCGACCTGAGCGGGAGCGACCTCGACTAAGCAGCTTAAAACACCTTTTCAGATAATAATAATAATAATTTATTGGCTGAATTACATGGACGAGACATGTTACAACAAATACCAATACAATAAAGCAAAGAAGCAAAAACTTAGATTTTCGTATATCTTATCAAGCAAAAACCGAAAAAAACATGCAAAAAATATGAAAATTTTTTAAAGTTTTTGAAATTTCGAACAGGTTGCGGCGCCTTTTTTCTTTTTTCTCCTTCTTTGTTATGCTTCCTTCGTAATTTCAGCCCATATTATTTATTTCTGACAAATGTAAGTCCTTGGATCGAGCCGTTTAATCGTCCCACCCAACACTCAAATCGAGTTGCCTGCTACTTTGCAAGTATGGCTCGGATTTTCACCGAATTTTTTTCCGCGCATCAATTTATCATCTTATACCAGTTTGGCAAAAAAATTTTGGCATTTTTTATCCGTTTTAATCCTTTTCTAAAAGTACCATATTCTTAAGTTTAGCCTAGTTTTTGTTCCGATAAAAATCTTAAAAGAGAATCCCAGCTTTGCTATTTTCTGGATAAACATGGATTTTTTGAAAATGGGCACAATTTTTGTGTCTTTAAATGAGAATAACAAATTGCTTCAGCCAAAATTTTGCACGAACTGAAAAATCAATGCTGAATTTGTAATCGGCATGCAAAATTAGACGGAAATTTGATTTTTGAAATTTTTTACATTTTTTTACAAAAATGGAAACAAATAAGGAGTTTTACACCCAAAATTGTGTTGAAAACGGACAATATGTGCCGGATTCGTAATCAGCATGAAAAACTACCCAAGAATACCGACTGAAAATTAGAAAAAATTGAAATGAGACGTATTTGATCTGTATGTCGCTTTGTTCAGTCGCTGTTTTATCATGTATTTGTGTTTTACCAAATTTCGTGTATTTTTCTGCACAATAAATATTCTCTTGTCTTGTCTTGTCTTGAAAGGAATGAATAAATATGCAACGGAACGCACCGCAAACTAGGCATTATTTTTACCTTACGTTACGTATTATGCATGATACAATTCGCATTGCACACAGTAATAAAAAGTAGCTCTAAATATACTATAATTTTAAACTTAATTATCCAAAATTCAATTTGATAGTCAATCGCTCTTGATAATTGATAAAAGGACTATTTTACATTTTACGCTATACAGTTTACATGTTCGTAAATGGCTAAGTTTTATAATTTTAAATTTACAATAAAATAAAATCAAAGGAAAACTTAATAAACAATAAAAAATAAAAAAACAATTCCTATGCAAGTTTATTGCCTAGAGTTCAGGCATTAGAAGGCACTACGCCATAATAACATTAATTATGATTGCATTACATGTATGCTTTTAAACTGACTGATATGTTGAGTTTTGGGCGGGAAAGGTCAAGATAAAATAAATAATTTCGCTACATAAGCTTGATGAAATTACGAAAAAAATTATAAGAAAACTGGGAGAAATTATTGCAGGAAATAATGAAAATAAATCACTCCATAAAGGGCTGATAGGAATCGAAAAATTCTGAGCTATTGTAAGCCCTCATTTTTTAGTTTTTGTGCTGTATTGATTTATATTTACCGAAGCCATCTGATTACGTTAGCAAAAAGTTATTATAGATAACTGCAAGATTGTGCGGAGACTGAAAACAATGTTTGCTTAAAGTCAGGGTATTGCACTTTTGGGAAAAAAGATTGTAAACAAATTTTTAAGTTCATTAAAATCAACAAAAAATGGTTTAAACTGATGCAATAACAGACGTTAGCTGTCAAAATACTTGTAGATTCACCTTGTCAGTGGGATTGAGCATGTGTCAGTTGCATACAAAAATGAGATTAGTTTGTGGGTAGGCTACCTTACCTACCTATGGGAGTTAAGGTAGGAATACTTACTTGATTCTTTTCTTTCCATTTGAGCGATGCATTTAGAATTTCACTAGTGTAATACTTTATTCCGAAAAGCTGCATAGTTTCCTGTCTGTTGTCGGGTTGGTACATATATACATACATATAAAAGTACTAGCTTTATCGCGGTTTAGCTTCATTTTAGTATGAAGTAGTTCTGTGAAGCGATCGATATCTCTAGATCTCGAAGAAAATAATTATGTAACTCTCTCTCATTCCTTTTAACTCTGTTCGAGTTAAGTTGCGTTTAGCATATATCATAAGTAGCGCGTCAGCGCTTACCTATAATATACTTGGCCACTCTTTTTCCTATGTTTATCGCAGCGAGTGCGAATTTTATGTCCCCCCCACTCACAGCAACAACGGCACATACCAGGGAGTTGCGGTTTTTTAGAAGATAGATAATAAAAATACAGCGTGCCATTTTTTTGTTTACACTCAATAGTGAGTAAATAATGAGTGTGTAAAGCGTAAAAGTGAAAATTCAAATGATTTGCAGCGGGCCAACTTCTTTTAAATGTTGTCCTTGATTTAGGTTACGAATCTGACTTCAAAATTTCTTTACACTCAATGTTTGTTGCGTAAGAGTGTAAAGTATACGGTCTTTCTACTGTTTGTCTGTTTTGCATTATGTTTAGTCTAGTTGCTTTTAAAATGTAGACAATTAAAAAAATCACGGGGGATATTTTTATTTTTTCTAAAAAAGTGATAGTTGCAAAGTAATAAGCTGTTTAGTATAAAGAGTCTAGGGCGAAAAAGTATTGTATTGTGCCATATTCTACGAGATAGGCGGAATGTGCTAATTATGTCGGAAATGTGTCTAGTACTATAAACGGCAAAATTTGTCTTGTTTATTTATGCCCAATATTGCGTTAACAGTGCAGGTGTAAAATTTAAAGTTAAAAGCTTTTTACGCTCAGAGCATTGTAGATAATAAATTTTTTCTCAAAGCTTCTACGTAACGTCAGAATAACAAATCTGACGTTCAACTTTTCTACAGTCAGTGGTTGTTGAGCTGTAAAGAAGTGAGGCTTGAATTATGCACATGTTTGCTAATGCCAATATTTAAGTCCGTATTGCGTTTTTTTCTCAGTTTCTTATTTCAAAGATTTTTGACTCATCTTTCATCGTTGTTATTCGCAACCATTTTTGGAATGTATGCGGCTCATAAATTTTCTTGAATTGTTTGCATTTGCTGATGCGTCGACCGGATTGTTGATTTGTGGCTGTAATCGTTTATGTGGTTTGCGGATAATTCGCCCCCCACAATCGCCCCCCACAATTCGCCCCCACAACTCGCCCCCACACAACTCGCCCCCCACAACTCGCCCCCAACCACAACTCGCCCCCACACAACTCGCCCCCGCACAACTCGCCCCTCACACAACTCGCCCCCACAACTCGCCCCTCACACTACTCGCCCCCCACAACTCGCCCCCCACACAACTCGCCCCCCACAACTCGCCCCCCACAACTCGCCCCTCACACAACTCGCCCCCCCACATACTCGCCCCCAACCCGTTTTTGATTGACAAATCAGTTCGACCCCTGCCAGTGTCCATATTCAACAGTAATCCATTACTTTCCTTGCCCCATAACCTGACAGCCAAGTGGGAATGAAGGTGGATAGTGGTATTCCTGACCCCAAAATAAAATAATGGAGAATTCCAGAAAAAATCAGGCAATATAATGAGAAAAAGTAGTTTTTAAATGCTGCTAGAAACTATTTATGAACAGAACGCTATTTTAGCATTGTATCAATTTTTAATGCCTCAAAAAAGTTCAATATTTGACCCCAAGACCAGCTGACCCTAGGATGCGTGCGTGCTAACATTGATGTCCAAAGCTGAACCCTCTTAACTGAGTTTATGCGTCAGAATCAGCGCGTGTATAAGAATGGAAATGAACCTATGTAAACATACCTCCTATCTATTTTTTCTGTAATTATTCGTGGTAATGCACCTACCTTCTTCTTAACAAAGTGATGCGAGCAACTTTCATTTACTTTTTCAAAACCGAAAGACAATTCAAAATTAAAAATTTAAAATTCGAAATTGTACGCTATGCCCCGCAAGTAATCTACCAGATTTCGGTTGCCGCCATCTTGAACAATGCGGCGAACTCGCATAGAAATCTGCAGATACTTTTTATTGCGAGGATTGCCGGGATTTCCTGCCATAAGTTGAATGATTTCAAAATTGTGTATTGCGTGTTGCTTTTTCGGGCAGTCAATGAACTTATATATGTTGGGATGGACGGTGCCACAAGTTTCTTGAAAGGATCGATGCCATCCTGAGAAAAAATGTAAAACTAATTATTTGATTGTAAGCATAGATGGGCAGCATCAAATTTTTTGAGGGGTCTGTTTGGGCGAAATTGCCAACAATAGCATTTAAGGACACCGAAAATTCAGTTCATGGAGGTCTTCTAGATTCTCGGGAGTCGGGAGGGGTTCAGCAGACCCCCGAACCCATGTGTGATTGTAAGGCAGGAATTTCCAAGCACCAGTGTCCCAGGAGATCTTTATATAAATAACTCAAAAACTTTCGTTTCAATCTTAACTTTTTATATGAAATAAAATTTTTTTGGTGAAAACAAGGCAAAATAAAGGCAAAAAACGGACGAAAGTTGACAAGTTTCTTCAGAAATGCTTCAAATTAGCGTAAAACAAGCGTGAAACATAGTTTTAGCATAGCGCTTGCACAAGTTTTAAGGTCATTTTGGCGAAAAAACTCAGTTTTATGACCCCTCCATGATCGGCCATGCTGTGTCCCCCCAAACCCACGTGTGATTGTAAGGCAGGAATTTCGAAGCACCAGTGCCCCAGGAGATCTTTATGTAAATAACTCATAAACTTTCGTTTCAATCTCAACTTTTTATAAGTGACTTGATGAGAACTATCGAAAAGAAGCATTATTGTTTTACCATAAATTTATGACGCTCTTTTAGACACTTTGATCAAACAATATAACAAAAAGTTGTTATCTTTACAATAGGAGAAACAGCATACAATGTTCAATGATTTTTTTACCCTTTCCCATGATGGGCATGTGCGCGTACAAAATAGAAAGCTGTGCCTTTTATACGATTTAAGCCTGGCTTAATAAATATCGACGATTACTTTACATCTAATACTACTACTAACTTTAAATGCACATCATGGCCGGTCTGAGTGATCAAGCAGAATAGATGTTTCATCAAACTAGCCTCAAAAACTGGCAAAAATGCTAAAATTTCAGAGTTAACTTAATGTCATGCACTTGTAGAGTCAAATTCTAAATTTTCATAAGTTTTATTCTATTATTCTGCCGTAAATTTTAAAAAAATTTTCCCATTTTCGCATTTCGGGGCGTAGACCGCACAAAGACATCGGTATACGTGTAAAGCATGAAAATTGTAGATTACGTGCTTGTACTGCCGTGATTGCGATTTTGTCTTATGGCTGATGCAAAACACATGAGCGGGAATGGAGCAATAGCATGCACTTTCGCGCTTGAAAAAGGTCAGCAAGCCTATTTTAAAATTCATTTTCGCCAAACACCCGAGTCCGAGGGATAAAAATTTGGTTACGCTTTTTTGTATCTGCCTATGAAGTAACTACACATTGTATGTAGGTACTAATGTGACTGAACACGGTAACCTATTACGTGCTTGTACCAGTGTAATGGCGATTTTGTCCTCTGGCTGCATAACACTCGGGCGGAAACGGGGCAATATCACTTATGGGGCTTGAAGATTCGCTATAGCCTGTTTAATAACTGTGCAATCATAAAATCATAGAAAAAGACATTTAACGTAGGTAGGTACCTACTGTGCTTACTGCTTATCTGCGTTCAAAATCGCAAATCTTGGGCTTCAAATTCCAAGAGTCATCTGTCGGGGGCGAACTGTGCGGGGCGAGTTGTGGGGGGCGAGTTGAGGGGGGTGAGTTGTGGGGGGCGAGTTGTGGGGGGCTAGTTGTGTGGGGGCGAGTTTGTCGGGGGCGAGTTGTGTGGGGGCGAGTTGCTTGGGGGGCGAGTTGTGGAGGGGCGAGTTGTGTGGGGGCAAGTTGTACTTTGGGGCGAGTTGTGGGGGCGAGTTGTGGGGAGCGAGTTGTGTGGGGGCGAAATGTGGGGGGCGAGTTATCCGTATCCCGTTTATGTTGCCTTGCTCGACGACTAATTTTCGTTGCTTTCTCGTGCATTAGGAAGAGAAAAGTTTCCGGAAGCCAAAATAATCGTTTTCATGATAAACTACTAGCATATTCGTGATCAGCACCCCGGATTTACCCGTAATTGACTGACTTTGGCAAAGTTTTGAAAAATTTTTCTGTGTTACCTAAACTCCAAATGCCAAAAATGTAGTCCAGAAACTACATACATTGTATTCTCACTAATTTAGCAAGAGACTTATGGCTTCTTTTCGTGCTCGGAAATCAACTCTAGAGTCTATTTTTGACTCGGATGGTTTTTCTGCCGATGTTTGGTACTTTCCGAAAATCACAAATAACGAAATTTAGTCGGAAGTCCAACTGGTTAGCACATTTTTATGGCTTTTGCGCATATAGGCAAATTTTTTCCTATTGCCCTCCTTTTACATCCTTAACTATGAAGAAATCCAAGTTTGCTCACCTTTTTTCTCCATCGAAGCATTTTTTCTTGCTAGTGTGTGTGTGTGTGTGTGGGTGTGTATGTGGAAAGCAAGAAAATTGCATCTTTCTATTTTATTTGTGTTTGTATCATACTATCATACATGGTCAGCGCGGGTTGAAAAAACCACAAAAAAATGAAAAAATTTGAAAACCTAATTTTGGGAGTCTAGTGGATTCTGGGGGACTCCCCACGCACCATGCGTGCGCAAGCACTACCTATACACATTGTATTACTATAATCAGGGGCGAATTTAGGGGGCGGGGGGCGACCCCCTATTGGCCCAAAATAGTGCGCAAAATTAAGCGTTTTGAGCGAGTTTTAGCGATTTTCGGGTTAAAACGGCTAATTTTTCCGCCCAGGTTAGGGTTCCGCCCTCCCTAGGGGTACCGCCCCTTAGGAAAATCCTAGATCCGCCACTGACTATAATCAGTACATGTATGCTCGTGAGCTTGATTTAAACCTGTACTTACCGAGACCGGCTCGAGCAAGGTACGAAAGGATTCGATATTGCGGCGATGCACTTTTATGAAAAGTTGCAAGTTTATGATAGTTTTTCATTGAAAATATTGATTTTTCTCCTGGATAAATATTTAAGACAAATGTTTGTATCTGTGCGCGTGCAAATGAAATGCCATGCAATCGACAACACGTTAATGTCAGAACGTATATTCTGAGTGCTGCGGTTGAATTTATGAACCTGATTGTGTGTAGGTACCATAAATTTTTATTTAAAAAGGGCTGGAAAATTCAAACAATATGATCGATTTTGCATGAGGCACCAAAAGTTCTGAGATGGCATTAAATTACATAGAACAAAATCTTTTCTAGTTTTCCTCTTAAAAATTTTTCGTTTTTACGCTGGTGATTGGCTGAATTATCGAAAGCCACAGAAAAACATCGAGACACCCAAAATCTCTGGGCCGTGATCAACATACAGAGAAATATCCACGTGATTCGCGTGGTCGAATTGTTGAGATTTAAATACTAATTTACTAATAGCATTCGTATAATATCCTAGGAGTAATTTCAATATCAGCATGATTTTATCACAGGTTTTGGCGCTTATCTATAAAATACTTGGGTACCCCTAACATACGAGTATGTCCACCCCACTACAGCAACACTGGGACACTTCTGTATTGTGCGGTTTTTTTAGAGATAGATTATAAAGAAATTCGATGTAGCCATTTTTTTATTTTTCTACATTTTTTCCCTGTGTGTAAAGAGCGTGTAAAGTTTCACTGTAACGTTATAAAATATCCTTTTTAAATTTTGTTCGGTCACACGAATTTTCTAACTAAGTTTTGCATTCTGTTGGGTCTGGTTTTTTTAATGTAGAAAATTGGATAGGCTCTAAAGACATTTTTGAATTTTTTTTAATGTGACTTATTTCTGGAGGGGCAGTGTAAAGAGTGTTAGTAATCTGAGGGTGAAAAACACATTTTGGCCTATTTTTTGTCTGCAAACAAGTCCGGTTATGAGTCCCAAGAAATTTTTCTGACACAAATGTACTACGGCTCAAGGGCTACTTTTGGCTTACCAGTAAACTTTTGTACACTGAATACGAACTTAGATATGCGGATTTAAACTTTGCACTCTTGTGAATGATGTTGAAAAAATTGGTTTCGTCTCAGATTTCTCCGCCAACTTCTCCGGTTATAAGTCGGGACAAGTTAAATAGAATTAAAATGTATATGTTTCAGGGGCTACATGTCGAAGCAAACTGCGTTTAAAAACTCAGTATTGGGTCAATAATGGAGGTCTAAAATTCGAAATTAGAGGTTTAACATTGGGCGAAAAAACACGTTTTCTTCCCTTTTTTGATTGGTCAATATCTCAAATATTTTGCGGAACAGAATTTTTCCACTCTCAAACTTACTACGATTTAAAGGCTACAAACTGGCCCAAACCAAATTTCTTTGCACTCAATGTGAAGTTAGGTTCAGATTTTTAAAGTTTACAATGTAATAGATGATGGAAAAATACATTTTTGTCCCTTTTTAAAAGCCACTTTCTCCGTTCAGAAGTCGGTATAAGTTGAAAAGATTATAAATAAAGCACTTTCTAGGGGGTACACGTCACTGCAGCAAATTGTGTTTATTTACATCAATGTTTGGCTTTTTCAGGCGGTGTAAAATCAAAAATCGGAGGTGTTAAACGTGTTTCTGGTTTATGTTTCCTAAGAGTTCTCCATTTATGAGTCTGGAAATGATCACAAGTCTAAACATTTACCAAGGGTAAAACGTCATACGTCAGTTGGGTGCGTTTGTTCACACTCAACAGTGGTTTAAAGTGCTTTACATCTAATATTTATCTGTCTTCCGACCGATGTGGAGAGTGAATTTTTCAAAAATATTGATCGTAATATCAGAATTACGAATTCGACTTAAATCTTCTTTACACGTGGTGATTATGTAAAGTTTACACTAAAAGTTAACTTCAGTTCTAGAGCGCTGCGGAAGCTTAATTGTTTCAAACAGTTCCATGTAACGTCAGGATTACGAATATAAGTGTGAATGTTCTTTAAACCCAGTAGTTGTGTAAATTTTTTGCTGAAAACATTCGATCTGTTTAAATAACGTAAGATTGTTTTGTTTAAGAAAGGGTACCTACTAGTCAATTATACCTCCCCATCCGATTTTGAATATTTACCTCCTCGAATATAGCGTTTTTGGGTAATTGTTTCGAGTGACTGGATCCCAGGTTCAAGCCTTAGTGACTCCAAACAAATTTGAGCAAGAAAACGATCTTCAAATGATGAAAATCTGGATGGGGGTATAACCGACTAATCTACTATATATTTTTGAAAGTTTGTTTGTTTGTATGTATGTATGTATGTTCGTATGTTTGTGCCGGGTTGACTCCGGCCCAATGAAATTTGGTGGGCTGATATTTTGGACCGAGGTCGGTCCAATGGGGGAAGGAGCCGTAGCGATCTTGAAATTTCGGCAAACGCACCCATTGGCCCTGGGCAGGGAGGGAGCAGGGTTTGGCCCCTGTGCTATAAGCCTCCACGATTTCGGGAGATGGCCGATTTTTTGCTATTTTTTTCAAAAATTAGTTTATACTGTTTGTATAGGGATTGTTATAGCATTGGTCGGCACTGTGAAACATCAAAATACGGGTTTAACCAAATGATGCTATAACATAGGCAATTTTATAAGATAGGCATGGTATGAAATACTATGTGCAACAAGATAAGCAATGCTATAAGATAGGACGTGATATAAGATACTCTGTGCTACAGGATAGGCAATACTATAAGATAGGACGTGATATAAGACACCCCGTGCTACAAGATAGGCAATGCTATAAGATAGAACGTTATAAAAGATACCCCGTGCTACAAGATAGGCAATGCTATAAGATAGGAAGTGATATAAGATACCCCGAGCTGCAAGATAGGCAATGTTATAAGATAGTATGGGATATAAGATAACCTGTGCTACGAGATAGGCAATGCTATAAGATAGGTTTGGTATAGATACCCTGTCTGTGCCATAACATGCAGTGATATAAGATAGGAGATACCATCAGCTATAACATATCACGTGATATATGACACCCTTTGCTACAACAAACAAAAAATTTTTAAAACATCAAAAATATGGTTTGACGAAAAAATTTTCCAAAACATCACAAAACATCAAAAATATGGGTTTGATTAAAAAAATTTTCCAAAACATCCTAAAACATCAAAAATGTGGTTTGACGAAGAAAATCTTCCAAAACATCCCAAAACATCAACAATATGGGTTTTATTAAAAAAATTTCCAGAACACCCCAGAACATCAAAAATATGATTATGGCTAAACAATTTTCAAAACCAGTCTGTAACGTCAAAAATATGGATTTGATCAAAAAAATGGTTGACAAAAGACATTTTAAAAAAATCCAAAAAATAAAATATGGTTTGTACCAACAATTTTTTTAGAAATATCCCAAAAACATCAAAAGTCTTGAAAAATAAAAAATACAAGAGACATATTAATTCCATATAGCTATCAGGCCTAAGTTCAGCCCGGGCAACGCCGGGCAGCTCAACTAGTACCTAATAAAAGTAATACTGGTCTTCAGAACAATATTGTTTTCCGCGTTTTATGGCATGTTACCGTATGTATTTACTGACTGATTTACTCAAATCATGCAAATTGAAAGTTGGTACTAGCAAAGAAAATGCTCCGATGGAACAAAAAGGACGAATATACTTAGAATTACGCATCATTAATGATGTAAAAAGAGGGGACTAGAGAAAATTTACATATGTATGCTTGTGAAGCTGTAAGAATCTGCTAAAAATTAGACTTCCGCTAAAATACGCAAAAAATCGAAGTACATTCCGCGGCTTCTAAAGAAAGCGTGCCTTCACAAAACATTTTTCACTGGCTCCGAAAAAGAGATAATGCGGAAGCTTAGATGTGTTTTAATAACCGATTTTTAGTCTGTTTCATACAACTTCGGTCATAAATTTTAAAGCCTCCGACAATAAGTTAACAGATTGCGATTATAGCATTGATATGATATATAATTATCGTAACCCTCGGCCTACTGTCGATTAAAATTATTAGAATTTATGCACGAAGTTATGTGAAACAGACTATAGTTTCACATTAACATCAAATTTCTCTTTCAATATGTAACCAATATTTACTTAATCGTCAATGGCTTTATAAATGAATCATGACAATCACACCATCTTGATAATTGCTACCCCATATCAGTGCGTACCATGCTAGCGGAAGAATGCACATTGTTTTTTGATTAGTAATCGCAAATTTTCTATGAATAAGCTATTCATGTTATTTATTTTTACGTCGGAGGTGCAACTCCCTTCTGCAGGCCGCAGAATATACTTCGATTTTTTGCGATTTTTAGCGGAAGTCTAATTTTCTGTAGATTCTTACAACTTTCGCAGACATGCTAAGGTAACTTTTTCCTAGTCCCCACCGTTTACGTCCTTTATGATGCGTAATTCCAAGTATATTCGTCCTTTTTCTTCCATCGGAGCATTTTTCTTTGCTTACATCAAAATAATCACTTTTTAATATTTTTTTCATGGTCCTTTTCATATTTTCGTGATCACCTATTTTCATTATATTGTCGAATTGATTGTTTTAGCGCGGTCTCACAGAAATTCGATTTTATTAGCATATCCTATTCTTGTAGTGTTTGTTCCTTTTTAGCATTATTATGCTGTATGAGCCTTGTCTGAATTTTGATACGATCTGAAAAACAATTTCCTCGGATATTTACGAATGGTTGATAGAGTCCGAGCGTTGTAGTCAGATTAATGGACGAAGAAATCTTCGTAATCAACGAAGTAATCACCAAGCATCTGGGTCATGTGCCGATCGCTAAGGTAAATTGTCAGACCCTCGCAGATGGCTGACCTGGGTACTGTCTCCTGGTCCGGTGGTCAGTCGGAGATAAAAACTAAACATTTTTAGCTTTTCCGTGCCAGATCCTCAAGATTTAGTGCTCATGTCTAGTCAGAACTAAAGTTTTGATTTAATGTGATATCTGTTATTTAAGGCTGTAAGCGGCGAAATTACGAAATTATCGAACACTCAGTCCTAAAAATAATTCAACGTCAATTAAGAATCATCATTTCATCATCTCGCAGATTTTGGCCCATAAATCTCTCTCTCTCTCTGTCTTGTTGTTTTATAAAACATGTCATCAGCAACTGAAAAGGAGTATTAGTGCTGCTTGTGTCCGTATTTGTGTCTAGTGGTAGTAGGCATGTCTCGTACGTAGCCGGTCAGGGGAGGATCAGGCCGGGTCGGCGGGGAAGGAGGTCAGTAAGTTAGATTTTTGTGGCTCAAATAGCTTTAGAAATTGACATAAACGCTAAAGTAGCGTAAACATGGCTTTAATTAATATTTTTAGTTGATTTTAAACGTTTTGCAAGAAACACTTTCCCATTCTGTCCTTCTGGAGTGTAGACCATAAATGGGCAGCAATCTAATTTAGGGATGTAATGGGATAAATCGTGAAAGCAATAAAACTTCAGCATTGAGAGATCTTTGAAATTTTGGAGGTTTTGGATACTGCGGAGTCTGAATCTCCCAGACCGTCCACGCCCACATGCAGTCTAGACCAGATATGCACGGGGGGTTTGAGGGCCAAACAGACTAATCCAGAATGGAAAAATAGGAAATTTTCAGAGAAAAATGAGTTAAAATTTAGAAATGTGAAGATTGAAAAATCTCTCCAAAAGTGCTTAAAATTGACCAAAAACTGTGTAATAAATAAAGTGATTATAACGTTATTTTAGCGTTATACTAATTTTTGACGTCATTTTGACTCAAACGCTCAATTTTTGACCGTTACCTAGACCGGCTGACCCTCAGATCGGTCACGCTGTGCATCTATGGTCTGGAGACCATAAATGCACAGCATGATCGATCTGGGGGGGTCAAAAATTGATCGTTAAACTACATTATTCTACATTTTCTGATCAATTTCAAGCACTTTGTAGAAATCGCTCGATTTTCAGCCATTTTTGGCCCTCATTTTGCCTCATTTTATCTTAAATGTCCCATTTTTTCCATTCTGAGGGTCTACACTCCCACCTCCCGCCGCGTCACGTGTGTGTCTAGGCCCCTAAACCCTCCGTGTGTATTACCTGTTGTGCTGTAACTTTGTTGATACCTTGTGTTAAGCATGTTAAATCCAGATTTGCATGATGGTTCAGGTCTGATCAAGACCTTCACTGAAGTAAAATGAAGATATTGCGGCGAAAATAAAGCAAAATTAAGTTAAAAAACGGACAAACGACACGTTTACTGCGAAAGCGCTTGAAATCGACTAAAAACTGTTTATTAGGGCTGGTTTTCTTTGGCCTCCAAGGCCACCAAAAGACAAACAATACTAGTCTGTTTTTTTGCCATGGATTCGTTCGAAAAACTAATTTCCTTTATACTGTAGCAACCGATTTTTCCCTTGCTACGCAGGGTTAGGTAGCGAATTTTGTTTTAGATCGCCGGTCTAGCGATGAAGAAATAGGGTGCTACAGTAATGAAGAAATTGGCTTTTAAAGCGAATCTCATGCACTAGGTAAAAAAATAAATTATACACAAGGGCATAATCAATTAGAAATCATGCTGGTTTCAAAAGCTTCAGTGAACATCGATGTTTTTTCAATAGGTACCAGTTTTTATGAAGAGATACATGGAAAGCGTATATGCGGGATGAAACTAAAGAAAGCTATGAAAATAATATGCCGTCTTAATGAAGATTTGGGTATTTTTATACTACAACGGACAAATTTAATGATTTAGTCTGTCATCTTTAAAGTATTATAAACCTTAATTTAAGTTTTTATATCTAAAAAAATTGTTAAACATAAAGCGGTAGAGTCCTGTTTTAAGCAGTACTTAATTGGACACTATTTTATTTCCTTTATTTTCAAGTCGTAATATAACATTGTAGGGTGATTTTCACACACTTCCGCGAAAGGTACAGCAATTTATTGCCGGAAAAACCGAATTGATGCGTCCGAGGGGAATCTATATTTGCGATGGTTCTCAGCAAGAAGCAGACGAAATAAAGTTTAAGCTGGTTGAACGTGGCATGCTCCATCCGTTGCCGAAATATGAAAACTGGTACTTACATATCGCATTCTTTATAATGCTTCGAAAATCGATTCCTACTTTTCAATTAAAATGCTTTATTACTAACTATTGCATCTGAACACATTTAAGCCGTGTCAAAAAACAACGAAAGCGAATCCTTGATTTCTGAATATTAAATCGTCTAAGGAAGTTGCTTAACTTTTAGAGCAAAATTTATTTATTTTATTTTTTAAGTTATTTATAGCTATTTTTTGTGTTAACGTGTGCTTATTCATTTAACAGAATCTTGCTTCCATGCACGTAGCTTCGAAAAGTAATTTACCATGGTTCTTTATTACTGGTGAGAGAGGTTTTGATTCCCCCTCCTAGAATGACTACTGACCCTTTCCACGCGAAATGGCTGTGACCCTCAAAATTGTCGATTTTCAAAAAAATAAAGAAAGTGTGCTGTTTCGAACGTTTTAAGCCAACCTTTCGCTCAAAATTGTCAGTTTTTTTCATATTCATCTTTTGACTACATTCTCTTCAATTTACTCGATATTTTCAAATGATCTTGAAAAAGAGCATACCCATCTAGCTAAGAAGGGGATTTTTTCGAATTTGTCTTGTCCGATCCACCCAGAATTTCCGTGCTGTACATGTGCATATTTTTTTGCTCTAAAGGAATACATGTATACCATGGAAGTTTCGAGAATATGCAAAATAAGTTCAGCTGAAAACAAAGCAAATTACTTATTTTGGTCTGATACTGTTTCGGTTATTGGAAATTTTCTATTAAGGACACTAAATTCTTATTCTTTATCACTAACCAAGTCACCTACTCAGAGTTAGTATGAAGTTGTGAAGTGGTCGTTGCGAATAAGTATCGTGAAGATTCCAAATAAATCGTTTTTGGGCTACGATCAGACATGCACGTTGGGATGTCCGGCATTCTAGACCTTACAGAAAAACAAAATGAGAAGTTTTTCGTGAAACACTAGACCAAATTGAGTAAAAACTGAAAAATTACAAATTTCTTGCAAAACTGCTTGTGAAGGCAGTTTTTAACATATTTTAATGTTTTTAAGTTATTTTGAAAGGCATTCTAGAAGGCTGAGTATAAGGACTTGGCAAAATGAAAATATGGTTAGGTCAATCTCATTTCTGAAAAAAATCTGATGCTTTTAAAATCAAAATGATGTTTCCACCTTTTAATGACTGAAACTCGGAAGATAAATGGATGGTGTAACAAATACTCTGGTCTGTGTGTTACAGACTTAATTACATACACTTTCTATGTGTCCCTAATGCTTCAACTGCGACGAAAGTTGACCGCATGGTCACAATTTAACACAATGATGTAATATGGATTTCGTCATTAAGTTTCAAATAATAACCGCAATAACAAGTCATTGTAAGTAAATAAAAATCGGTTTTTCATTCGTCCGAGCTTATTTTTTATTTTGAAAACGAAATCTTATTTAATACGGGATTTCAACTTTTTCGTAATCAAGTCGCAAATTTAAATTAAATGGAGCTAACTGAAATGAGCAATTTTATGAGCTAATTTTAAAGACCATAAAAGAAGCTATATTCCGAATTAACAGGTCATGACTTAGGCTGATGTGGACCCGAAACTTTAGAACTGGTTGCATTAGGTAGACAAAAGTTTTTCCTTTCAAACCGTATAAAGAACTTTGGCTAGATGTCAACGGTTCGAGCGCTATGGCAATTTATTTGCACCCTACTTTAATGTTGCTTAAACAACAATAGCGTCATTGGTCCTGCCATCGATTTGCATCCTCTTTTCATTATATTCCAAAACATTTGCACTTGGTAGGACGCCTTTTTATTCGAGGGGAAGTTAAAGAAATGTGCTAATTAATTTTTGCGACTTAATATACTGTATGTCGAAAAAGTCAAAAAAGGATACCTAGTACCTACATACACAATAATGTGATGCACTGCAGCAACTATGAAGCAAAGTCAAGAAGAGGTATAAACAAATTGCCGTAGTGCAAGAACCGCCGGCAGCTGGCCAAAATTTTAAACGCAGTTCAGACAAGGACATGTTTATCTATCTAATGTAGCTTGTCTTAAAGTTTAATGGTGACATCGGCTGAAGTTATGACCCATTTAATCGGAATGTAGCCCTTTTCATGGGCCACCCTGTATAAGTGAAATAAGTGTTTGAAAATTATCGTTAATTATGTCTAAAATGCTCGTTATAACTTCAAAATAAGCCGCTTGCGCACTACTGTTTCAAAACTTTTATTTTGAATAGTTATCTAGATTAAGAGCTATGAGCACTAAGTGTTGTAGTTTTTTGTGCCGAACTGACCCTAAGGACGTGGCTCGCGTGGAAGGTAAAACTTGGATGGTGACCGATGACCGATACGAAACGGAAACCTATGTTAAGCCCGGCGTTGACCCCTTGATGGGTCACTGGATGTCACCGGCTCAGTTTAATAAGGAAGTAGAAGAACGATTTCCTGGCTGCATGGCGGGTACCTCATGTAGACTCATACTAGCAAAGAAAAATGCTCCGATGGAACAAAAAAGATGAATATACTTGGAATTGTGGATTATTAAGGATGTAAAAGGAGGGGACTAGGAATAATCTACCTAAAGTCGCAAAATCTGCTAAAAATCACACTTTCTCTAA
Source organism: Mermis nigrescens (assembly GCA_036768485.1). Classification (NCBI taxonomy): domain Eukaryota; kingdom Metazoa; phylum Nematoda; class Enoplea; order Mermithida; family Mermithidae; genus Mermis; species Mermis nigrescens. The sequence continues at coordinate 204,875 of JAVLUZ010000240.1, read as the reverse complement.
GCAACGCAAAAAATCGAAGTATATTCTGCGGCCAACAGATTAAAATAAATATTTAACCATAAAATGATTGAAAAAGCAGCACATTAGCTACGCAATAGCTATGGGAAATGATGTTGAGTAAACTAACTGTCTTTCTAAGCCAATTGAATGAATGGTTTAAAACAGTAGGAAACACTTAAGTTGACTTGAAACAGACTAGATGTAGGTACACTAGCATGCCCTTAAGGATTGTGTGCACTAATCAATCGGCCGCTGCTTTGCTTGCTTTAATGCTCAGAACAAAATAAAACAACTTTAAATACAATACCACTTAATTTTCTATAGATCAGGATACGAAGCTAGTCAGCGTTGCTACTTGCCATTAACTTAAAAAAATAAACATTACAGATTTCGTTTATACACTCTTATCTGAAACTTTGAACATTATTTAAAAAAGACACTTTTTAGAGGCTGCAGAATATACTTCGATTTTTTGCGTTGCTTAGAGAAAGTGTGATTTTTAGCAGATTTTGCGACTTTAGGTAGATTATTCCTAGTCCCCTCCTTTTACATCCTTAATAATCCACAATTCCAAGTATATTCATCTTTTTTGTTCCATCGGAGCATTTTTCTTTGCTAGTACCCCACTTTTAATTAACATGATTTCAGTGCATCAGTCAGCAAACACATACAGTAACATACCACAATAATGACAGCAGTCCAAGAACGCGGAAAACAATATTGTTCTTAACATAAATTAATTGCCTCTAAATTTAAAAAATGTTGTTTTAAAAAAGAGACTCCCTAGATTTTATAACCGTCTACCTTTTGAAATCAATCAGACTGCATAGAATTTAAAACTGAGTTAGATATGCTCTTGATTGTCGGAAGTATAAAGTTTACTATTTTTTATTAGCTATAGTAAATATATGTTACATTCTAAACAGTCCTGTAAGTTATAGAGGTCGTTCCACATTTAAATTAACTTGGAAACGACATATAACGTACCTACGGGACTTACTTAAGTACCTGGCTACACTTAGCGCTGGTCAAGTTGCTAGGGCGAAACGCCGGACTCAACCACACGACCCTCAATAACTACGGTCTCAAACTCCTCGGACCTAAATTCGTCCGTACCTACGGAGCTATTGGCAGCTATGCCCTAAAAACCTAACGCAGTAGTAATTAAGTAGCCCCGGAATTTTGCCCTAGGTCAGTTGACCTATTTTGGACCAAAATAATAATTAACGCAAAAAGCTTTTTTAAGTTGTTTTCGCCATAGAATACCTATGGCGAAAAACTATTTCTTTTCTGGTTCCTAAGAGCACAATGAACAGTGAAAACAACAAAAAAGAGCTCTAAACCAGCCAGTCATCTTACATAAAAATTATGAAATAATTTTTATGATTTTTAAATTGAAATTTGGGTGTTTGAATTTGCGATAAAGAAAATAATCAAAAGACAGTCACTTGGATTATTTAAGCCGAGTAATAAAATAAGGGCCGTCCACCAATTCCGAACTAAACGCGATTGATCAACAAATGAATTGTGCAAACTTTACAAAACTACTAAGTGTAGAGAATACTAATAGTCAGATTCTCAATTCTGATTTTACGTGGAAAAAAACTAGAATTTTACTTTATTTTTATCCTATTCGACCTCGCCCGACTTCTGAACAGAGAAAGTGGCGAACAAAAAATGTACAAACACGTATTTTCCACTGTCCACCACATTGTAAACTTTAAAAATCTGAACCTAACGCCCATTGAATGTAAATAATTTCGGTTCGGGCCAGTTTGTTGCCCTTTGATTGTAGTAGGTTTGTATGTGCCAAACTTATGTTCCGCAAAATATTTGATATGATTTATCAATCAAAATACGAAAAAACCTGTTTTTTTTTCGCCCATTTTACACCTCAGATTTCGAACTTTACACCCCATAAACAACTCAATATAACGTTTTTTAGAACGCGGCTCGCTTCGACGTGTAGCCATTAGAAGTTACTTTATTTCTATTTTATTTAATTAACCCCAACTTTTGGCACAGAAATCTTGGACAAAATCTGTTTTTTTTTACTCATCCACTAGAGAGTAAAGTTCAAAGCCCTGGTACTAACTGCATATTGATTGTAGAAAAGTTTGCTGGTAAGCACAAGATAGCCCTTGATCCGAAGTACATTTCTGTCAGAAAAATTTCCTAAAACTATAACTGGAGTTGTTGGCAGACATAAACATGTCGAAAACTCGGTTAAAATGTGTCTTTTCGCACCCAGATTTTCGCACTCTTTACACTCCCATTCGAGAACTGAGGCGAAATTCAAAAAACGAAAAAGTGTTATCTGCAGAACCTAAATAGATATATGAGTCAAATGAAGTACATGGTTTTGCCAAAAGAATTTGAAAAAATGAAAAAAGTCAGCATTCAGAAGATTCGAACCCATCATTCTTTGTTTAATACCGCATCCGAGAACGGAGTTGTCAATCACTGCGCCAACTCGACATATCAGCAGATTTCAGCTTGATTATCCTATTTTGAAAGATATTCATCATTCTACTGAAGTTTAAGAATAGTGCATTTATGATGATAAAAATAATTATTTATTTAAGACGAGTCAAAAACCTCTGAAATACGAAAAATCTGATCAAAAATATGCAATACGGAGTTATCTATCGGCATTAGAAAATAGATGTAGGTATAATTCAAAGTTCACCTCTTTTACCTCAACAAACACTGGCTGTAGAAAAGTTTAAAGGTCAGATTCGTTATTCTGACCTTACGGAGAACATTTAAAAAAATTCATCATCCACGACGCTCTGGGCGCAAAAATGCTTCTCGGTGTAAACTTTACACTTGTGCTAATACCGCAATATTGGGTGTATAAAAGAAAATAAACTGTGATCTGTAACGCTAAGGTCAGGGCACCTTTTAAGCATAATTAGCATGTTCCGCCTACTTAGCGGAGTAGTTGAAGAGATATCGTTTTTCGTCTCGAACCCTTTACACTAAAACGATCACAGATCAAGAAATATTGCGTTATAAGAAAGAAAAAGAATTGATTTGAGATTTTGCAACCCTCTACATTATAGAACCGATAGGACTGCACAGAAACCAAAATTGAGTTAGATAAGCTGAAGGACACGCAAAGAGTAAAAAACGCGTATACTTTACACTTTTGTGCAACAACCATTGAGTGTAAAGTAATTTTAAGGTCAGATTCGTAATCTACAGCTGGGGGGCAACATTTTTGAAAAAACATTGGCCCTCCGCAGATTATTTAATTTTTGCTTTACACTTTGCTCGCTCATTGCTAACTCAGTATTGAGTGTAAACAAAAGAAAAAAACACGGGCATCGGATTTTTTAATCATCCATCGATTAAAAAAACCGCACCTCCCAGGTGTGTGCCGTTGTTGCTGTGAGGGGGGACACAAAGTTCGCACTCGCTGTGATAAACATATAAGAAAAAGGATGGCCAAGTATATTATAGGTAGCGCTATCGCGCTACCTATTATAATAAGTTTAACATATGTATTCATTAACTGCAGTCTTTTCCATTCCAAATGGTGTATTTCCGATTTACGGCTTATTAATGTACACGATTACAATTACAAGTGGCAAACGACTTACTGTACACATAATCGCTAATTTAACATTATTAATTATTTAACTTTGTAAGGAAACGCGCTGATTTAGAAGTTTAAACCATTATTGTAACGTAAACTTTAAGTTTAGATGCATACTGTATTTTATATCATATATATATATTATCATTAGCGTAACACGTACATTTTTATTTGATATATGTATCGCAAATACATTATGTATATCGCGATTTCGCCGAAAAGCCAGATATGGTAATGCGTAGAAAAGCGGCAAATTGAAAGAAGATGAGAGCTAGCTAGTACGGTATGTGAATTGCAGACATAAAGACTCCAAAAAGGGATTAAAACTGAATTCCAGACACAACAATGAAGTTGACTTAACCAACTTGAATGTCAGACAGAGCGGCTGGGAACCCAGCCATAAGCCGAGTTTAAATCCGAGAAATACACAAAAGTCAATGAAAGTAGCATATCAATTAGCATGAGTGATGTGTTAAGCGATAGGAAAAGTTCAGCATGCAAGTACGCAATAAATCTCACTAAATGCAGCGCTACGCTCTGTTATGAAATAGATACAAAATCGGTGAGACCAAAAACGAATGTAGAAAGTATGGCGGAAGCGGGAGGTTAAAAGAGGCCAAAAGGGTAAAGCTAAGGTATCAAAATAAGAGATATAAAATACGTGTAAACCTCACGGAAAAGATACCCAAAAACTAAAGTAAGCAAAGTTGTTTTGCTTTAACTCGCCAAGATTAAGCTTCTTCTTAATCCTTTTACTCGCCAGACCGTATGGCTCCCGAAAACTATAAAAATTGGATTAGAACAACAAAATCGCTCAGTCCCGTATGCCCTATTTAGAAAGTCTCCGTATTTTACTGCAAGCTCGAGAACGCTTATTTCGCATTCATCTAATCTTCATCGTTTTCGGCAATATTCACGCAGCCAGTCCGGCTGTACGGCGAAAATTTGCGAACTCATTTGTTACGTCACTTCTCACTTAACTGTAAGTTTTACTTTCAACAATAAAATCTAAATCGTAATTATTGCTGATCTAAGGACTACGCTACCACAAAGGAGTTGGACGTGACATAATTTGGTGGCAGCGGTGGGATAAGTCGCCGTTGTGAATTTAAAACAAAAACGGTTATTTTCGCCTAGTGAGTACCAGAAAATCGGATAAAAAAAATTCTCACCTTTTGGGAATTCTAGAAAATTTCAAACGGATTTCCGCCTAAAGTCGTAAACTTGCTTTCGGGTTTTCTAAGGTTTACCAAATTTAAAATTTGCTTTCCGATAGTTGAATTTTATTTTTTCCCTCAGACACCGATTTAGAAGTTGAGAGATTTTATTTCTTATTTTGTTGAATCACGACAGCAATTGGGACGATTTCTCTATTTCTCGAAGGTCGAAGGGGTGGAATATTCTCCGGATTTTAGCCTAGTGAAAGGATAGGGAAAGAATCTATTGCTGATTTTTATTTTGGGGATACTGCGGATATTCTTAGAGGGAAAGGTATCGTAGTTTTTAAATCGCCCAAGTTTGAATTAATTGATTTTTTTCACTCGGGTCCTCTTGAATAGAGTTGCTCCTCTAAAATAGAGTTGAGTTTAAATTGAATTATATTATATTTATATTATTTCCTGACCTTGTTATCGTGATTCCGGTCAGAAGACGGCGCCGTGTTATTTATCCTACTTGCTGAAATCGTTTGGCCAGCGTTTTTCAGCTCGTCCCAAAAATCCTTATTAAATCCCGAGTACCGAGTTTATTGAATTATTGAAGTATTTGGAAGGAATTATTATTATTTGAATTTATTTGATTATCGGTGTGAAGGAAAGCTAAACAAATTTAAAATAATTATAACTTTAAATTACGGATTCCCAATTAAACGTACCCGTAGAACTTGAAAGTAGGCAGGAAAGTCCTGAAAACTCAGATCTAGAAAGTGAAAATTTTGGCGAAACTCTTCGAGCGCACGGAAATCTTTTAGAGTCTATTCGAACTCAAAGTCCTGAATCGATTTTGAACGCTCATCAAAATTTCCTAGATTTATTTTTAGATAGTACTTTTGGCCATCCACAAGCCCAAAGTACCCCTGGAACCTCGCAAGTTAACATATCAAAACTGGTTGGAGAAAGGCAGACCATCCTTCCTCAAGTAAAAAGGTCAGAAATCAGAGAATTTTTGATTCAACATTTAAATAGACCAGTTACTCGAGCTATGGCTAATGACGACAGAGATTTAGCTGTTGCCTTTAGACATGCTTTTGATGAATTTGGTGACCCTATCAACCAACAATTACGTAATATCACTGATGCGTTAAACCAGGGAGCCGGTCGACCCGCAGAGGGAGATCCTTTTCTTCGTTTGGGAGCTATCATGAGCACAAGACCACCAAAATCGTTTTCTGGATCTTTTGGAGAATCATTTCCGGAGTGGTATGAAAAATTTAGGAAATTTATGACACTTCAAGGCGTTTCTGGAGCGGAAGATTCCTATAAAATCGCATTTTTAGAATCTCATTTTATTGGTACAGCCTTAGCAAGTTTGGTAGACATCCTCAAGACCCATCCCGGAATTATTTATGATGATTTGATTGAGGAGTTGAATCAGGCTTACCCAGAGGGTAGGGATTCCGACATTTATCAAGGGCTTATTTACGATGCAAAACAAAAAAGGACTGAGTCCGTTCTTGAATTTGTCGAAAGGCTCAAAAAGTTGGCAAAAGCAGCTTATCCTGAAGTAGCATCGGAAATTCGTGAAAAGATGCTGAAACCGATTTTCGTTAGAGGACTTTTGCCTAAAATTTATGAAGGCTTAAAATATCAGGAAATCGACACTTTCAAGGACGCTATCCGAAAAGCTATTTATACGGAGCAACAAGTTTTTCGGGAAAATGTCCAGGAATACCCTACAGCCCAAGAACCCAAAACAAATTATAATCTGACTGTTTTACGTTCAGACGACATGTACTCGGATCAGATCAGGAGCCTGGTGCAAGCAGTCCAAGAAGCATTGGGAGACCGACGACAGCTAGCTGGGCTAAGTCGCCGCCCCGAACAGCAGTCGCGCTGTTCTCGTTGTGAAGTTTATCACGGCAATCAGCGGTGCCCCTTCGGTAATAACTTTAATAATAATTCAAATTATCGAAGTAATCGTACAGACCGTTTTGATAATAATGATAATTCGAATTATCATAATTATGTAAATGGATCTATAAATCGAAGGCGTTTGAATTATAATAATATCTACAATCGCGGTAATTTTGGTCGAAATCCGAATTTTGCAAATAATCAAAATAGGCAGAATTTTCGACAAAATCCAAACTTCGAAAATAATCGTTGGAATAATAGGCGTAATAATAATTTTTATCAATCAGATAATTTAAATCGGAGCATACAAACTGGTTGGAGAGGAAACCAGCCCAGAACTCAGAGACCCAATCCCGAAACTCAAAATTTCAGTAGACAAAATCCTCAGACATCCACGAATAATAACATTTTGGTCGAAAGTCACGTAATCGAAAATGAAGGACCCGAGAATCCTGAAGTTTTGGATGTTGAGGATGAGGGACTGATCCAACGAATGGCAGGAAGTGGTCGTATAAATTTAGTAAGAGTTCCTAATTCCATAGAAACGACCGAGCCACCCGGGCCTGAAAGCACCGATAGCGATGCGAGTTCGACTGATTACGCAGCCCTCGAACGCGCCAATTGGGCTCGAGCTTGTTTCCTAGAAGACTACAATCGCTGGCAATCGGAAACGCGCTTTTTCCGTTATGAAAATGGTCGCTTGTATCGCTTTGATGGCGATAGTGGTCTCGATTCCGAGGGAGTAGCGATAGATGCCCACAATTCGCAAAATGAAAATTCGTCAGATGGCCTGGAACAAGAATTTCTGGCTTGGCTACCAGCCCCAGCTAACGACCTTAATGTAGAATTCGAGGACTTAGAACGTCCTATTAATCCAATCCAGCCATTAAATAATTTAAATCGTTCTGAGTCTGACGACGGAAATCTTTCAGCCATCCGAACGGGACGTCAGCGCCGACGCCCACGTCGTCGTCATCATCGCAATCGTCGTACACGCAACTTAGGCCATTTGGCTTATATACGTCGTCGTCGTCGCGAATCCAGCTCTTCCGGCGGAAATTCATCTCGCCCGAATACGCCAATTAGATGCACATGCATCTATTGCCCTCTCCACGGCCGTAATTGCGATCAACCGACGCCAACGCCTATACCTCCGCCAGCCGTAATTATTTCGTCAACCCCGGCTAGTCCCGAGCCGGCGGAAGATGGTGACGTCGCTTTGAATATGTGGGAACGTTACGAACTCATATCAGGTGAGAATATTAAACATTATTTTGCCAAATTATTTTTCCCAATATTCCAAGAAAATTCTTTTAAAATACTTAATAACTCTTCTATTTTTATTCATTTTCTACAAGTTTTTGCTTTCCTTTTCACTTATCTTCCAGTAAAATATTTGTGCATATTTTATCTTATTTTATGGCATTGTACCTGCTATAGTTTCCTGCTGTGTATTGTTAGCATACTTATGATGTCCTTTAAAAAATTAAAATTATGGTATAAATCGAGGTTTGTAATAAAATGTTGTTGGAGACAGGCTCAAGAGTGGAATATACAGAAAAGTCGATTTTTTCTATTATCAAAAATTCTAGATTTACAAAATAAAAATAGAACAAGTCGAAACTACAAGTGCTTATCTTTTAACTCCAATTTTTGCATGAAACAACGAGACTTGGAAAATGTTCCTGTTTTACAGAATCGTCGGACCGTGGGCAAAGTGACCCCGTTACTGATTCAGAAAGTTTCGAGAATGGTCCAGCTCCGACCGAAGTCAGTGGATCAGAACCAATGGCTGCCGATGACTAAAAACAGCTTATCGGTAGTATTGTCGAAGGCTAAAAGAGCAAACTTGCGATTTTTAAGAATAAATCTCGTTAATAATTATATTTTCGACCTAAAAAACCTCAGTTTATGCATTTTAAATTACTGTACAATATTAAAATTTTTTGTTTGGACGCACATGCTAATTTTTGGAATGCGTATCGGCTTTATTAATTATCTTTCTATCGTAAAAGTCGATTTGAGTTTAATTTTTTGTACAATTTTAAAATTTATTGCTTGGATGTATGCGCTAAATTTTGCTATACTTAACTATTCTTTTTTTACCGTGAAAACTGCCGCGAATCTTCGTATAATTTTTAATGTTATTTTAAACAGTGCAATCCATGTTTATACAATTCCTAGCCACTGTGTAGTTTATTTAAGTTTACGTAAGTCGAAGTATTTTTCCTCAATTCCGTTTATTGAAGTTACCGGAATTAAATGCCCCAAAATAGAGTTTCGCAACCTAATTTTTGTAATATTGTTGACTATAAACTCTATGCAATTTATCAACGCGGAAAATAGAGAGTTTCAAATTTGTGGCACTAGTCGAAGTGGTCACCCTGTAGATATACCCCGTTCAGTTCAGTGCACGTTGCCTGGGGGAAAACTGTCTAAACCTGAGGAACAAAATGTTACAATTTTTGTTCCAAGATTTGAACCAGCCACTTCTTTTGCCATAAAATGTATGAAAATTTCGAGAACTGTCTGTACCTACACTGGATTTTTCGGATCATGGGGTACAACCCATGACGAAACTAAAAGCGAGCCGGTTTCTTTTGAAGCTTGCAAAAATGCTTACCAAAATTTGGAGTTCGAAGGAAATCATCTAAAAAAGGATAAAAGTGGATTTTTAACAACAGATCTAAAACTGGAAATCAAATATTCGTATTGTTGTCGAGATGTCTGCTCTTCTGTGACAAATTTTATAATAGAAGAGGGACAGGTGGCTACCTGGGAAGGACAAATTGCTCTCTCAGATCTGGGAGATGTCAGCCTTTGTCGACCTACTTACGGAAAATGCAAAAATCCTGAAAGCACTTTTCTTTGGCAGGGGGATTTGTTTAAAGAAATTTGTCCGTTTGTTCCCCGAGGTACGTTTTCCGCCTTACTCAGCGAGAAATACGTTGCAGTGAATGAGCTTCAAGCAGCTCTTATGCTAAAAGAAAAAATATACTAAATGTGCTGAAATTTCAAATGCATACATGACAGAGCAAGGAATTTTGGTGGGTTTCAGTTCCAATCAGGAGTGGACATCCCGGCCTGAACATAAACTTGCGTCACCGAAAATTCTCAAAAACGAAAAATTACCACCAGATCCCGTGAATTTAAAACTGAATTATCTTGAAATTCGAATTCTTCAAGAAGAAATTTCTAGTTTTCGCAGAATTTGGTCTGAACTTTGCCGACAGTTTCAAAGAAATATTGATATCATTTGGCAGCTTCTATACTTAGACCCAACCATAGGTGCTCGTGCTTTATTCCAAAGAAGAGATATAGTCGGTGAATTTACGGGGGACGTTTTAACGATTTGGGGTTGCAAACAAGTGAATGTTACAAAAATTTATACGGATCATAAAATTAACAGCACATGTTATAAGTATATGCCAGTCGAATATGAAGGAGAAATTTGGTTTGTCTTGCCTGGGGGCGAGGACCTCGTACATTTTTCTGAGACGGTCAATTGTTTACACAAAAAGATAGAAATATTTCGATATGGAGACAAATGGATCACGGAAAACGGCCTAGTTCATGTTTCAAAAGTACCTTTAGAATTAAAATGGAATGAAAACCTTACTTTCTTCCAATTCAATACCCCCGCAGTCTTTCATGATCAATTAGCGGCAGGAGAACCTCACTTTTGGCTTATTTCGGAATTATTTGCATAAAACCGAAAAATTGGAAAGAACTTTACACAGACTTTTGGAGTATACGTCCCAACTAGCCTTGGAACCTAGCGTTGTCAAAGAAGCATTGACTGGAGCTGGGACAGGTGTTAAAACAGCTATCGATGGGACTGAAAAAGCTATTGAAAAACTTTTGACAAACACTCAAACTCGTTTTTCAACTAATTTTACCGCGTTGCTAAAAGGCCCAATGCAGCTTGTATTCAATTTGCTCTTAATAGTAATCATTTTTCTCATAATTGCTTATTTCGCCTACTTATACATGATGCGAAAAACATTTTTCCCCACTTATGCTCACATTCCTCCCCCTAGATCTCTGAAAAGAAAACATGAATCATTGACAGACATGGTTGCTAAACGTCTTAAGTATGGAACGAGAAAGACTCTCAGCGGAATAAGAGCTGATAAAGTCGATATTAAATCCGAAAATAAGAATAGAGTGTCAACAAGTCTATGTACTATAAAAGAGGATACGAACAGTAAAAGAATACCACATATTACTGTACTTATAGATCAATGCATACAAGTATCTGCACTCATCGACTCTGGAGCAGTGTACTCACTTCTGGATTTAGGGGTAGCAACAAAATTACCTTTCCTCCAGATTTATGAAAGCTCTATTTCTCCTATTGCTGCAAATGGAACTAAAATCGAAATTTTAGGCTCAGCAGTTATAACAGTAACCACTGGTGACATAAATGAGACAATTTTAGTGCATATTCAAGAACAGTGTTCTGGAGAATTAATTTTGGGCTCAAATTTTCTGTCTAGATTCAAAAAGATTGAGTTAGACATGGAGAATTCTACAATAAAATTTCGAGAAATATGCATAAAAGCTGAAGGAATGAACTACAACCCGCCTGAGAATCGGAGCACAGTAATAATGAACCGTGATGAATGCATACAATCGAGATCTGTACAATTAATTCAAGGTCGAGTTCCTAAAATCTATCGCCCTGGAGATCATGTTGTGTTTACTCCTAGCCCCAAAGCGCTGAATGCGGACCATAATGTTTATTTAGCACACTGCGTATGTATCGTACAAGAAAATAATACGATTCCTTTACAAATATTAAATCCTCAATCATATCGCGTAAACTTGTATTCTAACGCGAAAATAGGTACGATTAATATGCATAATGCAGATGCTAATACTACCGAGCAAAGCATGGAGAAAGTAAACATACGGGGTTATGGTAAAAGGGACATAAAGCAGTGTTTGATCGAGAAAAACACAAATATTTCTCGTTCTCTGAGTGAAAACGAAAGAGACGAAATTTGGATCTTCTGGTAAAATATCCTAATCCGTATGCAATCTTCGCTACTAATATCCATGATAACGAAAGTACAGGGTTTAGTCCTTTCTTTTTTAATGTATGGACGATACCCCCAGTTGCCAGATAGATGCGGTTTTAAATTATAATCGCCCGTTTTATCTGTTAGACATCGAAACTTACGAAGAAGAAGTTAAACAGCATTTTACGGAAGCTCTGACTAAAGTTCAAAAGCAAATCGAAAAAGCTCAGGAAAGCTATAAGAAATTTTATAACATGAAAGCTAAAGACATAAGATATGAAGTGGGAGATCAAATCCTTTTAGAAAACGAAAGTATTAAGAAGGAGTTCCCAAGAAACTTATGTCAGTTTATACTGGACCATATCGTATAATAAGGGTACAATATCCGAACTTAACCATAGACGTAGGCAAAAGCCAACCACAAACAGTTCACGTTAATCGAACAAAACGGTATAGACAGCGATCAATGGAAAGTTTCCTAACGTCAATCCATAAACAGGACAACAAAATTCAAACGTCAAACAAAAACATCGATAAAAAAATTGATGGAAAAGGAGAATTAGGAAGCCGTGTAAAGAAAAAGAAACAAGCTGATAAGCTACCAAAGCATGATTATTATTTACGATCGAGACCCTATGCAGTTTCGATCGAGGACGATCGAAGCTAAGAGGGGGAGTGTCAGCGCAAACGACTTACTGTACACATAATCGCTAATTTAACATTATTAATTATTTAACTTTGTAAGGAAACGCGCTGATTTAGAAGTTTAAACCATTATTGTAACGTAAACTTTAAGTTTAGATGCATACTGTATTTTATATCATATATATATATTATCATTAGCGTAACACGTACATTTTTATTTGATATATGTATCGCAAATACATTATGTATATCGCGATTTCGCCGAAAAGCCAGATATGGTAATGCGTAGAAAAGCGGCAAATTGAAAGAAGATGAGAGCTAGCTAGTACGGTATGTGAATTGCAGACATAAAGACTCCAAAAAGGGATTAAAACTGAATTCCAGACACAACAATGAAGTTGACTTAACCAACTTGAATGTCAGACAGAGCGGCTGGGAACCCAGCCATAAGCCGAGTTTAAATCCGAGAAATACACAAAAGTCAATGAAAGTAGCATATCAATTAGCATGAGTGATGTGTTAAGCGATAGGAAAAGTTCAGCATGCAAGTACGCAATAAATCTCACTAAATGCAGCGCTACGCTCTGTTATGAAATAGATACAAAATCGGTGAGACCAAAAACGAATGTAGAAAGTATGGCGGAAGCGGGAGGTTAAAAGAGGCCAAAAGGGTAAAGCTAAGGTATCAAAATAAGAGATATAAAATACGTGTAAACCTCACGGAAAAGATACCCAAAAACTAAAGTAAGCAAAGTTGTTTTGCTTTAACTCGCCAAGATTAAGCTTCTTCTTAATCCTTTTACTCGCCAGACCGTATGGCTCCCGAAAACTATAAAAATTGGATTAGAACAACAAAATCGCTCAGTCCCGTATGCCCTATTTAGAAAGTCTCCGTATTTTACTGCAAGCTCGAGAACGCTTATTTCGCATTCATCTAATCTTCATCGTTTTCGGCAATATTCACGCAGCCAGTCCGGCTGTACGGCGAAAATTTGCGAACTCATTTGTTACGTCACTTCTCACTTAACTGTAAGTTTTACTTTCAACAATAAAATCTAAATCGTAATTATTGCTGATCTAAGGACTACGCTACCACAAAGGAGTTGGACGTGACAATGTGACAAAAAAATTTTTCACAATTTGACAAAAAATATTTCACAACTTGACAAAAAATTTTCACAACTTTGACAAAAAATTTTCACAACTTGACAAAAAATTTTCACAACGACAAAATTACTATGCTTAAGCACGTAAAAATATTTCACAACTTGACAAAAAATTTTCACAACTTGACAAAAAAATTTCACAACTTGACAAAAATTTCCACAACGTGACAAAAAATTTCACAACTTGACAAAAATTTTCGCAACTTGACAAAAATATTTCACAACTTAGTAAAATTTCTGTGACAAAAATATTTCACAACGTGACAAAAATATTTCACAACGTGACAAAAATATTACAACTTGACAAAAATATTTCACAACATGACAAGATTTCACGAATTTTAAAAATATATCAAAATAATTACAGTTTTTAATTGGCAAAGTTTTCGGTAGTATGCAGACCCCATGCAAATGAGTGGGAGACAAGATATATACGGGAGGAGACCTAAATGGAAAAGGTTCCTGGGAAATGATAAAAAATATATTTTTCGCAGCAATGATCATCAATTTATACTATGTACCAGAGACTTTACAGAAGCGCCCTGCTTCGCATCTACAGATAATATGCCTAGAAAACACTTGAAATAACTTTACAGAATTTTTTGTTATTTTCGCGACGTATTGTTATATTGCTATTTCTCTTATGGAAACAGATCACATTTCTATACCAAATTTTTTGTTATTTTATGACAATATTGTTATATTGTATTTCTCTTATGTGAAACAGATCACATTTGCAGTGGTTTAGCATATATTCGCTGATCTATATGGCTGCCTCATTCATTTTCACTGTAATTTTTAGCAAAACTAGTTGTACATCATTTCGTGACTTGTTGTGTATGTGCTTTCTTCGAACAGTAAATAATACATACAGACATGCACGAGGAGCATCTCAGCATATAAAATAGGGAATTTAAGGTGAAAAGTATGGAAATCGGAGAAAAATGATTGAAATTTAGTTTTTATGCTATTTTTTAGCACAACAATTTATTGACACCACCAATAGTGATCGACCATGCAACCTGAGGAACAACACTGCAAGATAGACCATGATGTAACAGGCGGCGCGGTGGGAATCCTCCCCTTACACACCCCCATAGCCGTCCTGAATTTTATCCATATTTTAACGTTGCTCCCTGGGATGACGTCAGGGTGCAGATTTTTACGTCATCGCCTATGTTATAACATAGGCTATCCTACAACATTCGGTCAGGCTGCAGCCATTGGCTGCCAGCCATTACTACTCTCGAGTTCGGATGGCTCGAAATTCGGATGCACGCTATACTCAAAATAGAATGTCCAAATTCGGCGATTCACGCTTATACTTTCGTGCTTTATTGTGTAGTATGGCCCCATTGTAGGCACTTTAGCGCCTACAATTTCAGAAATCTCTATGCTATAGCATGTGCTATATGCTTAAGCACAGAGACTCCAGAAAGACTCGGGATTACTACTTTGGTTTCTGGGGAGGGGTGCATTACCCCCAAACCCAGGTGTGCATATATCCGTACTAGCCAGTCAAACAAGATGAAGAACAAAAGAAAGATCGTTGGAGTTTATGCAAGTTTGGACATATCCTTTGAAAAGATTTAAACAAGGTAAAACAAGGGAGTAGTAGAGGGAAGGGAGCAGCCGTGAGAAAACGCAGCCGTTCTTTGGAAGGGAGTGGCCTTGGAGGAAAGGAACCATAGAGTTGGAGTCAACCTCCTTGACATCCCGCGCTTCTAAGCTGACTGACCGACCAGTGACAAGCGACTGACCAAAAAGCTGCAGATGAAGGACCGATCGACTGATGCCAGATGACCAACTGTCTGATGTCAGGTAAGACTGCTCCAAGCTGTCAGCCAAGTCATGCCGGGTGTTTACGCCAACCAACAACAGCGTTTACTACACTTTAAATTCTGATTTTACACTCAGTTTGTATCTAATTTCTTCTACTTTGTTTTTCAGGTTTTTGGGTCGTGAAGAGATGACTACTTTGGAACAACGACTTTTCGAATTTGGGTACTTCGTTTTTCACAATTTTCACATTAATTTTTTTGCCGAAATGAACTTTACACTTTCTCCTTGTTTCATAGATCATTGAATTTCTTACTTCTTCTGGTTTTTGAAATAAATAAAGTTCAAACTGTTCGCTTTATCGACTAAGATCTCATCAAATTTCTTTTTGTTTTGAGTTTTCTGACCTGAGAAGCTTCGTTTACGGTCTTTTTTCAATTGGACGGAGCACACTTTTACAGTGTTAAAGCACTTTTTTCCACCAGTTTCGAAACTTTAATGTGCGGGCCAAAATATATGAAGGCGACATTCATTATAATAGACGTTTTAGTAAAATAGTTGAAAAAAGGCAAAAATTAGACTTGTGTATAAATCGCAAATTGAATAAACAAAAATTGAATTTTATTTGCGATCTATTGGGTTTCCACTATTTCTCTAAAATTCCCGCCTAATATTCTCATTCGCGTCGCCCTCCTTTCAATATCAAGTGACGGGGATCGAAGTTGGGTGACAGTCTTCAAGCTCCGTTAATGTTCCTTTTAACCATTTTTGACCTTCATTTGCCTCATGTACTCCACAAAACTTTTCATTTTTCTATTGTAGTGGTCTAGACTACGTCATGGTAACGAAGGCTTTAGCAAAAATGAGCGTTTTGCATATAATGAACTCGCCCAAAAAGCAAATTTTCTTAACACCCGATTTTTTAATTGCACGACCCGCCATATGAATAACAAAATTTGCTACCACTCTGTCGAGCAAGTGAAAAATCGAGCACTACTTTAATTAGGATATTTTCTAGCGGATCCATGCACTACATATGTACATAGTTTAAAATCTATGTATAGTCTATTTCATGGAACCTTGTGCATGGAATTCAATTTTTAACGATCCAGCGAACAGCTACAAAAGTGGTTATATGCAGTTGACCGTAGCACACTTTTCCATAATAGAACTTTATATGAATATTCATTGCTATGTACAATATCACGATTGCTAATTCAATTAAACCGCTTTTGTAATCAATTTGCATTGAAAAGGATTTGTAATCTATGAAGATGGTTTCGTGATACAGATTATAGGTACCTATGTACTTATAGTCTGTTTCATTTATTCGAGAGCTTTTTGGTCAATTTTTTTAAGTGCTACAGTGCAGGCGAAAGAAGACGATTTACTGTAATTGGGCAAATCAGCTCAGTGAGGGCGAGTGGCTGGAATTCTTTCATTTTTTATGCATTAATCCGTCCATATAAATTTAATTTAGGCATTTAATCAGCGCTGGGACATACTACAGTGAGTGCGCT
This sequence comes from Mermis nigrescens, assembly GCA_036768485.1. Lineage (NCBI taxonomy): Eukaryota > Metazoa > Nematoda > Enoplea > Mermithida > Mermithidae > Mermis > Mermis nigrescens. The sequence goes on along the minus strand of JAVLUZ010000240.1, from coordinate 188,069 downwards.
ACATAAAAGCTGTCGGCTGGAATCGAACCTGGGTTGCTTCGACGACAAGCGGATGTTCTACCACTGAGCTATGCGGGAGTTCGCGGCGTTTCTTAGCATCTTAGTCCATTGTGTTTTAAGTGTCAACTTAGGAAAAGCTGAATGCGTGATTTTATCTGTAAGTTGATTGAGCTGTTGGAAGACGAGAATTAATTATGCCGCAAAAAATGCAATTGAAAAACCCCTCTTTGCTACGTAGCTACAGTGAGATCTAGCGACCTACAGTAAATTTACTGTAGCCTCCGAAAACATTTACTGAAAAAGCTCGCAGACTATACATACTGTATTACTTTACCTATAAAGTCTGTTTCATTTAGTCAAGAGCTTTTTAGTAAATTTTTTAAAGGCTACAGTAAGCGAAACAAGACGAATTACTGTAATTTGGCAGACCAGCTTAGTGAGGGCGAGTGGCTGGAATTATTCCATGTTTAATGCACTAATTCGCCCATATAAATTCAATTTAGACATTTAATCAGTGCTGGGACATACTGTAGTAAGTGCGCTAAATAAAAAGCTATCGGCTGGGATCAAATCCGGGTCGCTTTGACGACAAGCAGACGTTTTACCACTGGGCTATGCGGGGGTTAGCTGCGTTTCTTAACATCTTGGCCTATTGTGTTTGAAGTATCAAGCTCAATACGCGATTTTTATCTGTAAGGTGATTGATCTGCTGGAAGACAAGAATAAATTATGCCGCAAAAATGCTATTGAAAAACCCTTCTTTGCTACGTAGCTACAGTGAGATTTAGCGACCTACAGTAGAATAAGAAAGAAGAGGGTATTGTAGCCTCCGAAAACATTCACTGGAAAAGCTGTCGGATAAATGAAACAGACAATAAGTGTGTAATCGATCAAAGGATAATGAGCATGTGCTTGGTCTTATTTTTGAAAATTGGCAAAAGAACGTACCATTAGGCCAACCACACCTTGGCGTGAGTGTTTACATTTTAACATAAGTTTAACAACCCGCGCAGATTGCAGTAGACCCCAGAATTCTATTTTTAGTAACATTTTTGGCGATTCCACCCCACCGAAACCCCTAGAATTTTCTTGCTGCCCATGTATGAGGCCAACGCTGATAGGATTAATTACAAGAACAGTGATTAACACAGGAATTATGACAAGCAGTGAAATTTGCAAGATGGCGCATAAATGTTCTTCGCTGCATTTATGACTATTAATTTGGCATTAACATTAATTATCAGATTCGTAATCAACAACGTAGATGCAACATTTTTTTAAATTGGCCCTCCGCAAATTGTGCTTCTCAACGTAAGCTTTACACTTGTGCTAATAGACGCAATATTGGGTGTATAGAAACAAAATAAACAAGGATCTGTAACGCTAGCATATTTTAAGCATAATCAGCATGTTCCGCATACTTAGCGGAGTAGCTGAAGAAGTTTCTTTTTTCGTCTCGAACCCATTACACTATACCGATCACAGATCAAGAAATATTGCGTTAAAAGAGAAATAAAATTTACGATTTGAGATATTGTAACCATCTACATTATAAAACCAATTGGACTGCACAGAAACCAAAATTGAGTTAGATAAGCTTCAGGACACGCCAGCAGTAAAAAACCGTACACATACTTTACACTTTTAGTGCAACAATTGTTAGAATGTAAAGAAATTTTAAGGTCAGATTCGTAATCTACAACTCAAGGGCAACATTTTTAGAAAAAATTCGCCCTTCGCAAATTGTTTGATACCCAATGCAATGGGCCGAAAAAGTGCTTCTCAGTGTAAACTTTACACTTGTGCTAATAACACGATATTTGGTGTAAAGAAACAAAATAAGCTAGTATCTGTAACGCTAAGGTCAGGGTACATTTTAAGCATAATTAGCATATTCCGTCTACTTAGCGGAGTAGCTGAAGAAATTTTGTTTTTCGTCTCGAACCCTTTACTCTTAAACGATCCCAGATCAAGAACTATTGCGTTAAAAGAGAAAAATAGGGTTTTGAGATATTGCGTTCGTTGCTAATTTACTTCGTGTATTTTACAGCATGCGTTTGGCCTATGGGATTCTATGTTTTCTGCCTTATCGTTCCTCTCCATGTTCAGTCTCTTCGGTTCCTTCCATTCAATTATAAGTTTGCTTCAATCTGATTAAGGAGCCTAAATGTGAGGTATGATGACATTATAAGTACTTCCTTCTTCATGTCTTTTGTCCGCAATCTTTCACATCACATTATAAAGTTAAGCATTTCTTCCTTGCTTTGCTCCAAGGGTGTTGACAAGGGCACAATCAGATCAAGAAATTTTTATAAAAAAGCGCAAAAGCAAAAAATGTTTGGGCCTTGCACGAATTCAGAGATTTTTTCATGTTTGTTATGGTAAAATTCCGAAATTGCTCAGAATTTAATCAGTTTAGTGCGTTTTATTGGGTCAAATCTAATTTTCTCTTCACACAATTTCAATCAGGGCTGGATAAAATTCGAGAAACGGAAATGGCCAGTCTCGGAACCGGGTTCCGCAAGTAAGACACATCATGGTGAACACTGTAAAAACGAATTGTTGCATTTACACAGCAAAATTGAGTAAAAAGTCCGTGAACACAGCTTTGTTGGGTTATGAGTGGCAAAGCCGCCCCTTTTGTTGGATTAAAACTACAAAGTTAGTAAAAGTACTAAGGAATAATGTAGGATGTACACAACAAAAGTTGTTTAGCCCAACTTTTACTGTGTTGAATTTACTCAAGGGTGTTGTGTAGCGTACATTTTGTTCAATTAACCATTTAAAGTTGACTTAATACTAAACGAAAATTGTGTAGGATTTACTGCAAAAAACTGGCCGTAGTGCATGCGTTAGGAAAATTGGCGCTGTGCTCGTGCTATTAGATAGATTTGTATTACCATGAGACAGCATGTGTCACACCTAGGCATAAACATGGAAGAATTTTTTCAGCCTTATTAGGCGGTGGCAGCACCTATGCCTATAAGGCTATTTGGATGTTGGTAGGATCACCCCCACTTTATTCAGATCGTGTTCACCACACCTGGGCGTGGGGGTTTGGGGGTATGATGCACCCCCCGAGAAACTAAAATACTCCCCCCAGAATTCAATGTTCGAAATTTTTTTCGTTTTTTTCGCAATTTTTTGATGCCAATGGATGGTGCTCGATGAGAAACGTCGAAAAATGGTGTTTTCTTCGCCATACCACCATTTTTAGGGCCATTTTTGACCTTTGAAAAATCTTGTACCCCCTCCTCTCAGAATTTTCTTGCTGCCCACGTATGGTGTTCACCTTTCCAGTGCAGCAAAAGTTGTGTTGGATGTATCAACCTTCTTGGGCTTAGAGTGTAGCGGAAGTTGTTTAGGATTCACTCGACACATTGCTTTCACTCTAAACTGTATAAATTATTGTTCCTAAGCTAATAATTGTGCACAAAATGCATATATTATGACAAATTTGTGCTTATTACACCCAGCATTCTATGAGCATTCATATACCTTATTTGTTACATAAAAATAGAAAAAAACTAATTTAAACGCAGAAAACTTGGAGAAATTCGTGAAAAGTCAACAACTATTGAAGATTTCCACCTCAAATTAGAGGTTTTTTGAGATTGCAGAAAGAACCACATAGTACTGTTATACCTAAAACTTATACTTTCTGGATAGCACATTTCGAAATTCAACTATTTTGCAAGGTTCCACGCTTATATCTTAGAAATTCGTAAAGTTATTTACGTTTGAAGGCCCCAATTTGCGCGTTTTTTAGGGTACATCGTAGAAATCCGGTTTTTCAAACATTTCTGTTGACTGTTTTAACCGAATTCATTAGTTTATAGCAAAACAGTTAGATGATTTTGTGCTCTTTCATTTGAATTATTGCTCAGCTTCCTAATTCGCTTGGGTCAGGCTGCAATCTCCTTCAGTGAAAACGACGTGTCAATCTTGTCAGGGGCATGCACCTGCGTAGCACAGCAAAAGCCGTGTTGGAATAACAGAATTTGGAAGCACTAAACATGATTTGCGCGACAAAAGTTAAGCATAATTTACTCTACTTAAGCTCGTTCACTTTATTCAACAAAGTTAATGGCGTCCATTTACACTGAATTCTGTTGTTAATCCAACATTTTTCAATAACAGAAAACTAATCCAGTCCGGCTTCAAACAAAATTTCTCTGGTGGGTAGTTTTAGGAAGTAGAAACGGAGTATCCAATAATACATAATATCTTACATCCTGCTTTTGTTGGGAATGGTGTGCACACCTGGGCGTGGGGGGTTCGGGGGGTATGCACCATACGTGGGCAGCAAGAAAATTCTGGGGGGTGCAAGATTTTTTGAAGGTCGAAAAATGGCCTTAAAAATGGTGGTATGGCGATAAAAACACCATTTTCGACGTTTCTCATCAAGCACTATCCATTGGCATCAAAAAATTGCGAAAAAAAAGAAAAAATTTTCAAAAATTGAATCTGGGGGGGGGTATTTTGATTTCTGGGGGGGGGGTATTTTGGTTTCTGGGGGGATGCATACCCCCAACCCCCCCACGCCCAGGTGTGGTATGCACCCCCCTCAGAAACCAAAATACCCCCCCCAGAAATCAAAATACCCCCCCCAGAATTCAATTTTTGAAAATGTTTTTCGTTTTTTTCGCAATTTTTTGATGCCAATGGATAGTGCTTGATGAGAAACGTCGAAAAATGGTGTTTTTATCGCCATACCACCATTTTTAAGGCCATTTTTTGACCTTCAAAAAAATCTTGCACACCCCCCCTCCCAGAATTTTCTTGCTGCCCTAGCCTGAATTCACAAATCTCACGGCGCTTGGCGCCAGGCTTTTGCTAAAGCAAAAAAAATTCAATGCCTTTGTTGCACAAGATTGTTAAAAATTTTAAACTTTTTTGAAAAAATGTTGCAAAGCGATTTGAAATAAAATCAGTCAGAGCAAAATGCCGAAAAATGCTATTTTGCACGTTAAGGGCAAAGAGTAGCCCGAACAATCTTAGCTCATGCATACACGGCGAAGACATCAAAAACTGCTTGAAACACAGACATGAGAGACAAAACGAATAGGCGCAGTACAACAGAAAAATCGAAGTACCTCTGACCCATATGCACACGTGCATAGCCTGAAACTATCCTTCAGTGGGAGAAATTTTGTCTGAGATGGGGTTGAGGGTAATTTATCTGACGGATCCTGCATAAGAGACCCCACTTCCGGCACTTAGAATAACGCTCGGGATGGAGAACCCCCGAATGGGAAGGGGATGTAGCATACATGATACGCAAATTTTGGAGAGCCTGTTCGTGGGCCATAAAAAAACCTTGATTGGGAGGAAATTAGTAGAAAACGGGGTTGGGGTGCGTCCTTACATGAAAAAACCGCATAAACTTATTCAACCTGGCATCCATGCGGGGGTAAGACCTGCAAGTATCAATAAAAAATTTTAGCAAAAAGCTAAACAAATTGAAGAAAAATGATAGAATACACAAAAATGATTATAAAACCACAATCAGTCCATAAATAAGAAAAAGGAAATTTGAAACTAGTAAAATATATCGAAAGGAACTAATTAATCATCCAATCAATCAACGACAATCAATTAATAATTGATAATCAATCAAACAAGGATTAATTGACCATTCAATCACTAAACGAAAAATCAGCCAAACAAGCAATCACTTTGTGAAAGGACAATCAACCAAAAAATGGAATAGTAGTATCAATGGGAAGACCGGCTTATGTCCATGTGTGGTTGTATGGACCCTGATGGGTCCTACTTATGGAACCCGGTCCCAGTACTTCAAGCATTTCTGTTTTCATGTTTTACCATTGTTTCGATTTCGCCATTTCCGAATGTTATTTTGTGCAGTTAATCCTTTCGCGTATCTTCTGGTGTCAAGTGTTTCGCATTTTTTTAAGTCAAAAGCTCCAAAATTTTGATACGTTGCTTAAATTCATTTAATTATCCCTATACTTGTCATTTAGGTACTCTGAATAGTTTTCTAAGCTAAACTATGTAAAAAAATTTTTCTGTCAACTGCCAATAGAGACAAGAGTTCTAGTTTAGGTTCAAATGAAATTATTTAAAAGGCCAATATGATTTTAGGTTCAACTAAATAATAATTAGGTCATTTTTGACTGCCTTAAACCAGTTGCTGTAGTTTACAAAAACACATGAAAATAATATACATGTATGACTGAGTTGATGAATTTTTTAGTTTCTAGCTTGAGAGCGCGCAAAGACAACATTCGGCCAATTATGTACAAATTTTAACTGTAAAGGGCTCTGTTTTTCAAACTTGTCGTGATCCATGGACGGAAATGCATGCTTGAGCACGCCACCCTTGGCCTCCTGTCCCACTCATGCTAAAAAACTTAGATGCTTTGCGCTCTTTACCCTCATTGGCTTATCCACTCCTTTTACATGATTTAAGGGTGTATATTTTAGGCAAGAACTTAGTTCCAATTGAGATTTTTTTGAAAAATAACTTAGTTTTATAAGGCTACCCAGCAGTGTTTTGTTCTTTTGTTAAGTCGCTATTTTATCATGCTTCTGTGTTTTACCTAATGTTGTGTATCACTTCTGGAAGATTAATATTTCATGTAATGTTCGCACTGACACTTAAGCAAGCCCCTGATTATTGCCTACAGCTTGAGATACCGTCAACGTGTACTTGGAAGCATGCTTGGCCGCTAACCAGGAAGCCCAGGTTCGAGTCCTGGCTAGCCAAATGTTTTTCGCTATGCATGTGTGCATCCGTACCTATATCTATAGGGAAGGCAGGTATCTATATAGAAATGAACAATGCATATCTAAGGTATAAAACTCCTAGTAAACGCGAATTCCAAGGAACCCTCCTAAGTGTCCAATAAAGCCAACTGAACTTTTTTCCTTACATATTTACTTAAAATACTTCACCCTAAGACATATAATTCAGGTGATACCAGAAAAGTACAAAAATAATAGAAAAAACAGCAGGCAGGAACACGTATGTAGTACATACAGAATATGCGCACGTCTGCATATGTACAAGCATAAACATTCAAAATGATACAAAAATGTCTTTACTTATTTCACGTTTAACGTTCTCACAGGTTTTCAATGACAAATCTAAGAAGAACTTTGCAAGGTCTCTCCTCCCAAGACTTCAGCACGGCTGGTTCGCTTGTTAATTGGTCAGTCAGTAATCTATTGACCAATGTGACGCATACAACGCTACATTTGAAGCCAGCTCGAGCGCACATGGCTGAAAATGCGACCGCCTCCATTTCTATATTTTTGACGCCAATATCATAGGCCCGTTAAACAGATAACTCCTGAGGTTCAAAGTTTTCCAAAGACAAAACAGTAGGAAAAAAATTTATATCAGCAACACAAAAATTATCATTTTTCGACATTTATCATCAACGCTAGCCATTAGCATGACAAGAAATGCGAAAGAGGAACGATATACTTTTTGAAAAATTCAAAAGGCATAGCCAAAACTTTTGCTTACAGTGGGCACACACACACAAAATTTTTAATACGCTTTTGCATTAGATGCTTTGATATAATAGAACAACATGTTTATTCATTGAATCAGCCTTTGGTACATCGTGAGACAATTTTAGGGTTTCTGACGATCAAAAATACAGAAAAACAGTTTTAGTGCAGGACCACAAAGCGCCAGAAAGTTTTGAAATTTTGCTGCTTATAAGTAGAATTTATAGTCTTCTAATTGGATAATGCTCCAGAAATCATAAATGGCGCAAAGCATCAGGAAACTTAGTCATAAACAAATTTGTAGATTTGTGAAACAAAAACTGGCAGAACAGAAAATTACCAAATTCGCACAAAATAATTCTGACAATGCCACAAGCTTAGGCTAAAAAATGCTGCAAATTACTCTAAGTATGAAGCTGTGAGCGAAGTCCTCTCTTTTAAACTGAATGACCTGAGGTGGCGGGCTCAAGCGCCATCTCTAGCGGGCTTTAGGGAAGAGCAACAAGAAATTTGGTAAAGAACAACACTTTTAAATTGTATAGCGTTAAAATTTCCACAAATTACCATTTAGCAATTCTTACATATGCAAAAAACGTTTGAACTGCATGCGGTCATAGGTGCACAGCAAGGCCGATCTAGTGGAGGGGTTAGCCGCACACCTGGGGGTGGGAGGGGGTTTGGAGGTGTGCACACCCCCCCCCGAGAAACAAAAATACCCCCAGAAATCAAAATACCCCCCAGAATTCAATTATTGAAATTTTTTTTCGTTTTTTTTCGCATTTTTTTGATGCCAATGGATAGTGCTCGATGAGAAACGCCGAAAAATGGTGTTTTTCGCCATACCATCATTTTTAAGGCAATTTTTTGGCCTTTGAAAAATCTTGCACCCTCCCCCAGAATTGAACTTTATTTTGTAAGCTACCAATGGCTTGTGCTCTACGGCAAATTGTTCACAAGCAGAACTTGCAGAATGACGAGCAAAAAACCGCGTGTTGATAAGTATGATAGAAAAAACTTATTAGACAGCTAAAACGAACTTAATTAACAACCCTCGTATAGAGGCATCCTTTGTTGAAAAGGCATCCTTTGTTGAAAATATATGCTGTAGGGCGTATCTAGGATTTTCATAAGGATGGGAGGCGGTATGATACATTTTCCAAAAACAGTCTAGAATGTGCCCAAAAGTATGCCCTCCATGTGCAAACAGCGTTTTTTGGACCTTCATTGCCAACTGTACAACCTCTTTTTCAAAAAATTTTGGAGTTGTCGTCAATTCCGCTTAGAAGAATCATAAGATTCTTAGAGTTTAGAGAATATCTGGACGTTAAGCGCCGGAAAAAATGCGTAATCGAAGAGGAATAATGTTGCTTCGATTACTGCTCTAAGCCCCGCATTAATAGCATTTGACGTGTAACATCGATAATTTTTTAAAATGCTTGAAAATAGAAGAATGCTCCGCTGGAAACAGGCGCGGATTTAAGGGGGCTGGGGGGAGCGGCCGCCCCCCCATTGGCCAAAAATATTTGGCGAGATAAAGAATGGATATGCTATTTGCAATGATTTTTGGCCGTCAGTAACCATAATTTCTCGAATTTTTCCGGCGCTACGCGCCGGACGATATCTATCAATGACAATTATCAACTTTCTTGGCGACCTGGAAGCCATTTTCTGTTCTATTTTGCATAGTTTTCTCCTATTTTCAATTGAAAATTTCGATGTTTCGCATCAAATAAAAGAAATTTAATAGTTTTTTCGCACAAAATTGTCAAAAATTTTAAAATGTTTTTAAAGAAATATTGCGTCAAAAGTGATTTCATGTAAAAGTATACGATGTAAGACGCCGAAAAAACGCTATTTGGCGCGTTTAGGGCAAATTTTCGGACCTATTTTGGACTGTTTTTGGAATAGTTGGGATACCGCCCCCTAGGAAAATCCTAGATCCGCCACTGGCTGGAAAAGCTGTTTTTCCTCTTGAAATCGTTCTAAAACCTATTTTCTGAGCAAATGTATGACTTTTGTGTCACCAAGAAAGTAAATAAATATCATTTACATGTATAATCTAGCGCGCAGCGCTAAAAAAATTTGAGAAATAATGATCGCTGACGACCAAGAATTATTCATCAACAGATCCCGCTGCACAAACCGGATAAACGTGCAGGGCAGGCCTATATTTTACAAACTTTTGTTTCTTTTGACGACTTTTAATGCCGCTCATACCTGAGCGGGGAGGGAGTGTATGCACTCCCCCAGAAACAGAATATCCCCCAGAATTCAATTTTTGAAATTTTTCTTTATTTCGTTGTTATTTTTTGCAATTTTCTGATGCCAATGGATAGTGCTCAATAAGAAACGTTAAAAAATGGTGTTTTTTCGCCATGCCACCATTTTTAATGCCATTTTTTTACCTTTGAAAAAATCTCGCACATCCCCCAGAACTTTGGTGCCGCCCACCTATGATGCCGATGTGTTGCTTTTTATATTCTGCATGCAAATTTTAAAAAAAATTGATCAAAGATCGACTCACCCGTTGAAGAAAGGCCACTTTTTCCGCTTGATTGAATGCACAAAATGCGCCATCCAGGCGTCCTTGAGCTTCGTAAAAATCGTCACAACTCATCGTTTTTCCCTTGACAACGTCATAGCCACTGTGCTTAGCAGCATCACACAGGCGGCTTACCAACCTGGCATCAAACTTTGGTGCATATCTGACGCGTTTGCCAACAACGAATGCCTCAATAGTGTTTTTTTGTCTAATGTGGTTTGCAACTGATAAGCTGCTTGGTGAAATTTAGACCACGCATGCAGGGACGGATTTAAGGAGGAGCGGCCGCCTTCCTCCATTCGCCCAACAGATTTAGCTAGATAAAAATGTAAAAGTAATCTGCAATGATTTTTGGTTGGCAGTGATCAAAAATTTTAGAAATTTATCAGGCGCTTCGCGCTTAATAATATCCATTATTCACATTTTTACTTTCTTGGCGGTCTCGAGCATACATACTGTGAGGGAAAGGTCCGTGCGCTTTGCCCTCCCTCCATCGAGAATCAGGCACGTAGCTATGGGGGAATGGGAGGGGTCCGGACCCTCCAAAATTCAGAAAAAACCGGAAAAATAGGACTTTTTACACGTTATTTTGTGCTATTTTTGGCCTATTTGGACCCCGGACCCCCAAAATTGGTGTTGGTCCCCCAAAATAGGACGGCCAGCTACGTGCCTGCCAAGAATAGCACTGAACCTCCGTAAAATGACGGCATTTCATCAGAATAGTCGATTCTTCGTAAAAATTGTAAAAGGTTTGCCTTCTTAAGTGTTTCTAGCCCATTTTTGGCTCAGTCTCAAATTTTCGAATACATTTTTTACTAATATTTTGTTCTACCTAGGCGATTTTTCTCGATTTTTTATAATATTTTTTTAATGTTCTTATGTTTTAAAGAAAAACCATTATCTAAGACGTCAAGAGAAAGTGTTTTCGAGATGTGCGAACCCATCATTATTCAGCCTAGATAAAGAACTTTTTGAAAAAATTTTTGGGCCGATTCCCCTCCCGAATTTCCATACTGTATATCTATGCCTAGAAGTCACATTTTCGCTCACAGCTATTTCATCAGTTTTATCTGTTTTCGAACATAAAAATTTATGAACGCTAGAAATGCAGGAAATCGGATAATCATTCAAGCCTTTAAAACGTCCTTCTGCATGAACTCCACGATTTTAGATTTGCGTTTAAGTCAACGGAATTTAACATTTTTTGCACAAAATTGTCTAAATTTTAAAATTTTTACAGAAGATATTGTGGCAAAAGTGATTTTTACATAATAAAGGACGCAAGATGCTAAAAAACGTTATTTCACACGCAAAGCAAGGGCGAATTCAGGGGAAGGGCAGCTGCTAACTGCATTTTAAAAATATGTGGGCGAAATGAAAAATAAATGTGTAACTTCTGATAATTTTATCTTTTTATGCTGATTCACGAATTTCTGGCGCTTTGCGCTGGGATTTCACTCATTAATGGCATTTACTGATATTTTGCGCTCTAACAAAGCCTCTTTTTATGTTAGAACACTTTGTACAGAACTAAGATTTTTATAGTTTTTACAATGATTTTTTTTAGTGTTTTTCGATCTTTTCTACCGATTTTAGCACTAATTTTGCGAGCTTTTTAATAAAACTTCCGAAAATTTTTAACTTTTTTCTGCATAAATGACACTGCCTGTCAAGAGCTAGCAAAAAAACAATAAGCATAATGAACGAATTCTCTGACAATTTTGACCCTATTTGGGAAATGTGGTGTTCCGCTCCGCCCCTATGAGAAAATCCTGGATCCGCCACTCATGTACATTTTTCGACCTATTTTCATCTTTAATTTCAGGAAAGTTTAGGTACCGATCCCCTAGAGAAAAACCTGCGTGCATGGGCAGCTTTCAGTTTCTAATAGGGTCTGGTGCGTCATAAATTTTGAAGAAAACGTTGACCATCTCATTCTCCCCTCAGAATTCAATTTTTGAAAATTGTTGTTTTTTCGCAATTTTTTGATGCCAATGAATAGTGCTCGATAAAAAACGTTGAAAATGGTGTTTTTCGCCATACTACCATTTTTAAGGCCATTTTTTGACCTTTGAAAAATCTTGCACCCTTCCTGCCAGAATTTTGAATTTTGGTGCCGCTCACCTATGGTCCCCACGCCACTTGCAGTTCAGACCACTGTTGGAGAAACGAAAAATTTTTTACATCGTAATTCCTCAACTTTTTTCGGCGCTTCGCATCGGAAGCTACCTGTTTATTAAATTTATTCAATTTCCAGAAGCCTAAAAGCCATGTTTTTGTAGGCAGTTTGCGTACATTTTGAAAATTTTCATCGTTTCGCCTTAAATGTTTCAATAGACGCTGATCGAAGTGCACAAACAAAGCTAAGATTAGAGAAATTAAAGCACTTTTTGAACAAAATTGCTATTAAGTGTGAAATTGTCCGAATCTTTCGTATAAGAAATTATTCAGATTAAAATAGACAATACAAAAAAAGGCGAAAAACCCGCTATTCTGCACCTAAATAGTGAGTTTTCACTTACTGAAATATCTAAGTATTACTTACATAGCGTATATGAGTCGAACATTTTGTTGAGACGTGTTAATTCACGACACGTAGCAGCACCGAAATTCTGGGGGTGCAAGATTTTCCAAATGTAAAAAATAGTCTTAAAAATGGTGATATGGCGTAAAACACCATTTTTCAACTTTCTTATCAAGCACTATTCATTGGCATCAAAATTGCGAAAAAACAAAAAAATTCAAAAATTGAATTCTGGGAGGAGGATTATGTTGGTTATTAGGGGGCATTCGGCCTTCTGGGAGAGGCCAACGCGCGGAGGGGAATACGGAAAAGTTACGAATGTTTGCCTGTGAAAGTTGAAAGAATTTACTAAAAATTAGACTTTGGCTAAAAAACGCAAAAAAACAAAGTATAATCTGCGGCCCGCAAAAAGGAGCTGCACCTGCGACATTAACATAAATAACATGAACTGCTTATCCCTAGAAAAGACGCAATCACTAATCAAAAACGGACGTAACGCGCATTCTTCTGCTAGCATGGCATGCACTGATATGGTGCAGCAATTAACATGATAGCGTGCTTGTCATAATACATTTATAAAGCCATTAACGATTAAGTAAATATTGGTCGTATATTGAAAGAAAAAATTCGTATCAATAAGAAACTACACTTATTGAACCACATCAAATCACCCTCATAATCTTTTTTCATGGCTAGTGAACAATTTTTTGGTGAGGCGCGCTTCTTTCAGAGGCCGTGGAATGAACTCCGATTTTTTAACGTTTTTTAGCGGAAGTCTAATTTTTAGTAGATTCATACAATTTTCACAGGCATGCATAGTTAACTTTCCCTAGTTCCCTCCTTTTATGTCCTCAACGATGCGCCATTCCAAGTATATTCGTCCTTTTCGTTCAATCGGCGGAGTTTTTTTTCTTTGCTAGTACCCAGGGGCGGATTTAGGGGGGCCGGCTCCCCCCCATTGGCCCAAAAAAGTGCGCAAAATTAAGGATTTTTGAGCGATTTTCGGGTTAAAACGGCTAATTTTTCCGCCTAAGTCAGGGTTCCGCCCCACCCCCATTAGAGGTACCGCCCCCCCCCTTAGGAAAATCCTGTATCCGCCACTGCTAGTACCCTACTATTAATTAGCATGATTTAAGTAAATCAGTCAGTAAACACATACGGTAACATGCCACAATAATTACAGCAGTCCAAGAACGCGGAAAACAATATTGTTTTGAGCTCAGCATTGTTTTTTGAACAAGACAACCTTACCTTAATTAAACAGATACAATGTTACCAGATTAAACTCAATGCAACTACTGGGTGTAAAGAAGATTTTCACTTAGATTGGTATTCCTGACGTTACTAGGAACATTTTGGAAGAAAATTGAGCTTTTCCAACGCTCTTAAACTAAAGTTAATTTTCAGTGTAAACTTTACACAATTGATAAGTAAAGGCAAAACATTTAGTCAGATTCGTAATCCAGACCATATGGAACATATTTTGACAAAATTCACGTTTTCCAACGCTCTGGAAGTAAAATAAATTTGTAGCGTAAACTTTACACATTACAATAAATGACTAGTGTTAACTTTCCACAACTACTGGATGTAGAGAAAACTAACAGCCCTATTCGCAATTCCGACGTCACATGGATTATTTCGAAAAAGAGTATATAAAGCTTCCGCAACGATCAAGAAGTAAAAATTAATTTTCAGTGCAAAACCTTGCTTAACAACCAAGTGTGATGAAGATTTTAGTCGGATTCGTAATTCTTATATTACTCTGATATTATAATCAATATAGTCTGAAGACAAATAAATCTTAGAAGTAACCCACTTTACACTACTGTTAAGTGTAAACAATCGAACCCACTGACGTATGACGCTTGGCCCTGGTACGTTTTTAAACATGTGATCATGTCCCGCATCATAACCGGAGAAGTTAGCAGAAATAAACAAGACAGAAACACGCTTAACACATCCGATTTTTGACTCGACTCCTCTCGAAAAAACTACATATTAACGTAAATGAACACAATTTGTTGTGACATTTATACCTTAGAAAGTACATTATTTTTGTTTCATTCGACTGATACCGCCCTTATAAACCAAGGAAGTGTCGAACAAAAAAGGAAAAAACGGATTTTTCCACAAAACACCTACATTGTAAACTTTAAAAATCTGAACCTACCTCCCATTGAGTCTAAAGAAAGTCGGTTTGGTCCAGCTTGTAGTCTTTAAATTGAAGTACATTTGTGTGTGAGAAACTTCTCTTCCGCCAAAAATTTGAGATTTTGACCAATCAAAAAAGCAGGGGCGGATTTAGGGGGGGCGGGGAGGCGGCCGCCCCCAGCCCCCGTTGGCCCAAAATAGTGCGCAAAATTAAGGATTTTTGAGCGATTTTCAGCGATTTTCTGGTTAAAACGGCTAATTTTTCCGCCCAAGTCAGGGTTCCGCCCCCCACCCTTAGGGGTACCGCCCCCTTCAGGAAAATCCTGGATCCGTCACTGCAAAAAGGGAAGAAAACGTGCTTCTCACTTAATGTCACACCCCTGATGTCGAGCTTTACACCAACATAAATTACTCAATATTGCATTTTTTAACGCAATTTGCTGCGACGTTTAGGCCTTGCACGTACTTTATTTTTATTTTATTAAACTTGTGCCGACTTATAACCAGAGAAGTTGGCGGAAGAATCTAAGACAAAACCTGGGTTTTACATTATTCGCCAGAGTGTAAAGTTTAAACCACCTTATCTAAGTCTCTGTTGAGTGTACAAAAATTTGTTAGTAAACCGAAAGTCGTAGTATATACATTTCTATCAGAAAAAGATTCTTAGGAGTCATTAACGGAGTTGTTGGCAGACAAAAAAGAAGTCAAAATGTATTCTTTCAAACTCAGATTATTTACACTGTTTACACTGCCACTCTGTATATAAGTAATTCTTCAAAAAAATTATCGTGTCTAGCTAACTTATTCGTCTACAATTTAAAAAACCAGACTAAACAGAATGCAAAACTGATCAAGTCGTGTGACCGGCAAAAATTAAAAAACTAATGCTATAACTTTACAGTAAAACTTTACACGCTCTTTAAACACTGGGTATTGATTTTTTTAAAAAACAAGAAAACACCGGCAGCGAATTTTTTATTATCCATCTTTTAACTAACTAATTTATAGGTTCGCGCTAACGCGCTACCTATGATTAAACAGAAATGAATTGTCAATTTTTATCTATTTTTTGCCTTCATTTTGACACATTTTCCGGAAAAAATTTCCCATTTTTCAATTCTGGGGGAAGAATCCGGAACGTGCACGTCTGGCCCCCACCACTGGCGATAAATGCTGCAACGGTCGATCACTATTCATGCTGCACAGTATTTAAACTAGCAAAGAATGCTCAGATGGAACAAAAAGGACGAATATACATACTTGGATCTCCGCATCATTAAGGTCATAAAAGGAGGGGACTGGGAACAGTCATCCATATATGCACGCACTAAAAAATCATAAGAATCAGCTAAAAATCAGATTCCTCTAAGCAACACAAAAATCGAAGTATATTCTGCGGCCTGCAGAAGCGTTATTTGGCGATTCCATCCCACTAGACCCCAGAATTTTCTTGCTGCCCATGTATGGTTGCGGCCTCATTTTGAGAAATAAATAACACAACCGTTTATTCTTCAAACGAACTGATTAATCTGAATTGAAGGAAACGGCAAATCGTTTACCTGCCGCCGAAGTCCCCCGCGGATTACTGTAGACCCCAATCGTTGATGTAATGGTATAAAGCTGCGGCAAGGCACTAAGCATGTGCAAACAGGTTAGCACCATACCTGGGCATGGAGGGGGCGGGTTGGGGGCACGCATGGGCGTGGGGGGTATGCACCCCCAGAAGTTGAAATTCCCAGAAATCAAAATACATACCCCCCAGAATTCAAATTTTTAAAAATTTGTTTGCTTTTCAGCAATTTTTTTTTGATGCCATTGGATAGTGCTCGATGAGAAACGTCGAAAAATGGTGTTTTTTCGCCATACAACCACTTTTAAGACCATTTTTTGATCTTAGAAAATTTTTTCACCCCCCTCCTCCCACTAGAATTTCGGTGCTGCCCACCTATGGTTGGGGGTATGCAACCCCAACAAAAAATTCAATTTTTAAAATTTTTCCGTTTTTTCGCAATTTTTTGACGCTAATGGATAATGCTCGATGCGAAACGTTGAACAATGGTATTTTTCGCCACATCACCATTTTTAAGGCTATTTGTTAACCTTTGAAAAATGTTGCCCCTCCCCTCCAGAACTTTGGTGCCGCCCACCTATGGTTAGCACCAAAGAATTTAGGACACAGCGGAAGTAGACTGAGCGAGATAAATAGGATGTCCCTGTATCTATCGATACTTTGTTAACATATGGTACCGCATCGCCTCGCCCCCAGCAATAATTCTGGATCCGCCGTCGTCTTTTGGTGTTACTCAAAAACCCGAAAATATCGCACAGTCAGTAGCCGCACATGGCGTGCAAAGGGTTCATGGGAATTTACATCTGCCGCCGAAGTCCCCCCGCAGATTACTGTAGACCCTCGCATAATTCTATTGTTAGTAACATTTTTGGCCATTTTAAGCAATTTCGCTCAAGTAGACCAGCCCAGATTTTTTAGCTGCCCCCCGTGTATGTCTGTAACCAATATAGTGTAAAGTTGGATAATTTGTACAGCCCGAAGCATTAATCCCTGGAGTGAGTTACCAGAGTAGAGGACTCATGACTTTCGTTCATTTATATTGTAATCAAAACAGATAATCAACAATTTAACTCAGCTCAACGAGTTTTGGTTGATAGCGCTCTAATCAAACCTGGACAGCGTTCAAATTCCAAGGTTTAAAAATCCTGAAATCCAAAACAAAAGTCAAGTTCCATTGGGTTTGTTTGCGGGCGTATTTTAAATTCTAGATTCTAAACCAGACACATAATGGATTAAACTTCAGGGTGAAATAGTCGTTCATTCATTGTGGGGGGTGTCGGAGGTAACCAGACACCAACTGAAAGAGTGGAGCCAAAAATCTGATTTTAGTGGACGAAGGTGGGACTACCAACTATGAGCAGGAGATCCCCATTTTCTGTGCCTCAGACCTAATGCCAGAGGCCATTTGTGGTTTCATCCGTCATGATGTTATATAATTTCTTATTCAAGCATGGCTGAGAAGGAGGTTCGAGCATTCAAACCAAGATTAAATTTATTGATGCTTTCGATACGCTTTCTCATTCCAGTGCATCTCTTACCTCATAGCATTCCTCCAAGGCACCATTAACAGCACTCTCTGAAACGACAAGTGTGCCAGGTTCAACCCCCAGTCCACCGCTTGTGCCAATGCGTATGAATATGACTTCATCCTCACGTCGACCGGCATAATGAATTAATTTGAACATTTCATGTAACAAGATCGACATCGAAGGGATTCCTTTATTTAGTAGTGCAAGATACGTCAATGTTGGGATATTACATTTAAAGCATGAGGATTTTGGGGAGGTTTGAGCCGAGATAAGCCGAAATGTTTTTAAAATGTGCCCTATTTGGGCCTAAAAACAAAAAATCGTCAGATGCACTATTTTTACGTTTCAGACGACTTTCTTCCTTTTAACACAGAGAGCGGTTAACGAGGAATTGATCACAACCACACCTGAGCGTGGGAAGGGGTTTGGAGGGGTATGCACCCCCCGAGAAACCAAAATACCCCCACCCAGAAATCAAAATATCCCCCAGAATTCGATTTTTTGAAAATTTTTTTCGTTTTTTTCGAAATTTTTTGATGCCAATGGATGGATAGTGCTTGATGAGAAACGTCGAAAAATGGTGTTTTTTACGCCATACCACCATTTTTAAAGCCATTTTTTTCACCTTTGAAAAATCTTGCACCCCCCAGAATTTTCTTGCTGCCCACGTATGATCACAACGTCAACTTTCAAAAAAACTATTTGTTTATTGTTCAATCTGTTATGTGTTGTTATAGCGATTCCCATTAGGAATGATTAACTCTTTATTTTGTAAATGTCTGAAATTTTATTTCCTTCAAAAATAAATATCCTATCAGCTTATACTGCTAACAGAAAATTGCCAGTGGATTGGAAGACAAAAACTGCAAAGACAATCGTATTTGTTGCTACCGTAGATAAAGAAAAATTATGTGTTAAATAAATTTGGCTAAATTATCGACCAAAAAGGCTACATGATCATCCGTCAAACGGAATCTCGACACATTTTCACTGGGGATGCGATCAAAGCTTATTCTTGGACGAAAAATACGTTTTCCGCACAAGAGGAGCACGGAAAAGTTCGGCATCACTTTCACCTGAGCTACCAAACAACAAAGCAAAAATTCAACATAATAGAAATGACTTATAACAGGTTCGTAAGACTTTAAACAAGGAAGTTTTTTTACACTTATGATTGATAGATCAAAAGTCCGCAAAAAATTAGCCCTGCCCGAATATACTACATTCGTTAAATCGTTTTAAGCCTGAATGAGGTCAAGGTCATCTCTACTTTTCAACGTACTTATTTTAACGATTAATAAAATCATTATTCCTTGTTCACTAAGGCCCGTATTCACCAACGCGAATTAACTTAATTCGAATTAGAGCCTTAATTCGAATTACTTAATTTGAATTAAACAAATAATTCGAATTAAAGTAAATTCGTATTCACCAATACGAATTAAAGGCGAATTAGTTAATTCGAATTAAAGTCCTTTAATTCGAATTATAACTAGGATAGTTTCGATTAAAGTGCTTTTTGCAGGCACTGCTGTGTCTGCACGTCCTGATGTCTGTTTTCTTTTTTACATTTTCTTGCTTTATTACGCGTTACTTTACAGCAGGTTGCTATATTTCCAGTTTTCGCTTGTATTACACACTTTCGAAAGAATGAACTCTCCAAAGAGCCGCGACAGGGATTCCAATTTTAATGCAGAAGAATTGGAATTTTTATTGGAATGTGTTGTGGAAAGGGTTGAAGTTGTTGAGAATAAGAAGACAGATTCGAAAACTATGTTTGCTAAAAATGCCGCCTGGAAAGAAATCGAGGCGGAGTTTTCGAGAAATCCTGCCATGAACAACCGATCAAACGAAGAACTATTGATTCGCTGGAAGAACATGAAACAAGTGAATTGATCAAAGATGCGATTTTTAATTTTTGCAGAAAACTACACTTGATGAATAAAAATGCCAGTTTGAGAACACATGAATACATTAAGTAAAATAGTTTTGGATAACAGCACGCCGTTTTGCCGCTCCTTCTGCATTTTCATTTCCAACATTAATATCATCGTTATCGTCACTTTCATCATCCAAAAAGTCCTCTTCATTTATGCCATTTCGCGAACGCGCCAGATTATAAAGAACGGCGCAGGCAACGATTACCATACCATTGAACTTTTTTCAGGCGTAAAATTCAAGCCTTTTGATAAACAAGGCAGAAAACGTTTCCATATTCCAAAGGTTCTCTCGATTGCCATTCGAGTTGATGAATGGGCGTAGTTGTACCTTCTTTCAGATGGCGTTCTAGGAAACGCGACAGGAGTAAGCAAATAATGCCGGTTCGCATAGCCCCTATCTCCCAGTACATGAAAAGCGTGTGGTAGAACTTCAAGACAACTTTGCAGTTGGGATTCGCTTAAAATGCGCGAGTCGTGCGCGCTACCTCTTTGGCTTGAAACAATATCGCGTATCAGAAGTTTGTCATCACACAAAACTTGCGTATTGATTGAAAAAAATCCTTTTCTATTTCGATAAAGTTCTGCATCAGGTCCCGCGGGGTTCATGATTCTAATATGTGTGCAGTCGATAGCGCCGGCAACACCAGGAAAGCCTCTTTTCTCGTAAAATCCTTGGCTGATACGTTGTAATTCCTCATTTTGTGGGAACCTTATCATTGTCGGTCCTAGTTCTGCTATAAAACGTAGTACGAGGAAAATACATCACGAAACCGTGGGCTGACTGATGTTATGTATATCCGCCACCTCTCGTTGAAAGCAACCGGCACCCACGTATTGCAACGCAATCAGCACCTTAAAAATCACAAAATAATTATTTTGAATACATATCACCGATTCAGGGCCGTGCTTAAGGGGGGGCGAACTGGGCGGCTGTCCAGGGCCGCTAAAATTTAGGGCCGCTAAAATATGAAAGTTGGTACAAAGAAAATTTGTTTAGAAGCCCTTATTGACAATGTAACTGTGTACGATAAATAAATAACATTATCCAATCAATATTTTACTAATTCTTTCCTAGTTTAAAAGCCTATAACAATAACAATTGAGGGGCGGGCCTTACATCTGTTAACATTGGTACAAGCTTGTTGTAGTGGCTAAGCAAGCAACTTCTGTAACCGCCTTACGAATTTTCCATGTAATACTGACTGAGTGAGGCCTAACGTGAAAGAAATGAGCTTTGTTTTCCTGCTGTTTCATCACTTCGTCGAATAAAAGTTAAAACACACCTCATACGAATCGAATGATGAATCAATTATTATGTTGTTTTTTTTGTTCTTGATCAAAATATGCAATTCTGACAGTTTTTGTTTATGTTCAATCACTTTACCGCTGATAAATGTTGTTTTTTCCAAACTAATACAGTACAAATATATTAATTAGTTTAAAAAATTTTAGGGCCGCTAAAAATCCTCTTGCCCAGGGCCAACAACCCCCTAAGCACGGCCCTGCACCGATTAACATGAATACAATTTATTTTCAGCTAGCCAAAAAAGTGCTCGGCGAATACAAGCGCAGCCAAAACAGTACGGGTGGTGGACCAGAACCGAAACCGCCAGCCGATATTTATATTCGAATTTCTGAGCTGATTCCTTCTCAATTCTCACGAATTTTGTGCCCCAATGACAGCGATGCTGTGGCCACCAATGAGACCCTAATGGAGGATTCAGAAGATAGGTGTCATGATTCGGCTAATTTGTGTAAATTTGCATGATAATTAAGCTTTATGCAACTAAAAGCATTTATTTAAAGAAAAGTTTCATTCGGGTCGTTCCATGAAAAGGTCGTTTGTGAGTATCCCTGAAAGCGATACGTATGAGCCGTCAACTAAAACTACATCTTAAAAGAGGAGCAACGACGAGCAATCTGCTCGATTAAACCTAATCGAATATCAGAAAGTTCTACTCGAAAAAGAGCACAAAGCCCGCTTGGAGCTAATAGAGATGCAAAAGACTGCCGCCGATAATGAAAGAATTGCGAGCGTAGCAAAAATGAATTACTACAATATGAAGATGATGAAATTACAAAATGTTTATCAAAATGTTCCGTTAACAAATTTATATCCTACTTCACAATCTGTGCCACCTGATGCATCGTTTTTGAACTTGTGAACATGTGTTAAAGGAAATAAATATGATTATTGAAATATGTATTTACTCACCTGTAGGTGTGGTGCAAGCGGGTTGTTTTGGTGACTGGCTGCATATAACCGATCTTGAACCAGTTCTATCAATTCTCTCACAACTTCTTTTCACAAATTGTATCGAATGTGAAAACTTTCATTATCGTAAGCATTAAACGGATTGCTCCAGTCCAAAATTTGTCGTCGTAAATCAGCGTTTTTCTCATATTCATCAATAATATCCAGCAAATTGAGAACTTCCATCACAAATCACAAAACAGTTTCTCACTTACAATAGCTAATTCGTCCTTCTAATTCTACTCAGAGCAGAATTAAAGCGCCGAATTAAATGTGATCGTAACTCCACCTACTTAATTCTAATTCGCCTTGGTGAATACGGATTAACCTTAATTCGAATTAAAGACCCCATATTTAATTCGAATTAAGCTTAATTCACGTTGGTGAATACCGGCCTAAGCTGTACCTGCAATAGGTCAAATAGATCAAATGTTCAACTGTGTTAAATGCAAGAACGTTAGTAAACCATTTAATTCCGAATCCGCATTTCAGAGAAAAGGTTATCACTAGGTTCGGAATAACGTCTAAATTTTAATATATTTATAATTAAGTCTGGTTTTGAACACACACAGGCGTGGGGTGCAGGGGTCTGGCTGGCTGGCTGGACCCCCAAGAATCTGAAAGACCCCACCAAAAATCGATGGACCCCAAGGAATGAATATCTGCCTATATTTCTGCAATTTGGCCCCATCGGATCTTCCAGAATTTCGTTGATGCCCATGTATGGTTTTGACTTCAGTTTCATGCTATTCGGCAAAATCGTTCCTGCTGTAGATAGGCTTTTTTGAGACGATGTTTGCAAAAAAGTTGTCCTAAAACAAAAGCGAAAGGAAAATTACAAAATTCGCTTAGTTTTCAGCATGTCGACGTGTTCTATTTTATGTTCTCTAGTCTTTATAGTGCCCAAAATTGAGTTTAAAAGGCAAACAAGTCACATTTTCCGAGCGTCAATTAGTGCCTTACTTTTTCTGAAGCTTTATCATTTTATCTTAAAAGCTCTGATCAGCCAGTAGTGCGCTTAGTGCTTCACACCATCAAGCACTAGTTGTTTACTAAAATTGGCCGTAAAAACGTAAGCAAATTCTGATGTATCAGTCAAAAAAATCCTCTCCTTCATACGCTTTTACAATTATTTAAACTAAGTCTTTCGGGCAGTAAGAAAGACACAAACTTTTCGAAGCTTTGCCCTAATTCAGTTTTCTGAATGACCTATCGTTAAAAAGATCGCAACATTTACCTGAAATGGTATATGTAAAATGAAATTTTTTGCACAGAGCGCCGTTTTGATAAATTTTTATAGTTTAGTCAAAACCCTGAATTTAGATAAGTAAAATCGTGGTAGATAAAGCAGGACCTTTCGCACAAAATATTATCCACTATTATTCTAACATTTAAATTCAAATTAGATTATTAAACTGAAAACAGTAAAGTTTGTTATTTAAATAAAAAACCCTTATATATACACTCGTATACAGGCCCGTATCCAGGGGAGCGGGGAGGCCCGCCCTCCCACCCCTTCCCCGAAATAGGAAAAAATTTTGTTTTTCCCAAGGGTCCCCCAAAGGGAAAAATTAAAAATTGGCGAAGTGCGTCTAAAACACCGCCAAAACAGGTTTTTTAGCGTACTTTTGAGCAAGTATACTCAAAATTTTCCGGCGCTTCGCGCCGGGTTTATTGTTTATGTATAGTTTTGTCTTCTAAACCACTAAAAATCGTTCAAATTTGAGTTAGACATAGAGAGCATGTCAATTTTTTTCCAGCGCTGTGCGCCGGATTCATTGTTCAGCTATAGTTTTTGCCTTCTAGCTCACTCAAAACAGCTCAAATTTGAGGTTTGACGTGGGAAACATGAAATTTTTTCCGGCGCTTCGAGCCGTATTTATTGTTTATATGTTTTTTGTCTTCTAGCCCGCTCAAAACAAATTTGAACTTGACATGCGGAATATGTTAATTTTTTCGGCCCTTGGGGCTGAATAATTCACTATCTGCATTGTTTTTCTCTGTAAAGCACAATGATTAAATGCAAAGGCAAGAGATAAGAAATAATTCGTCGATTAAGCGATGAGAAATCAGCTTAAATGAAAAATTTGCTGCGTATCAATATGAAATTGAGTGACAAATTTTTGAATTTTTTTGGAATTTCTCTTCACCATTGTTTAGAGCTCGCCGAGATACGCTCAAAACTACCTTTAATTTCGCCTATCTCCTAATGGTTTTCGAGATATTTGGCCTCAAAAATTCTCCCCCCCCCCCGAAATAAAATCCTGGATACGGGCCTGCTCGTATACATTATAAAATATCCGACTGATGTTAGAAAAACACCGAATAAAGAAATCTTACATTCTTCGTATTAAGTATTACTGGGCCGGGTTTAAGAAGTTGAAGCTCAAAGCAGACCTAAGCCATACTTCAATGTTTAAACATACGCGGTCAGGCTTAAGTCCCCAAAAATGCTGGCTTAAGCCAGGCTTAAACGAAATAACAATGTTAGAACATATGACATCGAAATTGAACACTTTCTATGTTTATCATTTATACGTTTGAGCCTGGCTGAAGCCACACTTTATAGAAACCGGACCTGATTCATGAATTCAATTAGCATGCACGAGCATTAGTATTCACCGATTCCATGACTAGCGCACAATACCGGCCCCACTTTGTAAATAACGTAGCGGTCCGATTGGCATAAATTCTTTGGTTCCGTCCAATCAGCAGGCGGTGACGGCAACGCTTCGGCTAAAATTTGGGCGCATTTTTTCATTCGATTGGCTGAACCGCCGCAGCACACAAATCGTACGTCGCCAAATAAGCCGACGAAATCGTGCGTTTTCGTACTCATTCCGAAATGATACAAAACGTCGTTTTCTAGAAGCTTCAGGTGTTCGTTGATTTCAGCGTGTTGCGCATTACCATTGTTAACAGCCATCGCTCTATACCTTACAGTAAAACATTTAATTATAACATTATAATTATAATTTATACATTTTAAATGAAATATTACATGGCCAAGTAAGATGAGGTCCCATAAAGTAAGCAACAACCCGGGCAATAGCCAACGCTTCAGCCCATCCAACTATGTGCTCTCAAAGGTTGGTTGATCCTAAGTTGGGTTGAATGGCATAGAAAATACAATTTTCTTTGATTTTCCACTGTTTTCGCCTATTTTTTAATCAGCTCAACCAAATCAACCCGTTCCAGCTTTCATGTCAGCCCATTCCATGTACGGGCTGGGATCATAGGTGGGCAGCACCAAACTTCTCGGGAGATGTGCAAGATTTTTGAGAGGTCAAAAAATGGTCGTAAAAATGGTGACATGGCGAAAAAACATCATTTTTCAAACTTTTCTTATCGAGCACTATCCATTTGCATCAAAAAATTGCTGAAATAAACATAAAAATTTAAAAATCGAATTCTGGGGGTAGGGGTATTTCGTTCCTGGGATCCTGGGGGTATTCGGCCTTCAGAGGGATGCATACCCCCAAACCCCCCACGCCCTCCTGACACCCACGTGTGGCTGGGATGGGCTATTGCGAAGGTGTGCAACTCATGTATATATAAGTCAGAGACCCAGACCCAGCTGAAAGATCGGCCCCTGCACATTCCAAGATAATATAAAGCAACCAAAATGACATAAAAAAGAGACTAAAAGGAAAAGAGAAGCATGAATTAAAATAAAAGCGAATAAAAATGAATGATAATCGTTAAATAAATAGATAAGAATAAAAGATAAATAAATAGAAAGAAAGCAAAGAGAAGAATACTACTGGACGCGATAAATAGCACGTAGGTGCGAGTTTTAACGATCACGAAAGGTAGTAAGATGGAAGGTATAGGGAGAACCGTACACTCAGTAAGTTCCGAAAAAGTACCAGCATCTGGAGGTGATTAAGGGATCAAACCCAGCACAGATACATTACATCATCTCCGTTCCTTTATTCGGGTCGGTCAGGGGATTTATGTCAAGTACGATCACCACAAGATGGGCAGGAACATGAAAATAGCTTGAATAGCCTTAATGTACATTTCAAAGAGTCTATTTTAAGCACTTTAGCAAGGAACTCTGAATCAGTGATCGTACGGGGTCAGATTTTCACCCCGATCGGGGGTCGGGGTCGGGGATGAAAAACCCCGGTTTTCGGGGTCGGGGTCGGGGTTGAAGATTAACAATTAGCATTGCATGATTACATACCAATTTGAAAAGGATAAAAACGATACCTTCACTTGTTTGTAGAGCATACTAATAAAGCTGGTTATGTTCAACATTTTATTTTTCATTCCAAGTTCAAACATGGTTTTAGCAATTTAGCATTACTTTCAATTTTAATCACTAATCGCACTCGCTTGTTTCGTATTCTTCCGCAGCTTTTTCTTAACGGTTTTCTACGGCGCGCTGATTGTAGAGGAGCCAATGGCGCGAAGCGCCAAAAATTTTCGAAATTTTTACTGTTTTCATGTAGAATTTACGCCTTTTTATTGACAAACAGTTCGGAAATCATAAGTGGCGCAAAGCATAAAGAAATTCAGTCATATTTTACCGCCCTAAGACAATAATCGGCGGTGCTAAGCGGAGGAAAATTTTGACGTTTTTACTCTTTAAACTCAATTTATACCACTTAAATCATACAGAACAGATGAACTAATTGCGGCGCGAAGCGCCGAAAATTTTTAAAAATTCCTAATCCTTTTACCTTTTCTGTCCTCCTAAAAATCTCTTTCAACATGTAGAACGAGATTGTACGGCTGGGGGTCTGGGGTGGCGCGCTCAAGCCCCACCAGCGAGGTCCAGAGCAGAACCCCCGAAAATTTTGTAAAAAAGCACTCTAATTTTCAAGTTAAAATTTTCGCAAATTGGCAAAATCTCGGTTCTGAATTAAGTCCAAAAAAAACTTAAAATTGATGAACACCTACACTGCACAAAACTTCTGAGCTGAAATGCGTTTTTCGACCTCTGCTAAGTATGTAGCGCAGCAACGGGTCGCAACCAATAAGTCATTGAAAGATGTATCAATGAGAATTTCGTTCTTACCATTTTCAGGCCCATTTGTGGCCTTCTTATTAACTAATTCAGAAAACAGAAAATGCGCAAAAACACAAGAAAATGTGGCCTTTCTTTTCATTTAAAATAGAATTATGTGTCCTTGTAAAGAAAGATAAACAAAGCAGAGAATAGATAAATTGGTACGCAAACATTTTCGAACTTTTACTATCATGTTCAACAAGCATGTGCAGTTTCATTCAATGAACTAATAGTGCATTAAATCACTAAAGTGCTGCGAAGTGCTAGATTATTTTAACAGATTCAAGCTTTTTAATTCATTGGATCTGTATAACAATAAATAATAATGACTCGGCGCGAAGCGCCGGAAAATTTTGACGTTTGTGCCTTTTTAAACTCAATGTTCTGGACACATTGCGCCAGAAAAATCAACATAATTTCTGAAAAATTCCGGGGGCATGTGCCTCCATTCCCCCCCGGCTACGCCTGTGATTACGCAGTAATTTCGGCGCACTTCATAATGGAAAATATGCGAACATGTATGTACGTCTTAACAACATGGCGACCAGGCGTACTTTTTATGAAATATCGCGAGTGTCGAGTTTAACATGTTAATTTTGCTGGTGAATGAATAGCCCTTGTTCCGAATTTATTTTCTATTTATACAATTCTTCTATGTACCAACAAATAAAATGCTATATTTCACCCCCGAAAAAAGGTTCAACCCCGACTCGAAAAATCATGCCCCCGGTCGGGGTCGGGGTCGGGGTTTAGGCCGGGGTTTTTCGGGGTCGGGGTCCCCGTACGATCACTGCTCTGAATTTTTATTAATTTTTAATCTTATAGTTATTATCAACAGAAAATTTGAATTCGGTCCTTTGCTGAGTCAGTATGATGTATTAAAATTGCTCAGCAAAACATTACAAGAGACGAGCACGAATAGGATACTGTGAACCCAAAATTAAATAATATTCTTAAAGTTTAGTGAAGCAAATATTAGCAAACATCTAGCATACAAATGCAGCAGCTGAATACATATCATGGAATAAGCAGCGTTGAATACAATATATTATTCAGTAGTTGCTGCAACGACATAAGCATGGAGACGCAGCATAGCCGATTTGGAGGAAATTAATCGGGGAAATGAGGCAAAATGAGGGCCGAAAATGGGTGAAGATTGAAAATTTTCGTTAAACGTGCTTCAAACTGACCAGAAACAGTGTAATAACGCAGTTTTTACGCTATTATAGCGCTGATACCAATTTTTGAATTCATTTTGAATACAACACTCGACCTTAACCCCCCTGCCAGACCAGCTGACCCCAACTCCAGATCGGCCATGCTGTGACCTATATGGTCGAGGACAGAAAACAATAAGCCTATTGGGATCAAAAAAACCTTAAATTCGGGTGTTTTGCTGAACCTTTACTTCGTCTCAGTTTCTCTAAAAAGTTCCGATTTTTCCATGTGTCTAGACCTCTTTCCCTCACAAGCGTGTCTGACTGGACAAAATAATAGATAAGATTCTCTGTGAAGCTCCCAAATAAACTTTAAAATACATAATTGCATTAACAATCACGAACCCTTGGCTTGAAGTGCCAACGGCGAGTTGTGAGGGGGTGACTTAAAAGTGGGGGACGACTTGTGTGGGAGGTGAGTTGTGGGGGACGGGGGGCAACCCTAGTGGTGTGGGATGAGTTGTGGGGAGGCGAGCTGCGTGTGGGAGGCGAGTTGTACGGAGGCTAGTTATGGGGGGGGGGCAGTTGTGTGGGTGCGAGTTGTATTTGGGGGCGAATTGTAGGGGGTGAATTGTGTGGGAACGAAATGGGAGGGAGTTATCCATATCCTGTTTATTTAGATATGTACCTGTAATTTTCAATAATTTATTAATCATTGATTAATTTGCATAATTTTCCCGAAGGAATAATAATTTCGGTCCCAAACTATTATTTTGCGTATACTTCATGATTAAAATAGCACGAAAAATTTACACGAAATCAAAAGCACTTTTCTACACAAAATTGTATCAATTTTAAAATTTTTGCTGAAGCAGCACTGCATAAGAAAAATTCTCAGTAAAAGCTGGCAGTGGAAAAAGTTAGAGAAAACTCGATTTTGCGCAGATAGATTCAGAAATCTATTTCGGGTCGGATGCACAACCGTCACATTTTCACAACCGCCGCATAGTACAGAACCGCCGCATTTAAAAGCACAACCGCCACATGATTTACAACAGCCGCATAATACAGAACCGCCGCATAGATCATAAATCGCTGTACATATTATATGCGTATGTTCTTTGGGGTTGACCCTCTAGAATGACTACTGACCCCCGCAATATGGCTTTAATCCCCCAGAACTGTCGATTCATAGTAAAATTGTGAAAAGTGCGTTTTTTATAGCTCATTCTTGGCTCAAAGGTGTCCAATTTTCGACGCTTGAATGTACAACTAATACACACAGGCTCAAATTCCTGAGTTTTACCGAAAATTTAACGAATTTTCTGAGAAGGTAATTCAAACGGATTTTCTGGGGGCATTCAACGGTCAAATGTTCATCCCAAGTATGTACACACGTAGAACCGTTACATATTTAATAGTAAGCACATTATTGCTACACCAACACGAAAAGATTTTGCTATGACAGAAGTTTCTAGAATGCATATATAATTCACAAATTCGTACTGGTTTGTTTCTTAGTTAGTCATTTATATTCCCAAAAACGACTTTTACTGTATTCTAATTGATTAAACGAGAATTCTGCACAAGTTATATGTTTTACGCGTATTTACACCTGATCTAAGACACAATTCTTGTTCAATCTCGATTTCGTCGGTTCTGTATTATGCGACGGTTGTGAACTATAAGGCGGTTGTGCATCCCGATCACTGTTTCTGTCCGTTTAGAAAAAGTTAAGATACTTTATGCTGCATCCGCTACTAAATTATGGAGACAAAAAATTTTTAAAGGGCCAAATATTTCAACAGTTGATGGTAACGACAAAACAGGAATTGTTGAAATGTCTTTTCTAGATCTATCCGTTGGCATCAAAAATATAGAAAAAGGTTATTTTTGGAAATTTAATTCTCGGGAGCAGTCGAATTCTGGTCATGTACAGTTGGAAGAAAATCGGTTTGACGAAGAGAAAGACCTGATGAAGCGTGCTGTAAATTGCGGAATATCTAATCATGCACCACATATAAGTATGTCAAGAAATAAATCAAAAAATTTTATTTTATTATTGAGTTAACCGCATTTTGAATTCTCACTAAAAAAATCGATTGTGTCCCGGGTGACCGACGGTCCCGAGTGACCGACAGTCCCGGGTGACCGACAGTCCCGGGTGACCGACAAATGGTTTTAAGAATAGATCTGTCAATAAAAAAATTCCCGTCTGGCCGACAGTCCTGGGTGACCGGCTATACCGGGTGGCCGACAGTCCCGGGTGGCCGACTGTACCGGGTGGCCGACAGTCCCGGGTGACCGACAAGTGGTATAATAATAAAATTGTCATGAAAATTCTTAAGTGACTAATGATTTCGGAAAATTAATGCCTTTTCAAGTAGGTACGTATTTATGCACATAAATAGTTTTACCAATGCAATAAAATTGCCTATATGAATTCATCCTGGGTGGCCGACTGTACCGGGTGGCCGACAGTCCCGGAGTGACCGACAAGTGGTATAATAATAAAATTGTCATGAAAATTCTTAAGTGACTAATGATTTCGGAAAATTAATGCCTTTTCAAGTAGGTACGTATTTATGCACATAAATAGTTTTACCAATGCAATAAAATTGCCTATATGAATTCATAGCAAATTTAAAACATGCAGGATTTGGTAAAAAAAAGGCCTATTATTTACGTTTCGTAATATTTTAGTGCTATCCTACTTAAACTTATTTTGGCTGCAAAATTACAGCTACATATTTGTGTAACTTCAGTGCTGCGAAAGTGCCATCAAATGATTTACTCGCCATTTAACCAAAAACAGAGGCGTAGCCAAGACTTTTGTGCAGCCAGTTTCTCAGTTTTCGAAAATACTGTGCAGCGCTCCACTTAAAATGTTTATTTTGACAAAAAAGGATTAAGTATCCGCCCGATTTGAAATGCAAATGAGGTTTTATTTTAGAATTTTTTGATTCTGAAAACGCGATTTATTGCTTATGCATTCCATAGCGCATGTGAAACTACGATGTAGGCCGAATTTAACGCGCACAAAAATATAAGTAAATCGAGATCTTTAAGACAACTGGACAAAAATGAATATTTGATATTTGATACAAAATTGTTAGTAAATATGCACATTTAATAAGTTTATGTACAATACAATATGTACATGTAATAAGTTTATATTCACATTCATGCAAGTGCAAACTTTATTGCTATTCTAAGAGAATGGAAAAATTACGTATTTTGATTTTGAAAAAATATTTATTCATAGTTATAGTCACACATGGGCGTGGGGAGTTTGGGGGTATGCACCCCCCAGAAGTTGAAATACCCCCCCCCCAGAATTTAAATTTTGAAAATTTTTTTTGCTTTTTTAGCGATTTTTTGATGCCATTGGATAGTGCTTGATGAGAAACGTCGAAAAATAGTGTTTTTTCGCCATACGACCACTGTTTGGACCATTTTTCGACTTTTTGAAAATTTTTCACCCCCCCTAGAATTTCGGTGCTGCCCACCTATGATGATAGTACAACCGGGTCATTTGGGAATTTTCATGTCATCTATCGATCACCCGGTACAGTGTCGGCCACTCGGGACTGTCGGCCAACCGGTACAGTCGGCCACCCGGGACTGTCGGCCATTCGGAACAGTCGGCCAGTAGGTACTGTCGGTCACTCGGGAATTTTTTGATTGACAGATCTATTTTTATACTATTTGTCGGTGACCCGGGACTGTCGGTGACCCGGGACTGTCGGTGACCCGGGACTGTCGGTCACCCGGGACTGTCGGTCACCCGGGACGTTACCAAAAAATCACGGTACAAAGTGTAGCGTACGTAAGTGGAAGAAGTTGAATAAATTAGAAGCTTTTCGACTTTGCATCGTAAATAATGAAGCAAAGACGATAATCTGTGCAAATTTAAAGGCGTAATCGAAATGAACAGAAATCGCATTTTTTTCGAAAA
This sequence comes from Mermis nigrescens, assembly GCA_036768485.1. Classification (NCBI taxonomy): domain Eukaryota; kingdom Metazoa; phylum Nematoda; class Enoplea; order Mermithida; family Mermithidae; genus Mermis; species Mermis nigrescens. The sequence goes on along the minus strand of JAVLUZ010000240.1, from coordinate 155,942 downwards.
TGCTTGAAATGGTTTGCCTTTGCTCTTGGTGTCTACAGAAACTGTAGGCTAAAACTTGGCATTAAGCGCTGTTACCATTTTTGCATAAACTTTTATGATATCCTAGCTTTCTCCAGCTATGACTTTTATGACATCTTAGCTTTCTCCAGCTGTTACGACGAAGTTTGGTTTGGTGACCCCGTAGAGTTAAGCGCTGACCGAGCTTTGACATACTTTCTATTATTTAACGCAGCTTTTCAGAATGTAAATTTTACTCAAAGCTATCGCTTTTTCCCTTTTGAGCACTCCAAAAGTTCGTTTAAACAGTCCTAAAATAGGTAGATGATAAAATGCTATTCCAATAATTTATTTCGCCATTTAGAAAAGAAAAAATTAAGTCAATTAAAGCAGAGCTTATCGTAGCTATACAATTGCTCATTTCTATACATTTAATCATAATAATGCTCCTTCGGCGTTACACCTTTTACATTAACATCCGAAAATATTCACAAATATTAATTTTCATTTATTAATGTAATTATTTATTATACAAATTATACTTGACTACATCTATATTGCACGAGCATAATTTCATTCAACATTGAATTACATATTACATATTTATTTCATATTCACAAATAAATATTCATCATTAACCATTTACAACTGGATATGCGACTATAATAAAATATTATTATGGCATTATACAAGTATTATACGGGAAGAAAAAACCGCTCCGATAAAATACATGAATATTATTCAAGTTCTAAACCGTGTCAAAACATAAGTAAATCAGTAGGCAAAAAATATTGGTTTATTCAGCAATAACAAACGGCCTGAATGCTTTGCAGCGTTATTAGAAAAAATGTATACACGCACAAATAGAACGAAAGAGCGTGGTACAGTGAACAGACAGGAAAAATGATCAATTTGTCTTTATGTCAATACAACGTTTATTCAGTTGTGCGACAGAGATAAGAGGCGAAAATATTAATCATAAATGCCACGTGGTGCGAGATCTGTGACGCGAATAAATAAACTACAATTGGAGCCGTGTATGTCCGAGCATAAGGCGACATCAGCTTACCATAAATTCCCAGAATCGTTGCATAGGCGCCAGACTCGCGGGTACATTACCTTTTAGGTAGGTTTATTTCGTAGAAACATAAGTAACGCAATAAGTAATAAAAGGTAAGGATTAATGCGAACATGGCGCAAATTATAACGAACTTTAAATTACGAAAGTATAGGTGTGTAAACACGTGATTACCAAAGGCAATTAAGGAAGAAAAAAGCGAAAAATGAGAATGTTATTTGAAGTTTTTTAAAAAAAAGAAGGAGAAAGCATTAATACTATGTTCTACAGGAGGTCACTTGGGCAGTGATGCCATTTGAATTGACCCCCGGCAAAAAATGTTAGGTCGGTTTTTTCTAACTTATTTATAAAAGAGTTTAAAGAGTCTGAGCATCTAGTATCGTGAGGTAATGAATTCCACCATTTGCATACTAGGTTACCGAACCAATTTTTCCTAATTTCAGTTCTGGAATAGTTGATAAAAGGATATTTTGATCCATCTTGAAACGGTTCTTTGAAAGTTCAAAATTTCGGAAAATTTCCTTTTTTCGACGGTTTTTATATACTTGAATGTTTCATTCAGATCAATTTTAATGTTGAGATCATAAACGATCTAATACGAAACAGGTAGCGCGATAGTGCATACCTGTTTCGGCTTAGCCTGTGCTCCGCAGTCCCTTTTTTAATGCCGCGTTCGGAGCAAATGTACATTGCACATTGTACAATGGACTCGCAGTCCGCAGCTTGCATCAATGGTCCAACAGTGTGCTGAGTGCGTGTCCAAATGAAATGGACAATGGGCATGTGCTCCGCATATTTTATGTAAAGTTATGCAATTTGCGGAGAAAATGTACAAAAATGTACAATTTCTGAATGTACTCGTGATCAGTGGTGAATGGATTCGCATTCCGCGTTGAGGTGTTGTGGAGCGCGAGACAATTGTCGGCAGTTTAAATGTACATAAGGACATTTTTGAACTGATTGGAGGGGGTGTTTATGCGTTTAAAAAAATAAACAAATTGGGTGGCATTCGGCACCAGACATGCATGTGGATGGTTTAATAGGGTCTATGACCACAGGAATTGGAAAATAGTAAATTTTTCAAATGAGGCGAAATGAAGGCCGAGAATGGGTTAGTATTCAGAATTTTCTTCGAAAGTGCCTTAAATTGTATATAGACTGTATAATTACTTCGTTTTAACGCTATTTTAGCACTTAACTCTGAGGTAATTTTGGCCCAAAAATGCTCATTTATTACCCCTCCCCTTCAGACCGGCTGGCACGGCTATATCAACCATGCTGCGCACACATATGTAGGATCACTATTTTATGAAGCTTCACGTACAGCAAGACGGCGCAAACTATTTGATATAGATATATAAGAAGTGTAAGGAAACTATTCATACATGGTTTTCATTGGTTAGCACAACAATTCAAACATTTATGTGAAAATTGATTATGGTGCGGATCAATACGTATGTGGCGTGGCGACCCTAGGTGCACAGCATAGTTGATCTGGAAGAGGGGGATCAGCTGGTCTGGGGGTGGGTCAAGAATTGAATTTTATTGGGCCCAAATGAGTTGAATAACTGGCATAAGCGCTAAAATAGCGTTGAAACTAGGTTATATACACCTGCTCATTTTAACAAGCATTTTTAAAAGAAATTTTTGATTTTTATCCATTTTTGACCTTTATTTTGCCTTGTTTTCCACGCCTCGGCGTGGGGGTTCTCAGTTTTCGAAATTTTTTTGGTTTTCTTCGCAATTTTTGATGTTAATGGATAGTGCTCTGAGAGAAACGTTGAAAAATGGAGTTTTTTCGTCATACCTTATTTTTGAGACCATTTTTTTACCTTTTGCACCCCTTTTAGAATTTTTGTGCTGCCCACCTATGGTCTAGACTACTCCAACGCCCCCATGTGCAGCCCGCTAATTGTGGCTCATATTCGCTTATCAGAACGCTATAATCTTGAAAGGACCCACCAAAATTAATCTGATCTCTCACGCTACAAACAGCTTTTCAATTTAGATTGATTAAAACCACAGAATGTTCGACGTTTCTGACCAGATTTGCACTTCTGTAGGGAATTCTGGGGGTTGAAATTTTAGTGTGCTTTTTGGGACTCAAAAAAAGGTGGATACGTACGCGTCAAAAACATAAGTTTTCGGCGTTTCTGACAATGCTCCATCTTTCCAGTGCGTGAAACCATAACAGAATTCTAAAAACTTAGCGAAATCCCATTAAATTAAACGAAATATAGTCAAGAAATGAGCCGACGGCACGAAGCGCCGAAAGTTTTACAAATTTGAGCAAATTTTCTACGAATTTTCCTATAACTTATTTTTTGGAGAATCGCGAGTTCTGGAGGAGGGTTAAAAAAACCTGGGGTAAAAACTTTTCTGAGCTAGGGGAGAATGAACGCCGCTCCCCAAGATCATATACAGATATAAATGTATGTCTTCCTTGATCAATCTGTAATGTAGCCTGACAATAGTTTCTGAAGGAAGATGAATGATGTTAATGTATGTACACATAAGCTCACTCTCATTTGAAAATAATTTTAAGCTAAGGTTTCAGACACGCCCGCGAAAAAATGGTTAGACTGGTCCTTATGGAATAAAAAATTGGGAAATTTATAAGGTGAATCAAGGCAAAATGAAGGCCAAGAATCGAGAAAAATCAAAAAATTTTTCTGCAAAAGTGCGGAATTGACTAGAAACTGTACAGATTCTAATGGTATTATTTTAGCACTTCAGGGCGGAATTTTCGAAAGCGTATCAACGTTAGCACGTGCTAAACCAGGTACTAAATCGGAAATTTAGTACGCCGCCGTATTTTCGAAAGAGTGCTAGACTAAACAGAGTACTAAATTGGTCATTTTAGTACGCCGATTTAGTTCTGAGTACCCCCGTCTAAACCGAGTGCTAAATCTGTTTAGTGTGTAAAAATGGACGTTCTTGAAGTGTTTGATATATTTGAGGACGAACAATATGCTCTTGATCAGGATATTGCTATGAATAATAGATATAGTATCCCGAACTGATCCTTTTGAAATTTATAATGATGTCGAATTTAGATTACGATATCGCTTTAATATACCAAATTGTCGCAACATAATCAATTTATTGCGCCATACTTGCCTTCGATCAACAAAACGTAACAATCCCTTGTCACCAGAAACACAGGTAATATCCAATTATATATCCAAGAAATGTACATTACGCTCTGAATTAGGAAACAATTGCATCACAGCACGATTACAAACATTTGTTTGATCATAAGTGGTTGTTGGCCATGCTTGCGACGGTGTTGCGCTATTTGCAGGCTGTTTGGGATATGCCAACTGGTTGAAGTAGTGTGCTTTGGCCCTAGATGCCAATAATTCTTGTAGAAGCTGAATACGCATTTCGAATAAACTTTTCTAGTTTCATTCTTCGTCTTCCAGTACTTTCATCTTCAAATTGTGCTCCTCTTCCATGTACTTTTGTCGTAAATCAATCAAATTTACTTGGGTAGAACCTGCGAATAAAAACCGCATTACATAGTTTTTCCAGCTTTGAGTTTTTGCTTAAATTAAGATTTTATAGTAACATGAGTTGAAAATCATAGGTAGCGCGATAGCGCTACCTATTATATACTCTCTGTTCAGAAGTTGGGCGAGGTCGAATAGGATAAAAATAAACTACTTTCTAAGGAGTACGCGTCATAGCGAATTGCATTTGTTTACATCAATATTTAGCTTTTTCGGGAAGTGTAAAGTCAAAGAATAGGGGAGTTAAACGTGTTTCTGTCTTGTTTTTTTCTGCCAAGTTCTGGGTTATGAGTCTGGACATAATCTCAAGTCTAAAAATGAACCAGAAACAAATTTGATACGCCAATTCGTTTGCACTCAACAGTGGTGTAAAGTGATTTACTCTGATATTTATTCGTCTTCGGGCCATTGTGGAGACTTAATTTTTTAATAAATGTTGATCGTAATATCAGAGTAATATCAGAATTCCGAATCCGACTGAAATTTTCTTTACATTCTGTGGTTGTCTACATTTTACACTGCATATTAACTTTAGTTCTAGAGCCTTGCGGAAGCTTAATTTTTTTCAAAATGTTTTACGTAAAATCAGAATTGGGAATCTGATTATTAGTTTTCTCTGCACCTAGTAGTTGTGCAAAGTTTGCACTATTTATTTGTTGTTAATATGTAGTTTATACTACAAATTTATTTTACTTCCAAATCTGAGCGTTAGTCTTCCTTACACTTGATATTTGCGTAAAGTTCATGCTGAAAAACTTTAATCTGTTGTCTTATTTAAAAAGGATAATGCTGATGTTAAGAACAATATTGTTTTCCTCGTTCTTGGACTGCTATCATAATTGTGGCATGTTACTGTATGTGTTTACTAACTGATGTACTGAAATCATGCTAATTAAAAGTAGGGTTGTAGCAAGGAAAAATGCTCCGATAGACAAAAAAAGATGAATATACTTGGAATTGTGGATTATTAAGGATGTAAAAGGAGGGGACTAGGAAAAATCTACCTGAAGTCGCAAAATCTGCTAAAAACAGCACTTTCTCTTAGCAACGCGAAAAATCGAAATATATTCTGCGGCCTCTAAAAAATTGTCTTTTTTAAATAATGTTCAAAGTTTCAGATAAGAGTGTATAAACGAAATCTGTAATGTTTATTTTTTAAGTTGCTGGCAGGTAGCGAAGCAACGCTGACTAGCTTTGTATCCTGATCGATAAAAAAATAAGTGGTATTGTATTTAAACTTGTTTTATTTTGTTATGAGCATGATAGCAGGCAAAGCAGGGGCCGATTGATTAGTGCGCACAATCGTTACGGGCATACTAGTGTACCTAGATTTAGTGTTTCAAGTCAACTTACGCGTTTCCTACTGTTTTAAACCAACAATTTCTTCAATTGTCTTGAATGCATCAATGTTTGCTATTTCGTTCATTTGGGTTAGAAAGAGTGTTAGTTTACTCAATATCATTTCCCATTGCTACTGCATAGCTAACGTGCTATTTTTTCAATCATTTTCATGGTTTAATATTTATTTTAATCTGTTGGCCGCAGAATATACTTCGATTTTTTGTGTTGCTTAGAGAAAGTGTGATTTTTAGCAGATTTTGCGACTTTAGGTAGATTTTTCCTAGTCCCTCCTTTTACATCCTTAATACACAATTCCAAGTATGTTCATCTTTTTTGTTCCGTCGGAGCATTTTTCTTTGCTAGTGTAAAAATATCTAAGTATTTGTCTCACTTTTGCATACACTATTAAGTCGACTACTATCAATCGAACGAAGCAGCAGTTTTTGTCGTTTTATTTGATACGAAAACAACGGGGTTTGATAGTTTTGGCGTTTGATGACGTATTTCCTCATCTTGTGCTGGAATAATAATATTATTTTCAGAAAGTTTCGATGTAAATCAAAACCGATCTCAGGAGACCCACTTTCAGAATAAGACGTTTCCTCCATAGTTTGAGGAGATACATTGTTAATGAATTCGGCATCGTTTTCTTGAACCAATTGCAGAGCTGAAAAATTACATGAATCTTCATGAATTGTTCATAGAATAGAAACTAGATCAGAGGCGTAGCTAGGATTTTGGTTCGGGGGGCATACACAAAAAATTTTTAAGACTACTTTTGCATTGAATGCCAGTAACATTATGTATAACAAAACTGAGTTTTTTGACCTTCAGTAGTGCAGCCTAGCTAATTTATCGGTTTCTGACGATCTAAAATAAAAAAGTGTAAAGCGGCGCGAAGCGTTGAAAATTTTAGAAATTTTTACCGTTTTCATGTAGAATTCACGGCCTTTTTATTGACAAACAGTTCGGAAATCATAAGTGGCGCGAAGCAGCAAGAAACTTGGTCATTTTTTACAGCCCTTGACATTTTCTGGCTCTGTGAATACTATTTATCTGACAGAGCAGAACAAGAAAACTGCAAAACGCAATACTGGAGCTTTACAAAAAGAAAGAACAGTAACCGGCGGCGCTATGCACCGGAAACTTTTGAAGTTTTTGCCTTTTTTAACTCAATTTTCTGGACACAATTATTGCACCAGAAAAATCAACAAAATTTCCGAAAAATTTCGGAGGGGGCATGTGTCCCCAATGCCTGGCTACGCATATGAACTAGATACAAAACTAACTATGGCTTAGGTTTGCGTCATCGTCAAATTTATTTTGTATTCTATCGATTTGACTTGGAATCATTTCGTAAATAGCTTCATAAGTTTCGTCAAGATCAACTTGCGATGGCCCTCCACCCGTAGCAGAACGGTAGCGTTTTAATTCACCTGCTTTGAATTTCGTTTCCTTAAAAGTGTTGATGAAAATTATTTATTATAGATGATATAAATTCATCATTATAGATTATGATTGCTCTCCGTTTCTTGGCATGCGGTGGATTCCAAAGGGAAATGGGCGATTTACATACCGTCAAGCGAGGAACCGTCTCCAGTTGTATGCATCAAGTTATCGCTAATATTGCTTTGTTGCGCTCCGAGTACATAAAATTCCCGACCATCGAGGAATGCGAAATTCTGCAAAATGCATTTTACATTCAACGAGGATTTCCTGGTGAGTCTAAGTTTTTTGCACAATGCAGACCACACATGGGAGTGGGGGGTTTGGGGGTATGCATTCCCCAGAAGTTGAATACTCCCCCAGAAATCAAAATACCCCCCCCCAGAATTCAACTTTTGAAAATTTTTTTTTGCTTTTTCTATTCACCCCCCTACCCCCAGAAATTTTTTCACTCCCCCCAGAATCTCGGTGCTTCCCACTTATGATGCAGACCCCCTCTAAATTATCCCTTATTTTTCAGGTGTGATTGGCGCCATTGATTGTACCCACATACCCATTCAGAGCCCTGGAGGTAACGACGCTGAACTTTACAGAAATCGAAAGGGTTGGTTTTCCATCAATACCCAGATTATGTGCGATTCTGATTTGAAAATAAGAAACATCGTTGCCAGCTGGCCTGGTAGTACTCATGATGCTCGAATTTTTAACGAGTCGAATGCGAATCTGAAACGGACACTGGAAGGTTTGCCTGGAAAATTCCATATCTTGGGTGATCGTGGTTACCCATGCTTACGGTACCTTTTGACACCATTAACGTCTCCAAATTCAGAATCGGAATGTCGATACAACTATGCTCAATCATCAACAAGAATGTCGATTGAAAGACTGAATGGAATCCACAAGCGTCGCTTTCTTTGCCCATCTCCGAAACTGAGACTAACTCCTGAAAAATGCTGTGCTGTGATAGTGGTATGTTGCGTTTTACACAACATGAGTATTATGTTAAACGATGTCGGCGAAGAGAATGACATTTTCATGAATGACCCATACTTAGAACAAGAGGCACCTGAGTGGCAACAAAATAACGAAAATCTCGAAGACTCGCCAAACGCAGAGCACTAATAATTGAACATTTCTAATCATATTCGTATTGTGCTTACCTGTTTTAAGCGTTTCCATTTGACTTCAAGTTGATCCACAGTCCGTTTTTTGCGATTAAGATTGTTCGCAAATAAATCCGATATCTCGTTCCACGCTTTTTTCTTTGCTTGGTTCGATGTCGAATCAGTTCGCTTATTTTCTAACACGTCGACTTTGAGTCACATACATTCAACTAGAAACGATACTTCCTCGTACGAAAAATTGCTGTCCCGTTGTTTTTTCTTCATATTTTGATAAAATGTAAGAATTTGAATGCAAGGAACTAAAAAAGACAATAATTATAACATAAAAACTGTACATTAGAAATAGCCGATATCATAGGTAATATCATTATCATATGTAGATAATATCTACCATACACCTACTTTGCACATTTTCCCTAACCCACAACGTCAATTATTTAATTCCAGACATGATTTAATATCAATACCTAACTTTAAAATAAAGAAGATGACGCAAAAAAGACAAGTAAAACAAGATGATAGCCTTCGATCACCTTGAAAATTTGACTTTCAAGGCTTGAGTTTTGGCCTAAAATCTATTGGCAACTAATATTTTAATACGTTCATATGTAGTTCTCAATATTAAATATTTCAATTTAGCGACTGAAGAATAAAAATTGTGAACAGCGGAAGCACACGAAAATGTGCGGTAGAGAAAAAAACAAAAAAATCGATTCACACACTTTAGCGCGTGCTAAATAAATTTTAGTACGTGCTACCTAATCTAGCACTAGCATGTCTTCGAAAATGGCACTCTGATTTTAGTACGTACTAACTAAATCGGCAGACTAATCGGGGATCAGCTAGCACGTGCTAAACAGATTACTAATCTTAGCACTGTGCTAAACTAGGACGCCTTCGAAAATGCGGCCCTAAGGTACTCCAAAAAAGTTAAATTTTTGATCCCCGTTCTGTCTTGGACTAAGCAAGCTCTCACCTACAGTCCGAGACTGAAAGTTAGGTAATATGTTTGTACATACATGCACTTAGGTAGAGCGATAGCACTACCTATGTAATCATAGGTAGCGCGTTAGCGCGTACCTATAATATACTTGGGTACCCCTAACACCTGTGCACCCCCTACAGCTATAACGGGACACTTCTGGAAGGTGCGGTTTTTTTTAAAAGAAAGATAATAAAAAAATTCGCAGCCCATGTTTTTTTGTTTTCCTTGAAACTCAAAACTTACTGTGTAAATAAGGTGTAAAGTTTTTGTGTAACGTTATAACATAGGACAAATTTTGGGAACTTTTTATCACGGCATGTGGACAACTGAGTATTGATGACTCGAACAATTGAACAGCATAGGATTATAGAGGGATGAATTCTACAGATGACCATTTTTTGTTTTTTGAAATTCTTATTAGTTCTCGAATGGCAGTGTAAAGAGTGCGAAAATCTGGGGATGAAAAAACACTTTTTAGTCGAGTTTTCAACCTACTTATGTCTGATACTAACTCCGGTTCTGAGTTTTTCAAAATGTTTTCTGACAGAAATGTAGAGCGGATCAAGGGCTATATTCTGCATATAAGCAAAGTCTTCTACGCTCTATGGTGAGTTAGATCCTCGGGTTTAAAGTTTACACTCTAGTGGATGGTGTAAAAAAAACGGTTTTGACTACGATTTCTCTGCCAAATTTTTCCGCTCACAAGTCAGGGTAAATTGAATACAGCAATAAAGTGTCTCTCAGGGGCTACACATCGCAGCAAATGGCATTTAAAAAAACGCAATATTTAGTTATTTATGGGGATGTAAAGTTCGAAATCAGAGGTAAAAAATGGGCGAAAAAACACGTTTTTTCCGATTTTTGATTAATAAATCATACCAAATAATTTTTGCAACAGAATTTTGGCACACAGGAATGTACTACGATTTAAAAGCTACAAATTGTACCAAACCGAATTTCTTTAAACTCAATGGGGAGTTCGGTACGGAATTTTAAAGTTTACAGTGTTCTAAATGATGGAAAATACGTTTTTGTTGCATTTTTTGTTCGCCACTTTCTCCGTCCAGAAGTCGGGATAAGTCCAATAGAATAAAAATAAAGTGCTTTATATCGGGTGCATGTCAAAGCAAATTGTCTATACATTAATATTTAGCGAGTGTAAAGTCAAAAATTTGGTGTTTAAAATGCGCTTCTGTCTTGTTTTTTCTGCCTGCTTCTCCGGTTATGAGTCAGGGACACGATTATCAAGTCTAGAAATGGACCAGGAACCAAATTTGATATGCCAGTCTGGCGCGTATGTTTACACTCTACAGTCTTGTAAAGTGGTTTACACCTAATGTTAGTTTGCCCATAGAACATTATGGAGACTTAATTTTTTCATAAATATTAATCGTAATATTGGAACAATATCAAAATTACGAATCTGACTAAAATCTTCTTTACACTAGGTGTTTACATGAAGTTTACACTACATATGTATTTATCTTAGTTTTTGAGCATTCTAGAAACCTAATTTTTCCCTGGAGTCTAGAAATTTTCAAAGAATCAAATGTGAGACGTCACGTACGCGCGTTTGTTTACATCCGACAGCGATGTAAAGTAGTTTACACTCATTGTTTATTTGTCCTCAGACCATTGTAGACATGCAATTTTTTCATAAATGTTGATAATAATATCCGAGTAATATCAGATTTACAAATCGGAATAAAATCCTCTTTACACTAGGCGGTTGTGTAAAGTTTACGCTGCTAATTAATCTTCGTTCTAGAGCTTTGCGAAAACCTGAATTTTTAGCCGAAATCTGAAAATTTACATGGAATCAAATAAGGGACGTCAGCTGGGCGCGTTTGTTTACACTCAACAGTGATGTAAAGTGATTTTTCTTCGTTCTAGAGCTTTGCAAAAACCTAAATTTTTTTGCCGAAATCAAATAAGGGACGTCAGCTGGGCGCGTTTGTTTTCACTCAACAGTGATGTAAAGTGGTTTACATCTGTGTCTATTTGTCATTAAACCGTTATGGAGACGTAATTTTTTCATGAATGTTGATCGTAATATCCGAGTAATATCAAATTTACAAATCCGACTAAAATCTCCTTTACATTCGTTGCTAGTACAAAGTTTACACTATATAATAAGCTTCATTCTAGAGCTTCACGGTAACTTATTTTTTCCCTAAAGTCGTAAAATATATATGGAAACAGATGTGATACGTCTGCTAGGGGCGCATGAAGAGTAGTGTAAAGTGATTAACACCTAATGTTAATTTGTTCTTAGAACATTATAGAGGTTTGATTTCTTAATAAATGCTGATCGTTATATCAGAGCAATATCGAAATTATCAATCCCACTAAAATTCTTTACACTCTTGTGTAAAGTTTAAAATGTAAATTAAGTTTAGCTCTAGAAAGTTTTGGAAGCATATTTCTTTACAGGATGTTCTACGTAACATAAGAATTACTAATCAGAATGTTTGTTTCTTCTACAACTAGTGGCTTTGTAAAGTTTAAACCATTCAATTATTGAAAGAACCGCACAGTACATGAAATCTAGTATTGTATTTCCAAATCTTGCTAATTAAAAGTAGGGTACTAGCAAAGAAAAAATGCTCCGATGGAACAAAAAGGGGAATATACTTGGGATTGTTAATTATCAAGGATGTAAAAGGAGGGGACTAGGAAAAATCATCCTATGTTATATGCCGAAAATCGCAAAATGTGTTAAAAACCAGACTTTCTCTAAAAATGCAAAAAATCGAAGTGTATTCTGCGGCCTTTAAAAAATGTAAAAGTTTAGTAAACAATTGTTGTAGACATGTGTAAAAGAGTATCTACATAAGGTCTGTTTCAAATCAGCTTCCGTGTTTCCTATTGCTCTGAACCAACACAATCATCGATTGTCTTGAATGCATCGATATGTACCGGGTGGTTAGCAACCTTTTGCTAGGAGGTCCGCGCTATAAGTATAGGGCTTGGGATCAAACAAAATATACCATTAGATAGCGAATTTGAAACGAAATTTACTGATGCCAGATTAATAATCAGTGTGTCTATCACTTGTGCAAGAAACAGCTTTTAGAATGATCTGGGTATGAACACAAACCAATAAACAGACTACGTCGATTTTCAAGACCTTTCCAAATATTTTCCGTGTTTCTGCGCGAAATTTCATATGATTATCGACCAGTCAGATTTTAGCAAGTATTTGCGCCTGGACTTCATCTCTATGAATGGCCCAATGGTTTTGGCGGCATTTAAGTTGAGTGAATTTTCGGGCTAAATATCGTTACCCCAGAATTCGACGTTTGATTGTTTCAAGAAATGTTGGGTTGTATTAATTCGCCTGCAAGGCGCCTTGTTGTGAACAAAAACAGTCTGACCAACGACTAAATATTTCCCAGGCCCAAAATAGGACCTATTTGGTATTGATATAAAATATTGTACAGAAACGTGAAAAATATTTTGATAAGTATCGAAAATCGACATCTATTAATTGTGTTCACACCCCGATCGCTTAAAAACTATTTCTCTTGCCGGTCTAAAGCACACTGATTTTTAATTTGGCATCAATAAATTCCGTTTTAAATTTTCTATCTAATGGTTTATTTGGTTTGATCCCAAGTTCTATAGTTATAGCACTAACCCCTAGCAAAAGGTTATTTATCACCCTGTACTATTTCATTCAATTCGCTTAGCTACTGCATTGCTAATTCGCTGCTTTTTCAATCAATTTTATGGTAAATAGTTTATTTCTATTGGGAGGTCGCAGAATATTCTTCGATTTTTTGCATTGTTTAGAGAAAGTCTGGCTTTTAACATATTTTGCGATTTTTGGCATATAACATAGGGAGATTTTTCCTAGTCCCCTCCTTTTACATCCTCGATAATTAACAATCCCAAGTATATTCCCCTTTTTTGTTCCATCGGAGCATTTTTCTTTGCTAGTTATAATATAATTGGCCACCTTTTTTCTTATTTGTTTATCACAACGAGTGCAAATTTTGTGTCACACCCTCACAGCAACAACGGCACACACCTGAGTGGTGCGCACACCTGGGCGTGGTAGGGAAGGGGTTTGGGGGTATGCACCCCCTAGAAACCTAAATACCCTTATATACCCTCCCCCAGAAATCAATTTTTGAAAATTTTTTTCGTTTTTTCGCAATGTTTTGATGCCAATGGATCGTGCATGATGAGAAACGTCGAAAAACGGTGTTTTTTACGCCATACCACCATTTTTAGGCCATTTTTTACCTTTGAATAATCTCGCACCCCCTTAGAATTTTCTTGCTGCCCACGTATGGTAATGCGGTTTTTCTAATCGATAGATAATTAAAAAATTCGATGCCGTTTTTTGTTTACAATCAATATTAAGTTAGCAATGAGTGTGTAAAGTGTAAACCAAAAAATCAAATAATATGCGGAGGGCCAATTTTTTTAATGTTGCCCTCGAGTTGTAGATTACGGATCTGACCTTAAAATTTTTCTACCCTTACTGGTTTTAACACAAAAGTTTAAGGTATACGTGTTTTTTACTCTTTGCATGTCCTTCAACTTACCTGACTCAGTTTTGGTTTCTGTGCAAACCAATTAGTTTTTTAATATAGATGATTACAATATCTCAAAACTAAAAATTTTTTCCTTTGAATGCAATATTTCTTGATCTGCGATCGTTTTAGTGTGAAGGGTACGAGACGAAAAAATAAATTTTTTCAGCTACTTCGTTAAGTAGGCGGAACATGCTGATAATGCTTAAAATGTGCCCTGACCTAAGCGTTACACATCCTAGTTTATTTTGTTTCCATACACCCAATATTGCGTTATAAGCGTAAGTGTAAAGTTTACACTGAGAAACACTTTTCCGCCAGGGTGTTGGGTATGGCCATTCTTTTTTTAAAAATGGTCTCCGTAACGTCCAAATAACGAATCTAACCTTTAAACTTTTCTACAACCGGAGGTGAGCTGCGAAGAGGTGAAGTTTGAATTATGCACATGTTTGCTGATACCAATATTTAACTCCGTATTGCACATTTTTTGATCAGATTTATATTTCAAAGATTTTTGACTTATTGTCAATCATTTTTATTTACAGACATGCACTGTTTTGAAGGTAAAGTGGAATGAGAAACATTTCTCAAAATACTACCTGCAATTTATACAATAAATCTTATGTGCGCTGTCTTTATCAAACCGATTCCAATATTTTTTTCGTGTTAAAATCCATGAAAATTTATGTCTGTCTATTTTTCGAGTGTATGCGGCTCATAAATTTTCTTAAATTGTTTGCATTTGCTGACGCGTCGACCGGTTTGTTGATTTGTGGCCGGAATCGTTCATGTGCACGACTACTAATTTTTGTCGTTTTCTTGTGCATTGATCACTTGCATGCGATTTTTGGCGGCCGACACATTATTGCGTTGGTTTACGCAGTGGTGCGTTTGTTACCCCATGCCTGACTTTCGCTTGCTGATTTTGTCGATGCAGGATTTGATTTTAATTAGCTTAATGAGGTCGTTGGCGTGAATTTTAATTCAATAAATTATCTGACTACCGTTGATATCTTTCTTTCAAGGTCACCACTTGATATTGAAGTTATAAACTGTTGAAGGAAGAGCAAAGACTGTTGCTCTTAATCTTTGCTCGGAATTTAAGAGTCAGTTTCTGTAAGGACCACCTTAACCTTACGTAAGTAAAAAAATAATTTTTCTTAATTTTAACATATATTACACAAATTTTTATGCTGATTCCGAATCTGAAAACCGTTTTACACAAAAATGATTTTTTGCTGACTTATAGGGGTGTAAAGTGTGTAAAATCGGAATATGTGCAGAATTTCATATGTTAATTAATATTTTCCAAAATAATCAACCTTATTCAATGCAGATTTTTTTAAATTACAGAAGATTGAATGGGCTTTACAAAAAGTATAAAAAGTTTGTTTTCCGGATCATGACACGGGATACAGCAGTCAATAAAAGTCAAAAATATGAATTTTTGCACTTGCAACATTTTTACTTTTTTAGCCATAAGTCCAGAGTGGTCATACAGAATCGAACCTTATTTCACCACAATATGTGCCACCTATGTACCCGTTCCTGTGTAAAAAATGTAGGATATGTGATGGATAGTACCACTTTTGACAAACGTCAAATCAACTCATGTGTTCAAATTTCAAAAATGATACATTTGTGCTATAAAAAATTTAACGTTTCGATCTATAACTCCAGAACTGTAAACCATTGAGCGACCGCATTATACCACAGCTTGTACCATCTATGTGCCTAAGTGCTTGCAAAAGATCATGCGTATACCTTAACTGGTTGTTGATTATTTCTGACAAACGGTAATTGAACTCAATTGGTCAAAGTCGAAAAAATCATACATGTGTGGTTCAAATAACTTTCCTTTTGGAGCTGTAATTCGGAAAATAAAAATCATCTTGTGGCCACATTACACCACGATTTTCACTATCTATTTGCCTAATTATATGCAGAAATCCATACATATATGTTTCATATTTATTGACCATTTGTGGACAACGTAAACTTAGCTCCATTGGCCAAAATCAAAAAGTCACACATTGGTGCTTCAAAAAATTTTTCTTTCGGCTCTGTAACTCAAGAATTAGGACACATTTTTTAACCGCATTACACCACAGTCTCTACCATATATGTCCCTAATTGTACACAAAAAAATCATCTGCATATTTTATGTATTTATCTATCAGCCATTTTTCACAAGTGTGAACTTAACCTAATTGGTCAAAGTGAAAAAATGCATGCTTTTGTTTCAAATAATTTTATTTTCTATTTCCAATGAGAAGTAAAATCTATCTGGTGACCATACTACGCCACGGTTCGCACTATCCGCACTATCTACTTGCCTAATTGCATGCAAAATATTCATACATATATGTTGGATTATATTTATTTATTATTTTTACCTGTAGAAAATCCTGACATAAAGGAATATGTTTTATATCGTCAAAATTCAATTGCCAAAACATTCTGAATGAATCAATGTGTCTTCAACGTCATCTGCCTCATCATTTAGATCTGAGTATGGTTGGAAAAAATCTTCTAAGCAGTCATTTTCATCAGTTTCAGTTGGGACAATTGCTTCTCTTTTTCGTGCTTCCCGTGACCAAAATCCTGCAATTTGCTGCCATGATAAAAACTCAGATTGCTTGAATAGGGGCAATCTTCGCATTTCAGTTGCAGTCTCCCTTGGATCGCACTCTCTTCGAGTCTTAATCCCATCATCAAATTATTAAGCAAATATTGGCGTTGGTTCTCTGTGAATGCTTTACAAGATCTTTTTTGCCTTAAAGTTCAGCCAGTTGATAATCTTTGGATTGAATCATCATCTGCATACATCTCCCAGAATTGCTGCAAAACTTCATTTAGACTTGGAAGCCGAGGCATCAGCTGCCGATTTTCTATTTGTTTCTTGTACGTTGTAATAGCTGCATCACGCAGTGTCAGTCACTCAGGCTGAAACTGGCGATTTGCTAACTCCATGTGATTTTCAAGGGATCGATGTCTTTGAAATGATTTCACGCAACCAGGAACAGTACAAGTAAACAGTTGCAAAGATCTTGCTGAGCTGTATTCTTCTGGTAAAACTGGCACAAATGTTGCTGTTGACTGGTCCCTTGTCATGGGCTCTTCTAGGATGAAGAAACAAGAGACAAATAGAAAATCGGCAGCTAATGCCTCGGCTTCCAAGTCTAAATGGAGTTTTGCAGCAATTCTGGGAGATTTATGCAGATGATGATTCAATCCAAAGATTACTAACTGGCTGGGCTTTAAGGCAAAAAAATCTTGTAAAGCATTCACAGGAAACCAGCGCCAATATTTGCTTAAAAAATTTGATGATGGGATTAAGACTCGAAGAAAGTGCGATCCAAGGGAGACTGCAACTGAAATGCGAAGATTGCCCCTATTCAAGCAATCTGAGTTTTTATCATGGCAGCAAATTGCAGGATTTTGGTCGCGGGAAGCACGAAAAGAGAAGCAATTGTCCCAACCGAAAGTGATGAAGATGACTGCTTAGAAGATTTCTTCCAACCAGAACCAAATCTAGATGATGAGGCAGATGACGTTGAAGACACATTGATTCATTCAGAATGTTTTGACAATTGAATTTTGACGATATAAAACATACTCCTTCATGTTAGGATTTCCTACAGAGAAAAAATAATAAATAAATATAATCCAACATATATGTATGAATTTTGTGCATGCAATTAGGCAAATAGATAGTGCGAACCGTGGCGTAGTATGGTCACCAGATAGATTTTACTTCTCATTGGAAATAGAAAATAAAATTATTTGAAACAAAAGCATGCATTTTTTCACATTGACCAATTAGGTTAAGTTCACACTCGTGAAATATGGCTGATAGATAAGTACGTAGAATATGCAGATGATATTCTTGTGTACAATCAGGGACATATATGGTAGAGACTGTGGTGTAATGCGGTTAAAAAATGTGTCCTAATTCTTGAGTAACAGAGCCGAAAGTAAAATTTTTTGAAGCACTAATGTGTGACTTTTTGATTTTGAACAATGGAGCTAAGTTTACGTTGTCCACAAATGGTCAATAAATATGAACATATATGTATGGATTTCTGCATATAATTAGGCAAATAGATAGTGCAAATCGTGGTGTAATGTGGCCACAAGATGATTTTTATTTTCCGAATTACAGCTCCAAAAGGAAAGTTATTTGTACCGCACATTTATGATTTTTTCGACTTTGACCAATTGAGTTCAATTACCGTTTGTCAGAAATAATCAACAACCAGTTAAGGTATACGCATGATCTTTTGCAAGCACTTAGGCACATAGATGGTACAAGCTGTGGTATAATGCGGTCGCTCAATGTTTTACAGTTCTGGAGTTATAGATCGAAACGTTAAATTTTTTATAGCACAAATGTATCATTTTTGAAATTTGAACACATGAGTTGATTTGACGTTTGTCAAAAGTGGTCAATAACTATCAATCACATATCCTACATTTTTTACACAGGAACGGGTACATAGGTGGCACATATTGTGGTGAAATAAGGTTCGATTCTGTAGGACCACTCTGGACTTATGGCTAAAAAAGTAAAAATGTTGCAAGTGCAAAAATTCATATTTTTGACTTTCATTGATTGCTGTATCCCGTGGGATGATCCGGTAAACAAACTTTTTATACTTTTTGTGAAGCTGATTCAATCTTCTGTAATATAAAAAAACTGCATTGGAAAATGTTAATTATTCTGGAAAATATTAATCAACATATGAAATTCGGCACATATTCCGATTTTTCACACTTTACACCCCTATAAGTCAGCGAAAAGTCATTTTTGTGTAAAACGATTTTCAGATTCGGAATCAGCGTAAAAAGTTGTGTAATATATGTCAAAACAAGGAAAAATTAATTTTTTGCTTACGTAAGTCACTATTACAGCAAGGTGATTCTTACAGACATTGACTCTTAATTTTCTCGAGCATTTCTAGTTTGTGAGAAAATATTTACGCGTAATTACATAATCTGAAACAGCTACATCACTTGCCCTTGGCGAATCAAGGATTTTTCTATGAGGGGGGGGGTTAGGTACCCCAACTTTTCCAAAAGAGTGGATCTGTGTCGTCTACTTTTATTTAAGTCATGTTTTCAAAAAATTTTCAAATCTCTGACAATTTCGCTCGAAAAAATTATTAAATTTCTTTTATTTTAGCGAAAATCAGGCGTTAGGCGCAAAAAATTTGTTAAATTGAAGCGGAAGAAGCTTATGAAGCTCGAAAAATTCGGAAAGGGCTGGAAGAAAATTAAATGCTGAAGCTGTTTCTGCTCTAGAAATAATTCAAAACCTATTCTCTAAGTATAAATATGGCTTCTCGATTGCGAAGAAAGTAAGTAAATGGTATTAATAGGTATTATCCAGCGTCAGCGCCGGAAAAAATCTGTCAATTTATGATTAACGGCCAGAAATCATTGGAAATTATATATCCCTTCTTCAACTCGCCAATTATTTTTGGCCAATGAGGGGCGGCCCCCAAGCCCTCCTTAAATCCGTTTATGCTTGACTCCATCAATGAATAAATTATAATATAAACTAGTTTACAATTTTTGTCGTGTTAGCTGCCGAGTACAGCAAAAAAAGTGAAAACGAGACATGCCTTTGGATCGATAAACAATTAAACTTCATCTTTTCTACGGCTACTTTTTGTCCGTTTTTTGTAAATTTTCATTGAGAATAGGATAAATCCTCCTAGACCGACCATGCTATCCATTGACAGTTAAGAGAAAAGATATGAATATATACGACGAGTTCGTATATCACTAACTTCTCATTCAGAGCGTGTATATTTAGGGGAGTGGGTAAGCCTGAAATTTTTTTTCAAAGTGCCTTTTCTAAACTAAAAACGCAAAAGCGCTAAACTCGCATGAAACAGCATATTTTCTTACAGATTTTTGAGAAAGAGACATTCCGGGCTAGTCCAACGGCTATAGAGTTCAAACCACATTCGATCTCGATGTGAACATTCACTATTCTCAGAAATAAGTGGGTCTTCACTAGACATGCACGTGGAGGGTTTGGGGAAGTCTGCACCCCCAGAATGGGAAAATGGAAAATTTCGCTGGAGAAAATGAGGCAAAATAAAGGTCAAAAATAGATTAAAATAAAACATTTATCTTCAAAAATGCTTGTTAAAATGAGCAAGTGTAATAACCTTGTTTTAACGCTATTTTAGCTCTTATACCAATTTTACAGCTCATTTTGGCCTAAGAAAGCTCAATTCTTACCCCCTCCCCAGACCAGCTGTCCTCCTCTTCCAGATCGACCGTACTGTGCACCTATGGTCTGCACGCCACATTACGTACTGATCCACACCATAATCAATTTTTCTCATAAATGTTTGAATTGGTATGCTTTATAACCAAATGAATCGTTTCCTTACACATTTTATATATCTACAATCAAATAGTTTGCGCCGTCTTGTTGTACGTAAAAATTCACAAAATTTTGATCAAACATATGTATGTACAGCATGGCTGATCTTCGGGTGTGAGCATTTGGGGTGGGGGTGCAAAATTTTTTCAAAGGTCAAAAAGTGGCCTTAAAAAGGGTGGTATGGCGAGAAAAACAATTTTTCAACGTCTCTCATCGAGCAATATCCATCATTGTCTCCATAGGTGGGCAGCACCAAAATTCTGAGGTGTGCAAGGTCAGAAAATGGTCTTAAAAATGGTGGTATGGCAAAAAAAAAGTATTTTTCAATCTTTCTTATTGAGCACTATCCATTGGCATCAAAAAATTGCGAAAAAAACAAAAAAATTCAAAAAATGAATTCTGTGGGGTATTCGAACTTCTTTGAGGGGTGCAAGCCATACGTGGGCAGCAAGAAACTTCTGGGGGAGGGGGTGCAAGATTTTTCAAAGGTTAAAAAATGGCCTTAAACTGGTGGTTGGCGTACAAAAACACCATTTTTTCGACTTTTCTCATCAAGCACTATCCAGTGGCATCAAAAAATTACGAAAAAACGAAAAAACTTTTCAAAAATTGAATTCTGGGGGTTATTTCGATTTCTGAGGGGGGGGGGGGCTTATTTTGGTTTCTTGGGGGGAGGGGTGCATACCTCCCACGCCCAGGTGTGGTGCAAACCTCCCAAACCCATCTCCCACGCCCACCTGCGATTGTCTCACGTTAAAAGATGAAATACAAGTTTGCATGTGCGGTACAGGCGACATGTGTACCGTGGACCAAAAAATTTTGAAATGCGGAGATTCGTGCGGTAAAAACGACCATTTTAAAAAATGGCGGCCACATACATGGACAGTGCACCCCCTACAGCTATAACAGGACACATCTGGAAGGTGCAGTTTTTTAAACGATAGATATATTGAAAAAATTTGCTGCGAGTGTTTGTTTTTTAAATCAATATCCGGTATGTAAAGAGAGTGTGAAGTTTTACTGTAACGGTATTAACATATAGCTTTTTTAAATTTTAATAGGACGCTCGACTTATCCTAATCAGTTTTGCATTCTGTTAAGTCTCGTTTTTTTAAATTATAGACAATTGAGTTGGCTTAAAACTATTTCCTATCTTTTTGAAATGTGAATTATTTCCAGAATGGCCGTGTAAAGAGTATAAAGAACCTTAGGATGAAAAACACATTTTTACCCTTTTTTGTCGCGAATAACGTCGAAATTTTTTTCATAGAAATCTACTATGCTTAAGGGCTATTTTCTGCTTAACACAGCAAAGTTTTCTAGATTCAATACATAGTTAGATCCAGGGGTTTAAACTCCACATTCTAGTGGATTGTGCAAAAATCAGATTTTGCCTAAGATTTCTCTGCCAACTTTTTCGCTTATAAGCCGGGATAAATTGAATGAAATGGAAATGAAGTAATTTTTAAAGGTTACACGTCGCAGGAAATCCCATTTAAATAACCCAATGAAGAGAGAAAGTTTGAATTTTAACAGATTTTGTAACTTTAGGCATATACATAGGTAGCTTTTTCTATTCCCCTCCTTTAACATCCTTAAAATCCACAATCCCAAGTGAATTCGTCTTTTTTTGTTTCATCGGAGCATTTGTCTTTGCTAATAACCGAATATTCGGACTTGCCCGTGGGAAAAATCTGGACTACAGCTTTGCATATCCTGGATTTTCTTTTCAGGGGAGGCCGAAAATGTTGAGGTCAGATTTCTCGGGAACCATCAGGAGATGAGCAAAAGTAAAGGCATTTCTGAGCGTTTTAGGGCGAGCTATGTACAATGGCTAAGAAATTTCCAGGATATTTACACTTAATTTCATACTCTAACACAATAAATTTATCGTTTAAACTATTTACACTAACCGATTTCTTTTCAATTTTTATTTGCAATTACAAACGAAAAGGACGCAGTTGCATATTGGATCTCTATGGAGCATATAATCATAGGTGGACATCACCGAAATTCTGGGGAAGGGTGCAAGAGTTCTAAGGCGTCTTGTATTAATTCATGGTTCAGTAAAGAACTTCGAAGAAGTTCTACAGAAGTTCTATAGAAGTTCGATAAAGAACTTCGAAGAAGTTCTATAGAAGTTCTATGGAAGACTGTCGAACTTCGAAGAAGTTCTATAGAAGTTCGATAAAGAACTTCGAAGAAGTTCTATAGAAGTTCGATAAAGAACTTCTCCTTGTTGAATAATAAGCTTGAATTGTATTGATTTTCGGTATCCCATTTCCGAGTCATGTGAAACGGACTATAATTAATGCATGCGCCTACATAATTTATGCTCATCTTTATTGGCGATAGCATGACCTTGCACTCATCTGTTTAGCGACCCAAAGACGTTTTTCTATACCTACCTTCAAAACGTTCTCTCTAGAAAAAGATCTATGTACGACTTGACTTGATTGACATTTGGAAATCCAGAAAGATGTTTAATTGCAAGAAATGGAATAAGGGCAAAGCTTTTTTGCAGGCATAAATCGATAAAATCAAAGCACACGCTTATGTTTAATCGAGGATTTTTAATCTGAGATTCAATTTTGTCATTTTCAACCAAACTTTACAGGTATAAACAAAGCAGCACAATTGCGATTTAAATTCTAAAATTAGATGAGCGATATTTTTCCAATTTATAACGCTGGTTCGAATGAAGGAGCTCTTTTCAAATATTTAGTCTTAGCTTAATTTTATGATCCCTCAAAAAATGTTTTAATTTCAAAAAATTTTGAAATTTTGCAAAAATTTTAATTTTAAAAAATTGTTTTCGTACGTATATTATGTTATCAAAAATGAAATAACTCTAAACTTCATATTGAAATTTTAATTTTAGACGCGTAAAATTTTGAAAAAAATATTGTTTTTAACAGCTAACTTAAGTATTTAGTTCATTAGTGTTAAGTCTGGACTTCTGATATCAGATTAAAATCAATTTCTGAATGTGTGGTTGGATTTATAAATTCTAGATCACAATCGCGTTTTGAAGCTCTTGCATCTGATTGAAAATGTTAAAACTTGAATGTCCATATAATTTTATTTTTCGTTATGTTTGGCGACCACCGTAGGTGGGCACTACAAAGTTCTGGGAGGCGGTGGGGTGCAAGATTTTTCAAAGGTCAAAAAATGGCCTTAAGAATAGTGATATGGCGGAAAAAAACAATGTTTGAACGTTTCTTATCGAGAACTATCCATTAACATCAAAAACTTGTGAAAAAGACAAAAAAAATTTCAAAAATCGAATTCGGGAGAGGTATTTTGGTTTCTCGGGGGTGCATACCTCCCATACCCCCATCCACTCCCAGGTATGGGCGGCACCAAAGTTCAAGGGAGGTGCAAGATTTTTTCATAGGTCAAAAAATCTGGGGGTGCACGGTATGGCGAAAAAACACCATTTTTCAACGTTTCTCATCAAACACTATCCATTAGCATCACAAAATAGCGAAAAAAACAGAAAAAATTCAAAAATTGAATTCTGGGGGTACTTTGGTTTCTGGGGGACTGCATACCCCCTTTCTAACCCCCCGCCCCACGCCCAGGTATGGTGTTATGACGAAAAATACACGTTTCTCATCGAGCATTATCCATTGGCCACGAAAAAAATTGCGGAAAAAACAAGAAAAAAATTTTCAAAAATTGAATTCTGGAGGTGGCCACATACCGTGCACCCCCAGATTTGGTTCCTGGGGGTTGCATACGCATACCCTCTGGGGGTGCAAATGCATACCCCCAAAACCCGCCATGCCCAGGTATGGCGACATCTCGTTCGCTAGTATTACAGTATTACACTGTATAGCAAATCATGAATGTGCGCTTGAGTTGATTTATGAGTTGAATCAAACAATGGCGAGTAGAAAGGACATCACGATAGGGCAGGGGTCATTGGACATGTCATCCTGGCATGTGTAGGCAATGCTTATTCAATGCAAGATGCTGTACTGATGGTCAAACGGACAGAACACACAGTCCGTCCGACTTATGCGCTGGTAAAAATTTTCATATGAAAGGCAAGAACCGATATTTTCTAGGAACCCAACCTAACGAACGGGCATTTGTATTCGTAGTCAATCCAATTAGCCGATGTTCTCATTCATTTAATGCATCCGTGTCGACGTAATGTGTTTCATTGGACAATTTTTACTAATTGATAAGACTCCGAAAATCATAAAGCAAACTATTAAAGGTTCAAAACACATGTTAAAACAGTGAAAATGGTTTGTTAATTGAATTTGATTGTACAAAATTCAACATAATTATTCTGTAAAGACATTTTTATTCTAAATTTGTTTATAAATTGAGGACATTTGTCAAAAAAGCGAAAATCAGGCACCTACGTATATCGAAAAATTTTCAGCCTACACTTTCTTTTATTTCAATTTAATTTCGCCTAGTTCACGAAACAATGAAATAAAACTTTGATTTTTCCATCTTGTGTTTGATTATCTCGCATGTTGTATACCCATCCTTTTTCTAATTCAGTCAATTAATTAAAATTGGCTACCAGAATAAAGTTTCCCAATTTCATTCCGGAACTCCGTTTGTAGATTATACCTTTAGGCCCTGTCACCATACTACCTTATGAGGAAGAAAACAGATTTTTTTATACACTCAGGATGAAACAATCTATGCCTTATTAGCGGCCTGCCTGCACAGAGTGCGTACATACGCACTCCACACTCCTGCATGGAGTGCGTACATATACTCTACATGTATGTAGGTTTGTGATGTTGACCTCGTGATCAAATACGTGGAACTACAATAGGATAGATTTCTGTCAAAGCAGCCAATCTCAACCCCTTTATTAGGCACAAACGACTTTGAGCACTGGGAATGATATATAGCATAATGTACGCTCCTAAATGCTGCTTTTAGCGTCGCATACACAGTAAAGAGCCGAATTACATAGGTATACTTAATGTGCAAAAAGCTGTGCTCATTAATTGTCTATACCTATGCATATTTCTTACTGCATAGCGCATGTCAGCTTCGTTAACTATATAGTTTGTTTCACTTGTAACTTCGTGCATTAATTCTAAGAATTTCAATCGACACTAAGCCGAGGTTCACGATAATTATACATCAGATCAGATAAATGCTATAATCGCAATCTGCCAGTGCCGGAAAAAAATCTAAAACGACCGAACTTGCATCAAACCGACTATACCTACGCAGTTGTTTTCATCTTCATTTAAAAAATTGTTAATATTTTAAAAAGCATTTAAAATAGAAATTTCAATACCAATTTCAAAGTTATTACATTTTTTAAATATAATATGCCGTGCAAAAACAATTTTTTAAAATTAAAATTGTCGTAAAATTTTAAAATTGGAGTTTTCGAACTTAAAACATTTATTGATGGATCATAAAATTAAGCAAAGACTAAATATTAGAAAAGAGCTCCTTCATTCGAAGCAGCGTTATAAATTGGAAAAATATCGCTCATCTAATTTTAGAATTTAATTCGCGATTGTGCTGCTTTGTTTATACCTGTAAAGTTTGGTTGAAAATGACAAAATTAAATTTCAGATTAAAAATCCTCCATTAAACATAAGCGTGAGCTTTGATTTTATCGATTTATGCTTGCAAAAAAGCTTTGCCTTATTCCATTTCTTGCAATTAAACATCTTTCTGGATTTCCAAATGTCAATCAAGTCAAGTTGTAGATCTTTTCCTAACGAGAACGTTTTGAAGGTAGGTATAGAAAAACGTCTTTGAGTTGCTAAACAGATGAGTGCAAGGTCATGCTATCGCCAATAAAGATGAGCATAAATTACGTAGGCGCATGCATTAATTATAGTCTGTTTCACATGACTCGGAAATGGGATACCGAAAATCAATACAATTCAAGGTTATTATTCAACAAGGAAGCACGTATTAGGAGCTATAGGTACTTAGGTACCTATTAAAATTTAAATGACCCTTGCTATTTGCTCACTCAAACTTCTATGACCTCATTTTTTGGTCTCTTAGAACTTCGACTTGTATGTTCGTTGAAGTTCTTTAAAAGATCTGTCGAAGTTCGATTTGCTCTCTATCGAAGTTCTATAAAATGTTTGTCGAACTTAGGCCGAACTTCGATTTGCACAACATCAAACTTCTATTAAAGATTTGCAGCACTTCGTCTCAAAGTTAGACGAACTTCCATATGCATTCTATCGAAGTGTAAATGTAGCGGCCCCTAACGTCTACAGAATCGACGTAGGAACCGGACTACACTACCTTCGAGATTTACCTAGGTACGTAGGTACTTAAGTCTGCGCTTAGTGCTGGCCCCGATCGCGCGGCTCTGAATGGCTTTCGATCTTTGGACCCTTACAGACCTTACGGCTTCGATCCCCTCAGCCCTAATATTGCTGGCTGCTTCTGGTCGGGTGATCTCAGCAGCTACGCCCTAAGACCTAAGGCTACCTACCTAGTCTCGGTATTTGCCGCGGAGGTCAGTTGACCTATCTCAAGCTCAAGTTGTAATTTAACTTATTTTCAATCAGTGCCTGATCGGAAATGTTTTTGGTTCCTAATATGTGTAGCACGTTGAACAATGAAAACAACAACAACGAGCTCTATGCTGATCAATCATCCCTAAAGATTAAATAATATTTTTGATCAATTTTTGGCTTGAGAAATAAATTGTGCTTTCCAAATAAAATAGACTATCATACGAAATTTACCTATCAATCCACTATGGTGGGAAGAAGTCCTCGACGTAGGGATGGTGGCCGACCTAACCCTCGGTATAACCAAGACCACTGGGTAGGTTTTCTCTAATTTTAATTCGACGAAGAAATCACGGCCTATAGCCGGACAACAAAATACGCAAAAGAAAAACGATAATATACAGTCGAAATAACCGGCCAACAAAAAACCAAAAAGCCAGACTCTCTCTCAACGTTACCAATACTGACCTCAAGGGCCATTACAGTAAAACAAATAAAGATCAAATAAACGTAATACTGATAAGCCTTTATCTCAGATCGAATATTCTCGATTGCACAAGCGGTATGCATGAAACAATTACTATTATTATACACTTAACTCTATGTTACCGGACAAGTATCTGAATGTTTTTTATTATTGAAAATTTGGGGAAATAATGGGAAGACCGAAGGCATAGCCCACAGTGCACTATCATAGATAGCTACTAGTATTGGCTATGTTATGGCTATCGCGAACTGCTAAGGCAAGTTCGCCTATACGTGTAACTCTCGTAGTTACACTCCCCCACGTATAGAAAAAAAATTAGAAACGAAGTGGAGAATTTTTCGGGGTACACCATAAACACTAGCGTCGGCGACGCTCTACAACTCGGCTCTCTGGCGTTCGCAACGCCTCAACTCTGGCGTCTGCAACGCCTCATCCTGAGCAAACGTGAAAAACGAAAATAAAAAGAACGAAAAAAAATAACAAATATCGATAACCGGTAACGGTCAACGCATGACCTCATTTGCACTCAGGAAACTCTCAAGCAACACTGGCAATGGCGCTAGGGATAACTATATTGTTGCCCGAGTAATGATGAACTCCAGTCTTGGACAGCATAGCATAATATTCGATCTCGCTGCCCAAGAAGCCTCCTTCAGTCCCCGGGTAATGAGAAAAATTTTGAATTAAAAAAATTTGTAGATTGGGTGTAAATTAACCCCTTGTCCATTAATGAGTTAAGGTACCATAATAGTAACACCGCTAATTGAGCAATAGACGAATTAAAATACGGAATGATAAGGCAAGATTATGCTGAGCAAAAAATTAAAGACACTGACAAGTTAAAACACGAGGTAACAATAAAAATGAGAAAAATGGCAATTATGCGAGATAACGAGGAAAAATACGAGCACCGTCAAAGAAAAATTTTTACAGCAAGAAAAAATGACAAGAGAAAAAATACACAGGAAATAAACGATACACGAAGTCCTGGAATCCACATCAGGACAAAAAACGAAAAAATTGACGAAAAGCTGCTGGTCGAATTTGACGCCGTCGCAGGGTTCCAAAAAGTTCAGTACGTCGAACTTGAAAATTAATAACAATCCTGATAATTGGCCTTCGAGCCATGCTGTTTTCCGCGACGTCTTTGACGTTGAAAATATTCCTGATCCAATTCCGGTTCGCGACGCGTATTCGAATGCTCACGATACTGATATGGCGATTGCCTACGCCCGTACATGTGTTGGCGTAAGCGTCGGTGTGGATCGACTGGTCGATCGTCGTCCTCAAAATCGTCGTCGTCCTCGTAGTCGTCAGCATAACGACGCGGTATAGGTGGCGGCGGAGTAAATAATTGCTCCGGCGTAAAACCGTAAGATTGATCACGAGAAGGTTCGCGTGGACGCTGTTGTTGTTGCGTAACAGGCCACGGTTTTGGCAAAAGTGGACCTGGTCGAGGTTGTGGCTGATAGCCCCTGGTGGCTGGTTGACTTTGTTCCAACGGTGATTGATACGACTGGTCCCATTGTTGACGTTGACGGGATTGTGACCGGCCCCGATGAGTTCTGCGGTTTGACTGTGGCAGACGGCGGTATTCATAAGGCTGCTGCTGTCGCGAGCGCGACAGATGACCAGCATCGGCCTGAGAATACGCCTTAGAATGCTCACGCGATTCCGTAAACTGCTGTTGTTGCCGCGGTTGGGTCTGCGGTCTTGTGTATTGCTGTACATGTGGTTTTACTTGTGTCTGCGGTTGTGCTTGTGATTGTGAACGGTGGTGAGTTTGTGCGTAACGTTGCCGGGATGACTGCGGGTCTTGCCGCCTTGATCCTCTTTGGCCTAAACGCGCTTTTAACTTAGCTGCGACTTCAGCTTGGACGAGCCTTCTAACTCGTTGTTTTTCCAAATTCTTTAACCGACGCAAAGTGTGCTCGGATTTAGTATCGTAAAAACGATTCAACTTGGCCTTATGTTTGTCTTCTGGCATGTGACAAACTTCTGAAGACTCAGCAAGAGAACCGGCGGCGCGTAACTTCGTCGCACGCCGTGGCATTTCCGTTGCCAAATTCTCACGATCGCGTTTCTCGATCGTCATGCGTGTTCTACGCATTTCGATTTGTGCCTCCAAGGAAAGATTGACTTCTGGCATATCAAGGCTTGCTGCGGATCCGCTCGGTTCCTGCGAGGATGCCTGTTGCCTTTCTCGACAAATTTTTTTCTAATTCGCCTTGGATTCGATGTTTGAGGTAAAAGACAGATTTTTGCTGACCTCTAAAACGATCGAATTGAACAGGAACTTCGATTGGCGGGTCGGTAGCTAACTGAATTTGCCTAATCATGTTATGCAAAACATGAGGACTTTCAATTCGTGCTGTTAAGTCCGGGAATTCCGGAAAAGCCTCACTTGGCAATGGTGTGTAAGATTTGCCAAGAAACGCTACGCGCAACATGCGACGTAACTGTTCCACCATGCGCCAACCTATTCCAGCATTGCCATAGGCGTACGCAAAGAAATGGAATTTCCTATCTAAAAATTCCAAAAGCGCTGTAGCGCGCATGACGTCTATCGAAGAAAAGACCGTCATGTGTCGATACTCCGACTCATATAATGACTGAAATTCTCGGAAAGTATCAAAAATGTCAACCATCTGACGCGCCGATATTAAAATGGGCGCTAGGTGATCCGGCGCTGGTGACATTCTGTGCGGATATAAATTCGGACGAATCTGATGTGTAACGCCATCAATCACCTCGCTCGGTGCGTCAAGGTGTGGATGTACGACCAAATACTCGAGCGGAACCTCGTACAACATCATTCCGGTTGTGATAAAAAACCGTATGCGCAAGAAGTATTGGTCGGGATAGAATAATCGATTAAACACGCTCATTTTGCTAATGAACCAAGGTGCGGGATCACAATTGACACCAGCCACAGGCTGTGCAATCATGGGCCACACTAAAGGACGCGAGGGCGAGTCAGTCGAAGTCGCGTACTGCAAATGGATTGCGTACGCTCGATCGAAGTACACTTGAGCAGCTTCGACTAACTGATCGTATAAACGCGATCCTGCGACCTCACCCAAATAGGAACGTAACTCGTGCAAAACGACTGGCGCAATAGTGCACGGTGGTCCGCGCGTCATATTTTCCATCATGGTGAAAAAATGCTGTACATAGCGCGAGCGATTTTGGATTCTGGCGCTTTCGTTCGCGGCAATACGTTCGTGAATAGCTTGAACGTGCGCAGGTATTGCGACTTCCATATTTGATGATTGGCTTTGCGTAATCTGTGGTTGAATATTTGCCACGATACTAGACACACCTGTCATGGCCATAGAAGCCGTAAAACGAGTATCCGGTGCCGACGTACCTTGTGGCACAGACTGAGACGTGACTTGCGTGTATAATGCTACTTGTGGTACTTTGTGTGCAGCTAATGTACGTTGTGGTTGCGGCGGAAAACCAATAATTTCAGTCATGATCACGTCGGGCTCAGAATCACGCTCTACCCAACCCAGCTGCGAAGTCGGTAAAGGTGCGAGCAAACTGATACCCAAGGGCGATTGTTGATCCGCCGCAAGCGATTGCGAGACAATCGGTTGCGAAACGGTAACAATCCCTTTTTGAGCCATTGCTCGCGCGTGTTACACGCGGTGGCAACAAGTTAGCTTGTCTTTCCGCCTCGGCGTCAGATAACGCCATCACTAAACGTTTGGGAGATAAATTGTCATCTTCAGTGGAGATGGATGGTTCTACATCAACCATAGGCAAATCGTAGGGAATATCGGTTTGCGACAAAAACACAGAAGCTGGAGTACTCGAGCTAGTTGGTTTTGACTTAGGTTCCGTGTCAGGCACATTGACCGGGCCCAAAACTGGGTCGGCAACGGTCTGCGATTCCTGAGCATAGAACATTGGATTTTTGAAAACTTTAACGTGAGCCATCGCATCCATTACAGAAGCGATGGTAGTGGCCGCAGCTATGGCCACTGGCGGTTGCGGAGCTGGGCAATAAAAGTCCTCAGCTAAGATTAGCTCTTCGCCATTTGAATCAACTTCAGCGTCAGCTGCTGAACTGGTCAACTGTCCCTGTGGTGGCTTACTAGTCGACAAGGGTATGCGCACTCTAGCTTTAAGGCCGCCAGCCTTAATATACAGTTCATCGCCTGTAAACAAAACTGACATGGGTTTTCAATCGTCAGTAATGCGATTATCTGGCGTGCACCCTTCTATCAATATAAACACATCGATAGTTATGAGTGCGTCCATCGCTAGATAATGCTGCATGTCCCGAGTTAAGGGTAAGCTCCACGCCTGTCCGAAGTTATCAGGCGCGTTCGGATCAATATACATGTCAAAAAAGAATTCGGCTAAGCGCTTTAATGAGTGTGACTGCGCTTTAATGCGTAAACGACGCGTAAACGTTCTCGCCAATGGCTGAATGTCAATGAAATTTGCAATAAATGGATCTTTCCAGTGCAGTTTACTGCAAATTTCTGCATCCGGAATTGCCACAATTTCCTTGAAGGTTGGCCCGTAAACATGGAAATATGCAAGTCGATCTTGCGTCGGGTCATAACAAACCATATATACGTTAGGTAAGCGCGTTTCAAGCAACTGGTGAAGCCCGAACGGAGGTTGCGGGAACTTCGCTAGATCCCAACAGAACACATGGCCGTTCGCGCTCGCCACTTGGACGTAGCGTACGAATGGGCCGTGGAGGTCCTGGTAAGTGGGACATAGTTGCTGAAAATGCAAGTCCCAGGTCTTATAATGCCTGCCTTTTCTGTCATTCACAAATTCGGAATCATAGCCTAAGAATAAAGTGCCATTCGTCATATTTGATGGTTGAATTAACGCCAAAATGGCGGCAAATGACGTCTGGTCATCGGAGATTAATACGGTGGGTAGAAGTCTGTTCTTTGGTACGCGAGGGGTTACCAAAGGAAATCTACCAAACCGATTCGCCCACCAGAGTTGCTGGTCGTTAATACGCTTTTTATGATTTACGATTTAATGTGATGCTTTGTGCTTTATCCATTTTGCGGTAAATGATTCTAGACCGCCAACACGACTATTATCGTTTTGCGGCAGGGGGTCTGGTACGACCAAGCCCCGCTCTAAAGCCATACTGGTCAATGCCGAACAAAACTCATCTAGGGACGCGGGATCACGCCCCTCAAATTTGCATCGGCAACCAGCTGCTTCCAACAATGCCTCCTTGCTAGGGGTACCTTGCGCAGCCATGGGTCTGCAAAAGGAAAAACATTAGATAATGGTACGGCATGTGCTGTTTTAGAACCATTTAATAAACGTACAGGCGCGCAGTCCTTAGCTTTTGTTCCCTGCCTGGTAAATCCTCAAAACTTATGACAACTGCCGGGGCAAGAGGGCGATGTGGTAACTTTACCAACACAAAATCGCCAGGGACGTACGCGTGTTTTTCCACAATTAAGTCAGAGTAAGGTAGTTTAGGTTCAGGTAAAAGTCTATTCCTGTGAACGTGATGAATGATGAGAGGGTTATAGACATATGCGATTTTCGCAGTTTCAGGCGTAGGTAAGTCAATAATTCGGTATGGACCAACACGCTTGGGTGATAGTTTACCGATTTCAGGTTGAATGACTGAGGTATTATTGATGTAGACTATATCCGAGAGATTAAAATTTGTGTGGGTTACGGATTTGTCATATTGCGATTTTTGCTGCTTACGCGCTTGAGATAAATTTTGAGACGCGATTTCATGCAGATCTTGTAAAGTCAACTTTAAATCAATGGCATATTTTTCTGCAACAGATGGTAAGTTCGGATTTATTACGAAGTCCTTTATAAGTAAAGTGTCAAGAGGAAATGCTGGTTCGCAACCATAAAGCATTTCAAAAGGAGATATATTAGTCGATGATTGAGGAGTCGCGCGGTATGCAAATAAGCAAAGGGTAAAAATTGTTCCCAATCATACTGTGATCGCGCACTCAGCTTAGACAAACCATCAATCAATGTACGATTATAATGTTCCACCAACCCATCACACTGGGGGTGATATGGGGTTGTAAATATTTTTTGAACGTTTAATAATTTGCAAACTTCCGAAATAAGGGTAGATGTAAATTTTGATCCCTGATCTGTCAAAAATTTTTTGGGGACTCCATAACGTGGTATAATTTCTCTTAGTAATAAATTTGCAATAGTTGTTGCTTTTATGTCAGCAACAGCAAAAGCTTCCACATATTTTGTAAAATAATCCATAAAAACTACTATTTGGTCATTTCCGGAGGGGGATCGCGGCATATGCAAACAATCGCACGCAATGAGTTCAAAAGGCGCGGATACTTCGATTGGTTGCAACGGAACGGATGTGGAATTTAATGCGACCTTACGTTGTAAGCACACATCACAATTCCTACACCAAGCGATCACATCATTTTCCATGCGCGGCCACCAATAACGCATTTGTATGGCGGGCAAGATTTTGCGCAATGAAAAATGAGCTCCGAAAATAGAGTCATGAAATTCCGTTAATATGAAACGACGCAAAGATTTGGGTATGACTATTTGATGAACGACAGTTGGTGAACGCTTAGGTTGAAAACGATGAAAAAGTATATCGTTTACAAGAAAAAATTCGTCACAATATTTTTTCGTTGTTAAGTCATTCAATGCGATGCGAATTTTATGCAATTCATCATCTGCACGTTGCTTAGCGAGTAAACGCGCAGGTGTTAACATTTCAGCTTTTTCTGCATCGGTAAGTAACCAGCGTTCGCAAAATGTAGGTGGTTTAGAATTAGTAGGATTGGTTTGCGCAGTAGGATTATTATTTTGTGCGTTTGGATGATTAATTGGCGCAGTAGGCGCATTATCGCACAATCGGTCAGGTGGAACCGATTCATCATCTGACTCAGAATCTTCGGATTCTAAATTTGCGATGTTAACAATATTTTAGCGCTCTACTTTATATTTGTGTTCTGCATGATCATATTTAGGGTGACGTGAAAGAAGATCAGTTGCGCAGTTATATGCACCAGGAA
The DNA here is from genome assembly GCA_036768485.1 of Mermis nigrescens. Classification (NCBI taxonomy): domain Eukaryota; kingdom Metazoa; phylum Nematoda; class Enoplea; order Mermithida; family Mermithidae; genus Mermis; species Mermis nigrescens. The sequence goes on along the minus strand of JAVLUZ010000240.1, from coordinate 121,518 downwards.
CGTAAACGATATCATATTTGTATTCCTGTAATTTGAGACCCCAATGGCGTAATCGACTCGATGGGTCTTTAACATTTACTAGCCAGGTTAATGCTTGATGATCAGTTTCGACAATGAATTTTTTACCGTAAAGATAATGTCAATAATGCTTGATGGCCCACACTACCGCTAACGCTTCTTTTTCTGAAGTAGCATAATTACATTCAGCAGAATTTAGCACGCGACTAGCGTAGCTAAGAATAAAACGATTTTTGGAAGGCAAATGTTTTTGCGTCAAAATAGCACCTAACGCATAGTTACTTGCGTCAGTTGTTAAAATAAAATGGTGCTCATCATCGAATTTTGGTAATTGCAAAATAGGTGGAGATGTAAATGCTTTATTCAGAAGCTCAAAAGCGGTTTGGTGCTCAGCCTTCCAGCAAAATTCAACATCTTTACGAAGAAGATGAAATAGTGGTTTAGCGATTTTAGCGAGATCTTTAACAAATTTTTCAAACCATTGGACTAAGCCAAGGAACTTCTGCACGGATTTAACGGTTTTTGGTACGGGAAACGAGATTAAATCTGCGACTTTAGACATATCGGGAGCGATGCCCATTGCACTGATGCTGTGGCCAAGAAATTTTACCTCTGCATGCGCAAGATGGCATTTATCAGGCTTGACACGTAAGTTTGCCTTTTTAAGAGCAATGAAGACATTTTCAAGATCTTTTAAATGTTCTTCGAAAGTACGTGAAAAAATAATTATGTCATCGATGTAAACGAGACAAGATTTCCAATTTAGACCTGCGAGCACGAGCTCCATTAGTCTTTGAATATCTGCAGGTGCATTTTTAAGCCAAAAGGTAAAACTTCAAATTTGTAATGACCAACAGGACATATAAATGCTGTTTTTCACTGAGATTTATTATCGAGTGGAATTTGCCAGTATCCGGATTTTAAGTCAAGTGTGCTAAAATATGCAGCATTGCCTAAGGTGTCAAAATAATCATCTAATTGCGGAAGAGGATAAACTTGCGTTTTAGTGATGTCATTTAACCGTGGATAATCGACGACTGGCCTAAGGGAACCGTCCTTTTTTCCAATGAGAAATAATGGACTTGCCCATGGGCTAGTAGTAGGTCGAATAATTTTATCCGCAAGCATTTCATTTATAATTTTCTGCATAGATTCTCTTCTAGAGTGCTCAACACGATAAGTTTTTCCAACAACGGGTGGATTATCCCCTGTGTCAATATGATGTTTCATCAAGGGGGTACGACCGAGAGGTTCATTTTTTAATGCAAAAATTGAGTCGTATTTTAGACAAAGTTCACAGATTTGTTGCTGCTGTCTAGAATTAACGGTGGAGCCGTTTAGAGCTTTATTTATTGATGCAAAAAGTTCTGGTTTCCTATCATCCAAAGATGAGACGTGTGACACAACCTCGGCATCAGTGGTTAAAGAACCTATTATTTCATTAGAGTCAATGCGAATTGGCGCTTTAGAGATGTTACAAACGCGAACAGGTATTAAAGGTTGTGAAGCATCGACTATAGACGGAGCAACAAAAAGTGAAGTTTTTCCATAAAATCGGGATTTGGTTCGAATAATGCGAAGTCAAAATTGCAAGAACCGTGACTTATATAGCCAGGTGTAATTAATTCATGCCTAGGTTGTATAATAACAGGCTCAGGTAACGAAACATGCACACACACAACACCAGAGGTGGTTGCATTGGGTTTCGCGCAAAATTGCAATTTTTCATGAGATGAAAGTAAATTAACCTTTATGCCGTTTATAAAAGCACAACGCTCAATAGGATTAACCCACATGAGTGCGGATTCGCAAAAATCATATCCTAAGAGCATGTCTTCCGGCAAATGATCAATGATAGCTACTGAAGTAGAACTTTAACGAGAATGGTGGGTAAATTTGTCCCAGCATGGCTTACGATAGGAATAATAGGATCTAAGATCTTAGACGGAGGTAGATTGATTTTCTCGTAAGTTGCAAGACGACGTTGTAGACGTTCGTACTCTTCAAGAAATTCTTGCGACGCGAATAAATTAGGACGTGCGCTAGATTCTGGCCCTTTTGCAGTAACCGTGTTCACATCACGAGGAGATGTAAGGGTTGGCTGCGGTGGAGGCACATTTGTGGCGGGTTGGTTATCAGCCGTATATGTGACATATGGACGATTAAAATTATTGTCGTTGTGATAATTCGAGTTATAGTATGTTCCACGCTGTTCATTTGGAAATTGCACAAAAGGTGTATTTTGGCGCGGTTGATTATTATAACGATTATCGTAACGCGAATTTTGATAATTAGCATGCAAATTTTGGTAATAATCATTACGATTTTGCCGAAAATTCGATCGTGATTGCTTTGATTCAAAGCGATTATCATTATTCGCATAGTTGGATGAACGATGTTGACTAGAGTTACGATATTGTGATTGAGATTGCTGCCCATTTTGCGAATTCGAACGCGATGGCAAACGATTTTGTCGCAAAAAAGAACGCGATTGGCTGCGATTGCGAGCCATAGAATTGGTATTGCAATCAGCTTGGTTATTATAATTAGCATTATTAGATGTTTCTTGCCTTTGACGCGTGAAACATTCCTCATAAATGTGACCTATGCGCTTGCAAAAGGTACAATATTTACGAGAAGAATTTTCTGGTTTCTCAGCACGCGATGAGCGATGAAACGTTCTATTACATGAGCGATTTGAATCATTTTGGTTAGATTCGCGAGGAGTATCTTTAGGTACTACGCTGCCTACGGGAGCAGCTGTTACCGATACGTAAGGCGTTACTGCCTTTTTATCCTCAAATTCTTTATTAGCAAATTCAGCGCTAAGCGCATTGTCCAAAAATTCAGCTAATGATGCTCTAGGTTTTTTGTGATATGCCTCTTTCGAAATGTGCGGTAATAAACCTTGTTTTAATTGATGTCGCATTAAATTATTAAAATGAGGCGAGTCAACTTCAAGATAGGGATCCGATTTAATTAACTCTTTGCGAAGCGAGAGATAATAAGCTTTAACCAATTTGTTAGGCTGCTGTTTGTGTGACAAAAAACGATTGAAGAGCGCACCGGTGTCCATCGGACAAAATTCGGTTATTAGCGCTTGCTTCATTTTCGAATAAGATTGTTGTATGTCAGCAGGTAACGAATGGTATAAACGCAAAACATAAGGGTCAAGAAATCCAGTTGCGAATTTTAAACAATCAGCCTTGTCGATATCATAGGTATTGGCAAGCGATTCAAATTCTGCAAAATATGCTTTTATATCCGATTTATCGCCATCAAAAAATTTTTTATTTGCAATTGCAAATTGCATCTGCTGCAAAAATGGTCCGCGATTCAAAGAATCAGCGAGACGCGAGTCACCACGCAAGCTTCCTGATGAAGAACCTGAACTATGGCGGTGACGTCGTCTGCGCGATCGACTTTTGCAACGCAAACGACGACTGCGCGGGCGATCATAGCTACTAGATGAGCTGTCGTCAGAGAATTTGACATGTTTTTTCCTACTAGACGATTCAGATAAGGGAGCAGATTCGTTTTGCAGATGTGCAGATTCATTATTAATGCCAGATAAGTTTATCTCAACAGGTTGCATTTCGATATTAGAAGAATGCAAAATAGGATTATTAGGTGGTATTTCCACATTTATAGGATTAGGTACGTAATTATTTGGTAAGATTTCGCCTTGAGGTGGAAAATACTGCAGCGGTGGTGGATTCAATTGGTGCTGCGAGTTCGCAATAGAAGGATTAGGTACGAAAGAAGGCGCATTACGATTTAAGGGCAGCGAAGGCCGAGATCGCGACGTCTGCGAAATTGATACCGACGGCTGCGAAATCGTAGGTATATTCTCCGAAAAACCCGAGTTTTGCACTGGTTGCAAACCCGTGTCTACAGGATTCTGTGACAAATTAGAAATCTCAGGCGCGCGGTTCGTACGATTTTGAATAATATTTTCGGGAACGGTTTCCGAAGGTGAGCGTGAATTTGATGCGCTGTTGCCAGTGGACAACAATGAAGATGCCCTATGCGTACTTTGCGCACGAGTCGCACTTTGCGCATTAAATTCAGAAAAATTTGCGCTATCGATTGAGTGGTTAACGCGCTCAGATACATTATTTTCTATGCGATTCAGAACTGGTTGGGGTTTAAGCATAGTGCTTAGCTCCAAACGCAGTTTACGCATTTCATCCGCATTTTCCTTTTTATCTTGATCAACGCGCGTAGAAAGATCCGAAAATTGCAAATGAATAGCTTGTAGCGCTTTCAAAATAAGATCATTAGTCACATTAGCATTAGCACGCTCTCTGTCGGCATTCATGCTGCGACTATGATTACTTTCTACGTCAGAATCGTGATTTTCGCGTTCCGAACTTGTTTCAGGATTATTTGCCGTGTTAATGGTAGTCGTATTATCAATCATAGTATGATTTGATGAATTGTCAATATTAGGGTCCGATCTAGATTAACGAAGTTTGATTAATGCGAGATCGCATGGTACTCAAAGATAGTTCATCTTCAGACTGTGTATTACTCGTGGCATGTAGTGACGCGGGTAATTTATCATTATTCGCCTTAGTCGTTACGTCTCTTATAACTGTGTCATTACTCGCAGAATTACTCGCGCTATTAGAGTCAACAGGCGCGGTAGGTAATTGGCGAGCTGAAGTAGGTGGCGTAGAAGGTTTTTTCAATTTAGCGGGCGGTGTCCGCAAAACCTTTTTTCCTGCCATTTTTAGGTATCAAAAATGTCGAAAAATGTGACCTTGGGTAAGATAAATTTCAGTACGTCGAAATTTTTCCCAAAATAAATGTTTCGAATTTGGCCTTTGTCGATCCGAAAAACAGGTTTTTTCACGTAAATAGTACTTCCTTACGTGAAGTAAGATATACCTGACGTGAAATGATCGAAAACAGGTAGGACTAAGCCGAAAGCGCAAGAACGTGTACGTGGTTAGAAAAACAGGTATATAGGTAAAAACCTAAATGACGGAATTTCGTCGTCAAAAGAGAAAAATGATGAATTGTCGCCTGTGGGTCGACGTTTATAGAAAAATGCGAGCGTGAGAGCTGCCTTCGTCGATAAAATTTCGACGGAAATAGAAAAATAACGATGACTTTACCACGATACACAAAATCTTTACCACGGACGCTTACTTAAATTGCGCACTGCCACGATCGCGGTCGATACAACAACAAAGGTGAACGAAATGTTACACATTCTTAGATGGCCAAAATGATAAATTTTTGGATCGAAAAATAATTTTACGATGATTGATCAGCTCGGCTGTAGCTAGCAGCCTAAAGGGGGAACGTCCAATGTAAATGTAGCGGCCCCTAACGTCTACAGAATCGACGTAGGAACCGGACTACACTACCTTCGAGATTTACCTAGGTACGTAGGTACTTAAGTCTGCGCTTAGTGCTGGCCCCGATCGCGCGGCTCTGAATGGCTTTCGATCTTTGGACCCTTACAGACCTTACGGCTTCGATCCCCTCAGCCCTAATATTGCTGGCTGCTTCTGGTCGGGTGATCTCAGCAGCTACGCCCTAAGACCTAAGGCTACCTACCTAGTCTCGGTATTTGCCGCGGAGGTCAGTTGACCTATCTCAAGCTCAAGTTGTAATTTAACTTATTTTCAATCAGTGCCTGATCGGAAATGTTTTTGGTTCCTAATATGTGTAGCACGTTGAACAATGAAAACAACAACAACGAGCTCTATGCTGATCAATCATCCCTAAAGATTAAATAATATTTTTGATCAATTTTTGGCTTGAGAAATAAATTGTGCTTTCCAAATAAAATAGACTATCATACGAAATTTACCTATCAATCCACTATGGTGGGAAGAAGTCCTCAACGTAGGGATGGTGGCCGACCTAACCCTCGGTATAACCAAGACCACTGGGTAGGTTTTCTCTAATTTTAATTCGACGAAGAAATCACGGCCTATAGCCGGACAACAAAATACGCAAAAGAAAAACGATAATATACAGTCGAAATAACCGGCCAACGAAAAACCAAAAAGCCAGACTCTCTCTACGACGTTACCAATACTGACCTCAAGGGCCATTACAGTAAAACAAATAAAGATCAAATAAACGTAATACTGATAAGCCTTTATCTCAGATCGAATATTCTCGATTGCACAAGCGGTATGCATGAAACAATTACTATTATTATACACTTAACTCTATGTTACCGGACAAGTATCTGAATGTTTTTTATTATTGAAAATTTGGGGAAATAATGGGAAGACCGAAGGCATAGCCCACAGTGCACTATCATAGATAGCTACTAGTATTGGCTATGTTATGGCTATCGCGAACTGCTAAGGCAAGTTCGCCTATACGTGTAACTCTCGTAGTTACAGAAGTTCTATTGAAAATTTATCGAACTTCGATTAGCGTGTTATCGAAGTTCGACATCTATAGAACTTCGATCAAAGTTATTTATCGAACTTCTATAGAACTTCTTCAAAGTTCTTTATCGAACTTTTATAGAACTTCTTCAAAGTTCGACAGTCTTCCATAGAACTTCTATAGAACTTCTTCGAAGTTCTTTATCGAACTTCTTCGAAGTTCTTTATTGAACTTCTATAGAACTCCCATAGAACTTCTTCGAAGTTCTTTACTGAACCATGAATAATTAATACAAGAAGCCTAAAAGTTCAAAAAATGGACTAAAAATGGTGGTTTGGGGAAGAATGAGTGCCCTTTAGTTTGATTGAAAAGATGTCAGGCGAGTGACAAATTTGAGCATTGAAGAAAATAGAAAGGAATGCTAGTTAACTGCTACACTGATGAAAATTTAAACATTTTCCATTGGAATTAGTACTACAGTGAAATTCCCAAAATTGCATAGGTATGCTCTTGATATATGCGTTTTCGTGAGCAGATTACTATAAGTATAATCTTTGCACTTAAGCGAAACTTCCTGATTTTTTAAATTTTGTCAATTGTGATTATAATTTTTCTTATTTTCTGATTCGGAATTTCATTTTTTGCCTCATTTTTTGTCATCACGCCGTTTTCACACAAACTAACAAATTTAGCACATTTATAAATAATCGAAATTTAATCAGCTTTCAGAAAAAGTAGTGCAACTTAAATGGTAATTAGCAATTACAGTAAAACTGGAAACAAAAGAAAGTATACATACATACTCGTAAACGTTCTGTTGAAGATCGCTTTTACTGAAATGATCATTTTTAAGATTAACTCAACAACCAATGTACGGATTTCGATGATATAAAGTGTTTTTAGATAGCAATTTTGTTTTCTATTTTGAAAAACAGCAAAATAGCTATAGTCTGTTTCAAGATTCTTGAGACTTTTTACAGTAGGCAGTAAGAATTCAGACAATCGGCGTAAGGACTTTCATCCGATTGGCTATCATCTATTGCACGTTATTTGGATCTAAACCTTATGCTTTGGTACTCTAGGTCCGTTTTGCACTTATGTAGGAGCTATGAGACCGCAACCGGCAGCTCTGCGCTGAAAAAATACGTATGCTGGCGCAGAGTCGAACTCCGTATTTCTCGCTATGAAGCGAGTTGTAATACCGATAGACTAGCAAAATGTGTTAACAGTTTCTAGTAAATTTTATCCACTGTTGGTAGATAATTTTGGCCATTATTTATTCTTATCCCCCCAATGTCCTGTTTGCGTTTGGGGTCTAGACCATAGGTGGGCAGCACCAAAATTCTGGAGGAGGGGAGTGAAAAATTTTCAAAGGTAAAAAAATTGTCTTAAAAGTGGTCGTATGGCGAAAAAAAACACTATTTTTCGACGTTTCTCATCGAGCACTATCCAATGGCATCAAAAAATCGCTGAAAAAGGCGAAAAAATTTTCAAAATTCCAATTCTGGGGGGGTATTTTGATTTCTGGGGGGTGGGGGGGGGTATTTCAACTTCTGGGGGGTGTATACCCCCCAAAACCCCCCACGCAGACCATAGATGCACAATGTGGCCAATCTAGAGAAGAGGATCAGTCGTTTTGTGTCAAACATTGGGTTTGGGGGGTCTGGGGGGGGGGTCTGGACCTCCCCAGAAACCAAGAGACCCCCCCCAGAATTCAAAGACCCCCCCAGAAATCAATTTTTGAAAATTTTTCGTTTTTTTCGCAATTTTTTGATGCCAATGGATAGTGCTTGATGAGAAACGTCGAAAAATGGTGTTTTTATCGCCATATCACCATTTTTTAAGGCCATTTTTTGACCTTCAAAAATCTTGGACCCCCCCCCAGAATTTTCTTGCTGCCCACGTATGCATGTAACCCCAAAAGATAAGCGCTGAAAGAGTGGTATAATACTCTATTATATAGTTTCTAGTCAATTTAAAGCACCTTTAAAAATTCATAGTTTTCGTTCTTTTTTAGCCTGTATTTTGCCACATTTTTCATAAAAAATTTACTAAGCCAGCCTTAACCCCCATGGACTCCTGGACTCCTTTTTTCAACTCTTCTCGTAAATCATTGTTTCTATGCAATATTGGCCTGTGTTGGTTTACTATAAGTACATAGTAGTTGGTGATATGCGAAAGACCAAGGAACCACAATTTTGACAGAAAGCAAATAGACCAAGAAAAATGTAGCATTTTCTAAAGCTTATTGAAAACTCCTTTTTAAAGGGAGGATTAAGGATGGTGGTGGCTGCCAGACCCATTTCGTCGAAAAAATTTGAACGCAACGGAAAATATACACGTGTTCGATGATTTGATAAATTGATTTATAATTTTTCAAATTTTTCCAGCAGTTCGCATCGACAAAGCGCTCATTAATGCAATTTGCCGATTTTCTTGGCGCCTTTGAAACCACATAAATTTTTGCTTCAGATCGGTATAGTTTTCGTACACAACATTATATCTTGATATTCCCACAATCGTTTTGCATTTTTATTTCGGCGCTACGCGCAATTTTTTTGTATGATTTTTTTCCGTGATGTAGAAATAAATGTTTTAAAATTTTGAATATTTTAAATTTTTTTGCAACTCAGAACCTTGTGAAAGAATGGCTAAAAAATCGCTTACTCAAGCAAAACAGACGCCGGTTTTCCCGGACTATTTTTGACATGATTTGGGATATTTTGGGTAGCATAGTGGTTCCCGGCATACAAGGACAACAATAAAACTGTGGAGTCCGATGGGACCTTATTGCCCAAAAAGATATATCTATTCTGAGGTTCTACCGACTCCGATTTCTGGCAAAAGAATACCTAAAACGGCCAAAAACACGAATTTTCTCAAAAAATGGAGGCACAAAAATTTGTTTGCCTCATGGTGATGGGTGACGTGGTATTGAATTGTTTAAAAGCAAAACATATTCGCCGTGCTCAATATTTCGCTTTGGCATGCAAGAAAAATAGGAGCGCACATGTTTATTTTCATCATCAAGAGATTTGTTTAATGCAGCAGAACCATTTGTAAATATACATAGGTACATCAGGTACCTACATATACATATGTAAGTACATAAGTCCGAAATGGAGTGAACACATTCACTTTATTGCACTGGCTTCTAAATGCAGTCTCTTAACATTTCAGTGTTTTAGTACACATACATATACACGCACACACAGACCTGACAGGGTCAAAATACATACATACAGTATACCTTCCTCTTATTAAGACAAGATTGCAAAACGCCCGTTCTATTCTAGTTAACCGCATACATGAGTGACATTACTGTTGTTTTTGTAATATAAGGTGGTTTGAATAAGTTTGTTGAAGTTCGACTTGCCTAAAATGACCTCAGAGCACACCTGGGCGTGGGGGTTGGGGGTATGCACTCCCGCGAGAAACCTAAATATACCCCCAGAATTCAATTTTTAAAATTTATTGTTTTTTTCGCAATTTTTGAGGCCAATGGATAGTGCTTGATGAGAAACTTTGAAAAATGGTGTTTTTTGGCCGTACCACCATTGTTAAGGCCATTTTTTGACCTTTGAAAATCTAACACCCCCAGAATTTTGGTGCTGCCCACGTGTGCCTCAGAGGTCCGACAAACACAAGTGATTGTAAAGCCCGGTTAACTCGAGTGCACTTGCAACATAAAGCCCAGATAGGACCGTCTGAGTCCAGCGGTTGCAACAAATTGCACTCGTGCAAATGGCATTGCAACCATACGTGGCAGCACCAAATTTCTGAGGGGGGATGCAAGATTGTTCGAAGGTCAAAAAATGGCCTTGAAAAGGGTGGTATGGCGAAAGGAACACCATTTTGCAACGTTTTTCATCGAGCACTATCCATTGGCAGCTAGAAATTGCGAAAAAACAAAAAAATGGGGTCGTTTGGTTTCTCGGGGGGAGGGGGTGCATAACCCCTAACCCCCACGCCCAGGTGTGATTGCAACTGCATGAAATCAGCCGTTTTGTTTGCAAGGCATTGCAGCTGGACGGAATGGACTGTTCAATTTTTGGCTGCAACCAAGCGCAAATTATTCAGTATTTGCTCGCAGACACACGTGGGCGTGGGGGTATGCGCCCCCTAGAAGGCCGAATTTCACCCACCATACCTAGACGTGGGGGAGGGGTTGGGGGTATGCACCTCCCAAAAACCAGTTTTTAAATTTTTTTGGTTTTTTTTCGCAATTTTTTGATGCCACTGGATAGTGCATTTTCAAGGCCATTTTTCGACATTTGAAAAATCTTGCACCCCCAGAGCTTCGGTGCCGCTCGTCCACCCCCCAGGATTCAATTTTTGATTTTTTCCGTTTTTCGCAGATTTTTGATGCGAATAGATAGTGCTGGATGAGAAACGTTGAAAAATAAGGTTTTTTCGCCATACCAACATTTTTTGACCGTTGAAAAATCTTGCTCCCCCAGAATAGTAATGTTGCCCGTGCCCATCTACGTATGCTCGCAGGGAACGCATATCAATGAGGACGACGCTCGCTTTATGCACACGTGTACGCGTGCAGTGCATATTATACAGCGTCGCTACCATACCTGTGCGTGGGGGTATGCAGTATGCACCCCTCCGAGAAACCGAAATAACACCCCCAGAATTCAATTTTTGAAATTTTTTGTTCCCTTTTTGCTATTTTTTGATGCCAATACATAGTGCTCGATGAGAAACGTTGAAAAGTGGTGTTTTTCGCCATTCCTTCATTTTTAAGGCCATTTTCGACCTTTGAAAAATTTTGCACCCCCAGAACTTTGGTGGCGCCCACCTATGCTTACAATGTTACATAATCTATGCGAGCTGTTAGGCTGATTAAATTTAATACATTAAAAAATTCAAACAAGTAATACGTATACGAGGGGACTTATAGGACACCCCTCGTACCTATACATACAAGACCATAACTGATAAGAAGAGCAAAAAATGAGATGATACTACATGAGCTATTTTCATAATCTTAGTACAGTTTAAACAGCTTCAGGAACGTCAACCAGTGGTATACGACGTCGCAAACTTTGCCTAAATTTCGTAAACCGCTGCGAAAATTTAGGCATAAGCAGCCTAAAGATTGTCAGTGACTGATCACTTTTGCTAATTGTACTGATATAAATACCAATCGCAATAATCAGTCCGGACCAAATGTACCTGAAGCAAGAATTAGAATTCGACTAAGAGTTTAATGCGTTTGCCATTTGATACACAAGAATACCAAAGATGAGCGTGGGTACCGAGAATCTAGCAGACCTCCCCAAAAAAATGGATAGACCCCCAGAATTGAATTTTCGGCATGCTTTTTGCTATTTATTTGACTTTTACCCTATCCAGGCAGAACCCCTCCCCCTGGGAACCCGGTCGCTGAATCTCTGCTGCAGGTGCCTATCTCCCGATTCACAACCCTAGGCCAGCGCGTCTGAACTAGACCGAGTCTGGGTCACTTATCGCCCCCGGAAGGCTGGGTTGGCCTGCCGAAAAGAACTGCGTCAACGTGGATTCGAACCTAGGACCTTGCGATCCGTAGGTTTAAGTGTTTACGTCTCTCCGACTGGCGGATATATAGAGAGAAGACTCGTACGACTAATTTAGGAAATGGGGCGAAAAAATTCGTATGTTATGAAAACTAATAAATGAAATAATCAAATTCTTAATAATAATAAATTCTAACGTTCATTGATATAGCTGATTGGAATTTATTTGGATACAGCGGTTGGTATTTTTAATCAAACTATTATTACGGTAGTCGCAGTTGTTAATGTTGCCTGATATAAAGCGCCAGTGGCGGATCCAGGATTTTCCTAAGGGGGGGCGGTACCCTAAGGGGGGGCGGAACCCTGACCTGGGCGGAAAAATTAGCCGTTTTAACCAGAAAATCGCTAAAAATCGCTCAAAAATCCTAATTTTGCACACTATTTTGGGCCAATGGGGGGGGGGGCGGCGGCTCCCCGCGCTCCCTAAATCCGCCCCTGTAAAGCGCCGTTACAAATAGGACAAGATTAAATTATTACAGTTGCATTTAATGCTCGTTACAGACCTTAACACCTATAATAAATGATGGCTCCGCATAGAACGAGAGAGTGCTTATCATCACATGGTCACGAAGAAACAGGATTTCAAAAATAAAAAAGAACGTAAACGGTGGCGGATCAAGGTTTTTCCTGAAGGGCGTTACTCCAACTTTTCCAAAAACAGTCAAAAATAGGTCCAAAAATTTTCCCTTCACGTGAAAAACAGCATTTTTCGGCGTTTTACATAGTCTGCTTTTATTCAAAACCACTATTAACGTAACATTCGTCTGAAAATTTCGAAATTTTAGACAATTTCGTACGAAAAAAAACATTAAAATTTCTTTGAGTTTAGCGAAAAGCCGGAGTGAAAGCGCCGAAAAATTTGCGAAATTTAGGCCAGAAGGGCGTTTAGTAGCTCGATGCAAGATTTTTCGAAGGTAAAAATGGCCTCAAAAATGGTGGTATGGCAAAAAACACCATTTTTCCATGTTTTCATCGAACACTAACCATTGGCATCAAAAAATTGCGAAAAAACAGAAAAAAATTTCAAAAAATGAATTCTGGGTGGAGGGGCTTATTTCAGTTTCTGAAGGGGGGGGGGTTTAGTTTCTGGGGGTGCATACCCCCACGCCGCAGGTATGCCTCCCTCCCGCCCGACCCTTATATCTGCCCTATATGCACAGTATTTACTAGGATAAACATTAAAAAAAACAAGCGAAAAAAGACAGGAAAAAATAAACGTAAAAGATACGACGACGTATTATCATGTACAGGGCTGGAGGAAAAAAACAGCATCATATCTTTATTAATAAATTTTGTTGTGTAAGAGTACTGGCGGCGTTTTGCAATTCATACAGAATCCGTCTGGCTGCAAGACTGCGATTTTTTCTAAAATAGTTCTGCTTAGCTTTTTCAAAACATCAATTTTACGAGATTTATAATTTTCGAAGTTTTCAATTACTTATAAACGAGGATAAACAACAATCGTAATTATTCAAAACAACATTCGATGTGAAATGGACAAAATAATAAAAATCATAGCGAAAAAAACCGATCGAAAAAGATTGATTTTTAAATATAATCATACATTACTCACCACAAATTTTTACGCTTTAATAAGCTTCTAGAGCTTGTTAGCGTCATATCTTTAACACGTCGGTCCTATTTCCGCCCAGGCACGACCGACGTGTTATACATATATCCCTTAACAAGCTCTATCATCCTATGGTGCATATTAAAACGCAAGCATTCGTGGCAAGCACTGTATATACCGGATCTTCAGTTTCATGTTTTACGATTTGAGTCCTTAAAATTTGTGTTGCAAACAGCGACAATCAATAAGCTCACTGTTTATCATTACGTATATATCTATTATACTGCTAAAAAATTTTCAGAGGCGCCGTGTTTTACAGAATTTATTTTTTTCTCATAAAATAATGGTTATGTATACACGGCCGGCCAAGTCAAAACATCATTCTTACTGAAAGTGATTTTGTCACAAAATCCTTAGATCAGAAAAAAACTGTGAGGCGTCACGAAAGCTACAAAATTCATAATAAAAGTTGAATTTTATAATAAAAAAGTGAAGTACTTTTTGCTCAAAAAAACTTTTAGTAAAATTGATGCGACGGAGTAGCCACGAAAGCCTAGGTAATGAAACATTGCGGATTAGTAGAGAAGTGAATTCCCCATAGCCAAAAAAAACCGTAAGATTGTTGCCTTAATACTTAAAAACTTATATAAATGCGAACATGATGGATGTTTTTTTCTGCGCCAAACTGTATATACTTAGAACTTGTTAAACTAAGGACTCTATTAACGCTTTAAATTATGTTCACACGATAAGGAATAAATTATTGGAAAGAATTATAGCAAGGTATCAATGCTTACTGTAATGTAAGCCAAAGTAAGTTTTAATATGTAAGTTTTAATCCGTAAGTTTTAATATGTAAGTTTCGTAAGTCTTAATATGTAAGTTTTATATGCTCCTTAGGATGATAGGGCTTGTTAAGGCTTATATGTTTAACACGTCAGTCGTGCGTGGGCGGAAATAGGACCGACGTGTTAAAGATATAACCCTAACAAGCTCTAGAAGCTTATTAAAGCGTAAACATTCCTGGTGAGTAGTGTATTATTATTGCTTAAATTGAAGTCATCTACTACTTATTAGGAGGCAAACAATGCAAAACTGTTCATGATTACATCCTCAAATCAATCACCGACATAAGATAATGATTCTATTTAGAAATTTAAAATCATAAAACACCTGGTTTACACTACTCGCCAGGAATGCTTAAGCTTTAATAAGCTTCTAGAGCTTGTTAGGGTTATATGTATAACATGTCGATCTTCTTTCCGCCCACACACGACCAGCGTGTTAAACATATATGCCTTAACAAGCCCTATCATCCTATGGAGCATATTAAAACCTGAAAATTCGTGGCGAGCACTGTACATTAAAATTATAGTTACTCTGTTCAAATTGGTTTTCAAATTACTGGCATATAAAAATAGTTTAAACGAGCTTACTGTAATGAAAAGGGTTTAGCGAAGAAAATAAAGGATAAAACGATAGAAACTGCTTTGCGGAACGTCGTTACAGTAACGGCGGCGAAAGCGCCGAAAGTTTTCACCAAAGTTATCACAACGTCAACGCCCAAATAACCGACCAACGAAAATAATAATGCGCAAAGGTAAAACTTTAGAGTATGCTGAAAAGAGACGAATAAGTAAATAGAAAAATTAATAAATAAGTGAATAAATGCAGTATACTGTATTCTAAGAGCTGCCGAAAGCGTACAAAAACATTTTGGAATTTCACGAATAATATACCAAACAAAAATAATAAAAAGTACTCATAATAAATATTAATAATTAACAAACTACCCATGAAATTACATAGAATATGCCAAATTTTGTAAAACTATGGCAACTAACTGCAAACCTCGTTGTATAGCAAAAACGCCATTGGCAATTCGCCGAATAACAAGCCGACAAAGCTAATGTACAAAAATCCGATCGAATACGAATAAAACATCTGAAAAACACAAAATATAGAAATATTTTAAAAAATACAAAAATACGAAAAAATAACGCAAAACAAAGAAGAAAATGAAAGCATTTTTGCCCTATTGCTAAATGTTCTTAGATTCAAATCAGCGTTTTTTTTGTACAAGGTCCGTTTGTACATGTACAAAGATGGTCCCCAAAAGTCGTTGTACGTTTTGTATATGCAAATTTTCGTGTACTACAATATAGTACAGTAGCGATCTTAGTGTGGCAAAACAAGATTTACTAAAAATTGTCTCAAAACGGCGCGAAGCGCCGAAAAATTTGACATTTTCCCAGTCTAAATGCAAATTCTGCCATTTTAAAGGTATGTAGGACAAATAATACACATTTCCGCAAAGCGCCGAAATTTTTTTGGAATTTTACACTTTTTTACAGTTTTGGTCTCCCCAAAAATCTTTGTACATCTTGTACACACAGATTTTTAAGTGTGTTAAAAACAGAGTTGTTCGACTTTTCGTAGTGTATTTTAGCTACTTTCTGGGTCTCAAAGGGCAAAAATTACTAAGAATCGTCTTAAAACGGCGCGAAGCGCCGAAGCATATGACATTTTCCTTTTGGAATGGCTTATCCAACATTTCTGGGTTCGAAAGGCATTTTAAAATTTAAACCACCGCCTCCCGCAGAATTCTCATGCTGTGCATGTCTGACTGTCATTCTTGATTATAATCAATGAGAAGAAATGAGACATGCACAGCATAAAAACTTTAAGGGAAGAGTGAAATTTGAAAGTCGTTTCGAGCTCAAAAGTGATGGACGTGTGTCGAAAAAAAAGACAACTTTTCAGCGTTTCTGACGACGCTCTACCTTTCTGCAGCGTAGAAAAAAATGAAAAATTTCTAAAAAATATCAGCAAAATCCAGTAAAATTGTCCAAAACACATATAGTAAAAAATGAGCAAATGACGCAAACCGCCGAAAATTTGACACGTTTAGGCAAACAGAAAGCAAAAAATGTTTAAAACAGCACTTTACTTAGACTTTTTAGGAAAATCCGGAAAATCGAGAATTCTGAGGCAGCGGTAAAAAAATATATGGACGGGTTAAGCAAAAAAGCATCTCCGCTGAGATCATGTATGGGTGAGATACAGAATCAGATTTTGCTTCAGTTACACCTTGCTAATAAGAAGATAAATTTCGCCACGCCCACCTCAGCGTCTGTCTGGCTTTGACCTATGACCATATTCTAGGGAGTTTGATGGGGCGAAATTGCCAAAAATACCACCAAAAATTAAATTCTGGGGTTCATCTATTTTGGAGGTCTGCCGGATTCTGGAGGGTCTAGACCAGACATGCACGTGGGGGGTTTTGGGGTCTGGATGGACCCCCAGAATGGAAAAATGGAGTTTTGTGAGAAAAATGAGGCAAAATGGAGGCCAAAAACGGATGAAAATTGAAAAATTTATTCAAAAGTGCTTCATATTGACCAGAAACAGTGCAATAAGGTAGTTTTAAGGCTATTTTAAGCTAATACAAGTCTTTGAGGTCATTTCGACCCAGCTCACGTTTTGACCCCGCAGATGGACCATGTTATGCAACGATTGGTGAGCAGCACCAAAATTTCGGGGTTGGCCTTTAAAATGGTGGTATGGCGAAAAAACACCATTTTTCAACGCTTCTCATGAAGCACTATCCATTGGCATCAAAAAGTTGCAAAAAAAAACAAAAAAATTTCAAAAATTAAAATGCGAGGGGTATTTTGGTTTCTAGGGGGTTTTGATTTTTGTGGGGTGCATACCCCCACGCCAACGTGCGTGTGAAACTATGGTCCAGCCAGAACCCTCCCCCACATTATCGCCTACGACCCCTCGGGTCGTCAGAATAAATTCAATATGAAAATGTTGCTTCATTCATTCGATCCTGCTGCCTTACCTTCTGTCAAAAAAATAGATCAAAACGAAAAATTAAGCTATTTCTGGCAAACTTAAATTTTTACCACTTCCGAATTAGTCGCCGAATGCTTCTTAATCTCCTTTTCTTGCACATTTCCGATCACAGCGTCGGCTACCAAGGCTAAGCTTATAATAGCATATCCTGAAATGCACCCCCATTCAACAGATTCAATGCAGCAGAAGCAGAAACAGGTGGCTGAGGATCCACACAATCATGGTTGACTGTCAACACAAGACGTGCACAGGGGCGGATTTAGGGTGGGGGGGGCGGGTGGGAGTTCCGCCCTCCCCCTTAGGGGTACCGCCCCCCTCCTTAGGAAGCTCCTGGATCCGCCACTGCACATGCACCAAAGACTGAGATTTTTTACTCCACCCAAAGTGTTTTGTATGTCACGTGACCACAGAATGGCTACTTACTGACCTCCCAAAATGGCTGCGACGCGGCCAGACACGAACAGCATTAGAATGCAGGAGGGGAATGCAATTTTAAAAAGCTTTACGTGGACATAATAATGACGGATACGCAACAAAACGTCGTTTTTTCGGCGTTTCTGACGATGCTCCATGTTTATCAAACAAAAATCGAAAAATCAATAATTTGATTAAATTGGACGAAATATAGTAAAAAAATTAGTGTACGGCAGTATAGAAACGCTTACAACAGCATCCTTCCTACGAATTTTTGAAAACTTTTAGAACAACGGAAAAAAATTTGAAAATTTGAAGGGGACTGAAAAATTTAATGGACGCAATCCACCCAAAATTGTCAATTTTTCGAAAAAAATAGTAGAAATTAAGCTGCGGTTCCATCAAACCCCATTTTGATAGTTTGAACCTCTGAGAATCAAAATTGTATCACATCTTAGTAATACGTAGGTAACGTAGGCATTCCTACAATAGATTGAAACCTACCCTTAATTACGGGACACGTTATAAGTATATAACTTTAGTCTGTTTCACATAAGTTTGGGCATAGATTTTAAGAATTTTCTTCGACATTAAGCCGGCGGGTTAAGATAATTATATATCAGATCAATGCTATAGTTGCAAACTGTCAGCTTTTGGTCAGAGAATATTTTTAAACCTCACGCTCAATTTTGTGTGAAACGAACAGTAGGTACAAGTATCATTCTGCTCGTCTTGCCTATGCACCTTGTGGGGTTCGATATTCATTAGAAAGAGGAAATAACTTGCGGTTGCCACATTTCGATCACACGAAGGCATGGGGGAGGGGGTATGCACCCCCAGTAGTTCAAATACCCTCAGAATTCAATTTTCAATTTTTTTTTGTTTTTCGCAATTTTTTGATGCCAACGGATAGTACTCGATGAGAAACATCGAGAAATGTTCTTTCGGCGTACCATTATTTTCAAGACCATTTTTTGACCTTTGGAAAATCCTGCACCCCCTCCCTCAGAATTTCGGTGCTGCCCGGCTATGGTTTCGATCATTAGACCTCTCGCTCGGCAGCACAACGCATTCACCAATCGGCTACGCATGGCCGCTCCCAGAGGAAGGGGGGCTAGGGGGCTATGGCTCCCCTGAACACCCAAATCAATGTTGCAAAAATACATCATAGAAAGGTACAATTTGTGAAAATTTAACATTTTTCTATACTTTTATCTATGCTTAATTAATAATCCTGATGTCAATTTGACAGCGTAAAGGTGTCATATTATCAGCCGCAATCAGCTAATAACTTTTGAGATCGCCCGCCTGGCATGACCAGGAACTTTCGCCCTTCACACCACTGTTTTTGTGTATGAGACAAAGATTTTAAAGCTCGCACGAAGATTTTTGGAGCCATGTTTGCACGATGTAGAAAGACTTTTCAAAGTAAAGTGATTATAATGTTAACGTTTCTTTGAGTTTTTTTAGTAGAATTTTGAAAAAATTTAGGCGCTTCGCGCCGAATACCGTATTTACAATCTATTTAGCCCCATACGCGGGCATTAAACACTCAAAATATAACTTTGTTTAATTTCAAGCATCTTTGTACAGACTTAAACAAATTTTACACATATCTCTACTATTTTATAAAGACATAATGAAAAAAATAAGACCTACTTGACAACTTTTCACTGCTTTCTGCTGTTTAAAGATAAACTTCACTTTTTTATCTTCGTGTTGCATTGAATTCATAAGCGAATTAATGTCTATTATGAGATTCAGTCAGCGTATTGCAGTCGCTGCTTCATTTCTGAATGTGTAACACAAATTATTTTAGCTTTCTGAGTCAAGTTTTCTGTGCAAATTAAAGCAAAACACATAAAAAATTTCAGCGTTTCGCACCGAAATTATATATTCAGCTGAGTTTAGGGCGAAGTAGCACTTTTCGTGAAGCGTGCGGTTCGCGGATAACAGACTACTAGTAAGTAAAAATGCGTATAGCAAATAGTACATATATCTATGAGTACAAAAAATAAGGTATGTCTCAAGCCCCGGACCCGATGCCAGGGCTTAGGCCCCGGCCCCGTGCGGGGCAAGGTTTGCCCCGGGTCGGGGCTAAAATATTTGTAATTAGTTGCACAACTCTAAGATTTTCTTTCAAAATCAATCTTGAAAATTATGAGGAACCAAAAAATGGTATATCTCAGAATACTGACCAATTCAAATGGGGAAACTTGATAGCTAAATTGTTTCTATAGCTCAAATGTAGATTTGGACCCAACTCAAGCAATTTAAATTCAGCGTATTCGCTTCACTTTTGAATTAGTTATCAATAAATCTATTAATATCTATTATTAATATTACTATTATATCATTGATACATTTATAATTTATTTATCAATTTTACAGTTCATTTGGAAATAAATAGCCGAAATCGGATGACGAATAAATTCAGATTTTGAAAACAAAATTCGATGATAAGTTAACTCTAAACAGATGAAATGCATACAATTAATTAAAGGATCAGCTTAAAAAAGAAGTGATTCGATGCTGTGATCGCAGTTCTTGGTTGTCTGACCTCAGATCATATGCAAATATTGTTTCGTAATTCACAACTTTAAGGAATTTCTTGAAAATCAAGCTTGTACTGTCGGGAATAATTATCGCATCAGCCAGAATTTTGGGGAAAAAAGATGCTTAAAATTTGTGCATCTATGATTTTTATGGCTTAATACAGCTGGAAGACACGACTAATTCGGAATAGAAAATGTAGAATCGGGAGTCTTAAATCCAAGAACTGCAATGTATATAACCAATAGATCAAATAACAGTTTTTTAGTGAAAATTAATGAACTTTCAAAGTGGAAATTGGAATCGAACAAAAATAATAATGCTAAACATAAAAATACGGGCTCTGGACTGAAATGCTTATACTTTGTTTGGCTTTTCAGCGAACAAATAAATCATTACGACGAGCACGTATAGCATCACAAAAAAATTCAACCATTTAAATAAAGGATAAAAGATCGATAGTTGAGGATTTGTCGACAGAAACGCCATTACAGATTAGTTTGGGCATTTTCATTGAAAAATTGGAAAAATATAAAGCGGAAATAAAATCTTTAAAAATATCACAAAAAACGATAAATTATATTAATTTAGTAGCACACGCACGGAGATTACCAGGCAAGCAGGGGCGTAGGCAGATTTTTTTAAAGGAAGAAGGCGGACCGAAATTGGGGGCCCAATATTTCGGGACATGTTCGCTAGGGCTCAGAATAAAGTGCATTTTCCAATGTTTTTGAACATGCTCCATCCATTAAGCTTATAAAATTCAAACTTTTAAGGGAAAATTCATTTTCTTTCAATATGCTACGAAAAATGACCTTTTTCTGGCCGCCCTTCTGACAACTTATGGAAAACAATGATCTACGGCGCGACGCGCCGAAAATTTGAAGATTTTTCGATGAAAACATGTCAATTTCCATTTAAAAAATTTCAAAGAAGGAACCAAATAGTAGAACAATAAATAAATAAATTTTTATGGAAATGAAAAATTTCAAATAAAAATAAATAACTATGATGAAAATACCTAAAACTGCACGCATCTCATAAATCGTTACATAACAGTAGAATATGAAATTAAGTGCTTAGAATCGCAAAAAGAAAGACAGAATCAAGAAATAAAATAAAAAGAATTAATTTTAAATAACCACAAATTAAAAATATTGCGGGAAAAATAAGGTAAAAAATAAATAAAAAATTAGAAAAAATGCATAATAAACAAAAATAAATCTGAAAATATCTAACAAATACGAATAAGTACCTTCTATTCAGTATTAAAAATTAATGAAAAATGAGCTAAATTGAATAAACATATTTTACTCAATTTAATTAAATCCAGTAATTTAGCATACGCATGTACCGTTGAAGCTAAAATTTGGCGACAGGCTAACATTGGTCAATGTGAATAAAATAAGACCCAGCGACATCATAAAAGCGGCCGCAAAATCCAAGACGCCGTACTTTTTTTCTTAAAAAGTTCGACAATAGTAAATTTTTAATTTTTGAAACTTTAACTGATAATAAATAATCAAGTAAATTTACCATAATTTTAATTATATGCTGTTTATTTTACTCCTAAAAAATACATATTATTTTCTAACATTTTAATATATTTAATTATGTGTGATAGTGTTTAAGGCTTTTAATTAGATTCTAAATGTTGATTGACTAGGCTAACGATTTAATTTTCCAAATTATAAAATTCCGAAAAAGCTTGAAAATTAAAATTATAAGTACACCATATTTATCTGATTAAGTGAAAATCCGCACAAATCAATTACTAGGATTCGTATAAAATTTTCTAAAAGTTGTATGAATTTAGGAATGTATAGAATTTCGAAGGCACGCAAGATTAACAAATCGCAAACGCCATTAAAATTTTAAAAAATAAACATAAATTTCGAGAAAATCGTAAAATTCGAAAAAAATTTTATGATTTTACCGCAAAATAAAAATCACAGAATTTCGTTCAACATGGAATGGTTGTGATTAATTAACCAAAAACATATAAAAATAAACGAAAAATAAAATATAATAAGTTCAAAAGTAAAAAGAAAATAAAAAATGATTTAGTTGAGAAGACAACGAATAATACCGATAACACGAGCGCAAAAGAAACAATAAAGAAATAAGAAAACAATAAAAAATAACAAATAGCATAAAACGTAATGATGAAGCAATTTCACTGAATTAATAACAATGCAGCCAAAAACGAGCAAAAACATAACAAATATATTAAAGAAAGTAGTAGTTTTCTATTCCTCGTAAACGTTTCGAAATACTTTTCGCTTATTCTTAAATGATCATTGAATTATTCGACGAAAATAATTTAAGTACAAATAATCACTTGAATTACCTTCAGAAAGATCAGACTTTCTTATTTACTCATTTATTCATTATATACATAACTTATTAGTTGCTTATTTTTAATTAAGATAATAATTTACTTGTTCAACAAGACAATGCAAAAAATTAGGGGCTATTAATCCGACCTTCAAAAACCTACAGTTTGTGCCACAAAATTTGAACAATTAAAGTCATTTATTGATTTTACATAAATTTTGTCTTTCAAAGAGCGCACGTTTTACTTGTAAGTCGTGAAGAAGTCAAATTTTCCGACGCTCCGCGCAAAATTGTTCATTTTTCGTAGGTATTGCTTTTCTTTGCAATGACCAGAATTAAGCGAAAGACAATTTTTCGGCAGGGTCAACCATTAATACATATATAATATTTCGAAATCATATTTTTCATCATTTTATACAACATATGTTTTTGATATAAACATAGCTATATAATCTTTTTGAACTAAAACAGCTATTTAGCTCTTTTTGAGTCGAGAAAATGGCTAAATATCTCTTTAAAACACAGAAAAGACAACTATAGAGCATTTCTGAGCTCAAAAAAGACTGTTTTCCGAACCCAGTAAGGCTAAATAGCTTTTCCTCGGAGCCAAAAAAGGCTATATAGCGATATTTTTTCGGCCAAAATAGTTTTTTAGCTTTCAGTTTTTCAAACTCAGGGGAGTAATCCCCCATGCTCTTGTGTGACACGGCGCAAGAATAGTGATCGAGAAAAGCTTGCAAATAAATCCAATAGTGCATAATGATAGACGGAAATTTTAATAGCTCATCGTAGAATTCCTAAGCAGGAGAAAATGAAGCTAAATAATCTCAGCATGCAAGCATAACACGTACAAGTGTAGAGCCATAAAAACAGCATTATGTGACTGTCATAATTAATCTATTGAGCCTTAACTGAATATTGCACAGGCCAAAGTTTCCCTCCAAAATCTTTACTAAACCAATGACAAATGTTTTAAGAGGACGCTATCTGTTTTTAGGGGCCGCGAAATATACTTTAATTTTTGGGTCGCTTAGATAAATTTGATTTTTGGCAGATTCTGATTATGTTACGCGCACATAAGTGACTTTTTCCTAGTCCCCCATTAATGTCATTAATATTCCGCTATTCCAAGTATATTCGCCCTTTTTGTTCAATCAAAGCATTTTTCTTTGCTAGTACCCTACTTTTAATTAGAATGATTCGAGTGAATGAATCAATAAATTAAGAGGTAACTTGCCAAATGAAATACTTGAATAACACAAGGACAGTCTTTGAAAAAATTACCTCAACGTTTTAAAATTAAAATTAATTTCCAGTTTAAACTTTACACAGCCATTGAGTCACAAAGAAGCAAGGTTAGATTCGCAGTCCTGATTTTCCCGAGAAAAGTTTGCGATACAACTTGGCTCTTACAACGTGTTTAGTTAACCTAAAGCGTAAAGTTTACATAATTAGAGGGTGTAAAGAGAATTAAAGTCAAGTTCGTATTACTGATAGTAAAGAGAAATCCTTATGTTCCGGAGAACGTTTTAAAAACTTAACCTTCGGCAATGCTCTTTAGCTAAAGTTATTTTCAGTGTAAACTTTACACAACTGCTAAGTGTAACGAATGTTCAAAATCTGATTCGTAATCCTAATGTTCCGAATAATATTATACAAAAACACTGACCCTCCACGACACTCTGGGAGCAAGGTAAACCTTTAGTGTAAACTACTTTACACATCTTCGTTCAGTAGAATGTGTGAAAAATATAGCAACAGGTATAATAAACTCTTATTTATTCTATAAAATAAAAAAAATTTAAGAAAAAATCGTTTCATAGACAAGCGAGACATGAGGCCAACCAAAATATTCTACCAGTTAAACCGAAAAATGCGTAAAAACTTAGTCGCATAACACAAAATCACTATCACAAAATAAATACATGTAACGGCTCAGCATAAATCTTGGAAGCGGGAGCAGATATAATCATGGGGGGTTTGAGAGGCAACCCCCAGAAGAATTCTCACCTCCCCCAGAATTCGCAATTTTCAAAAGTTTTCAAAAATTCTTAAGCGCAAAGGTCCTTAGAGTTGTGATCATGCCCCTACTTTTTAAGGAAGAAGATGGTGAACAAAAGCGATGCAGAAACATGTTTTTCACCTTAGACTTAGAACTTTACACCTCCGGTACTAACTCGATATTGAGTGTAAAGAAGTGCATCTTACTGCGATGTGTTACCCTTGAGACGTTATTTATTTTTTACATAAGTGCGGACGTAACAATTCGTACACGGGGAACTTAGCAGATAGAAGAATTGCAATTTTTTCTCACCACGGAGCTTGTACTTTACACAGACATAACTCAGTATTCAGTGTAGAGAATTCCGACCAAGTAAGACTCGTAACCGCCGATACGTACTTCCTTTTTAAAATAGTGCGCACAACTCGAATCATAACTGGATAAGTTGGCTGACAAAAAATCGGCAGAAAAATTCGTTTTTTACATTAGTTTAATTTTTACACCTTCACAACTAACTCAATATTGAGTTTAAAGCAACGCATCCGAGTGTGATGCGTAAGCTTTTGAGCAGGTGTACTTTATTTTTAGTTACTTAACGCGTCTAGATTTATAACTGTCGGAGTTAGCAAATTAAAAAAAGGTAAAAACGTGTTTTTTCGCGCACCGGCAGTTTAAACTTTGAATTTCTGAAGCTATGTCCCCACTGAGTCTAAAGAGATTCGGTTTCAGCCAGTTTTTAGCATATGACTTGCAGTACGTTTGTGCATGAAAAACTTTAGTTCCACGTCGTATTCGAGACACTGACCAATCAAAAAGGGAAGAAAGCGTGTTTTTTCACCCCGTGTTACACCCCTGATTTCGAAATTAACACCTCCAGAAGTTACTCAGTATTGAGTTTTCCTAGATGCAATTTGCAGCGACGTGTAGCCCCTGTGACGTGTTTCGTTTTTATTCCATTAAACTTGTCCCGACTTATAAGTGGAGAAGTTGGCAGAGAAATCTGAGACAAAACCTGATTTGTAGGCTATCCACTACATTGTAAACTTTAAACGCCTGGATCTAACCCTGCATTGGGTGTAAAAGAATTTGCAGGTAAGCTGAAAGTAGCTATTGGGTTCTTCTAGTACATTTCTATCTAGAAAATTTTTCCGGATATATAACCGGAGTTGTTGGCAGACAGAAATAAGCAAAAACGCGACCAAAATCTGTCTTTACACCCGCATTTTTTGGTACCTACTCTACACACCCCACGGTTTTTTTCGTATTCGGCAAAGATTTTTCGCGATGTACAAAGACTTTTGGGGACCGTCTTTGAACATGTACAAAGATTTTTTGGAAGACAAAAACTGCAAAAAAGGTTCGAAATTCGCAAAAATTCTCGGCGCTCCGCGCCGAAATGAGCAATTGTGTGTTCTATATATCTTTATAATTTCAGAAATTGCATTTTGAAAGGAAAAATACCAAATTTTTTGGCGCTTGGCGCCGTTTTGAGACGATTGTTACTGATTTTTGCCCTCGGAAACCTAGAAATTGCTAAAATACGTAATCAAAGGTCGAACAACTCTGTTTTTGCCACACTAAAATCGCTACTGTACCATATATAGTACCCAAAAATTTGTGTGTACGAAATGTACAAAGACTTTTAGGGACCATCTTTGTACATGTACAAACGGACCTTGTACAAAAAAAACATTGCACATCCCCTCGAGAACTAATGCGAAAATAAAAAAAAAATTTGCATTCTAGAAAATTTTATCCTCTACAATTCTGTTCAATTCAATTGTTTGAGGCATTTATGCTGAGTTGGTATTAGCTCTCCGAAAAAATCATCTAAAGTCCCCATATATTATATCATAACGCAAAAAGTTTACACGCTTCTTTTAAGATTAATACTGATTGTAAAGAGTATAAAAACACCCGCAGCGAATTTTTCCATTACCTTTCTTTTCAAAAAAAAACTCGCACCTTCCAGACGTGTCCTGTTATAGCTGTGGGGGTACTCAAGTATATTAAAGGTAAGTACTAACGCGCTACCTATGATACGTCATCGATTAAAATGCATACGTAAAACTTTTAATCAACAGCCGGCTTTCTATGTGTGGCTTCTTTACACCGCATTTTGGTATTGTTTGAACAGCAGTTTTTGCATCATATCAAATGGCCGAGTATATAGCTTCCAACTTTTGACAATATCAATGATCGAAAAACTTAGCTTAGTTTAAAACCTCACAATTACGGCTGGATGGCAAGCGCGTAGCCAGTCAGTCATTCTTGACTAGGGGTGCGAATAAAGTTTAAAGTGTGACCACACGAGCATAAGTCGTTAACTCTCATATAAAGCTTTACAAACTAACCAAAGATAACTTGAGTTGGCTAAATTTTCTAAGAGATACGAGTAGCATGATATTTTAGGTCAAGATTAAGGTTAAAATAGGCTCAAGCACCCGTACTTATACGTCGCCAGCAAAGCAGAATCGTGCTTTACATCGCTTAATACCACAAGTGATCGCGTCGCGACCATAGATGCAAAGCATGGCCGATCTGGGAGGGGGCGGGTTACCCGGTCTGCGGGGGGGGTCAAAAATTGAGCTTTGTCGGGCCAAAACGACCTCATAAACTGGTATGTTTTCGTGTCAGCATTAAAACTATATTATAAGCTTGATCACCTTGAAGCCCTTTGAAGAAAATTTCCAATCTTCGTCCGTTTTTTTGCCTTCATTTTGCCTCATTTTCCTTAATGAAATTTTCCATTTTTCCATTTATTTTTTTACATAAATCTTGGAGCTACGCCAGGCCATTTTTTAACTTTTAACACGCAGGACTGCGGGTGCGGCCGAATCATCTTGCCCCCTTCCGGCTACAGGCCCGGATCGTGTAGTTCGGAGCACGCTTGGCCGGTAGCCAGCTCGAGTTCGAGTCCCAGCTAGCGAACATACTTCGCGCATACGGATGCGAAAGCCGTAAAATAGCGACCAAAGAGCTAGCAAAAACAACGTTGTGCCTCTAAGCGAGCGCAAATCCGCCAGCCGATAGCTTTCCACCAGCAGATTGGAACAAAAGCTGCTTTTTCAGTCTACTGCGGTGAGGAGAGACAGCGCCCGTATTATTAAGCACGGACAGGCGCAGTCACGTCCAGCTTTTTCCGGGGGGCCAACACCACTTTGTGGAACTATCAAAAAGGCCAAAATAGCACAAAATAACGGTCCGATTCTTCCGAATGGGGAGGGGTTCCAAACCCCCCATTCCCCCAGAGATACGTGCCCGGCAACGAAGCGGCCGAGCCAGTTTACACTTTAAGGCCAATAAACGCACAGTACGAATGTGTACTTTGAATTAAAATTCCGCCCAACAATACGGGAATAAGTTTACAACTCTTGAATATGACTTGGGTCGGATAAATTAAATATCTGAGCGCCATATTAGACAGGCCGATCGTGACGACCGTGTAAAAAGCGAGCTGAGCGTATTTGGTTAATGCGATTCTGGAAAACATGGAAAAAATTTAAAATAAAAGCATGCAAATAGGAAAAACAAATATAAACGGATCAAAACAAAGCAGAAAAAATTGAAATCAAATTACAATTCAATTCGGACAGAAGGTCGAGCGGGGGAACTACGGCATCGAGCCAATTTAGATAAATCGGCACTGGGTTGGGGATCAGGTGATTTAGGGGGGGCGGGGGGGCGTGGAGTTGGGGGGGGGCGGCCACCTCTATTGGTCGTAAAAGGTGCAAAATTAAGGATTTTTGCCGATTTTTAGCGATTTTCGGCTTAAAACGGCTAATTTTTCCGCCCAAGTCAGGGTTCCGCCCCCTTCTTAGGGTACCGCCCCTTTAGGAGAATCCTGGATCCGCCACTGTGAGGACTGCCCTCCGAGGTTAGCCGGACCCCGTGAACAATTTCCCGCCACCGATTTTAGCCGATCCATAATAACTGCAGTAACGAAAAGTTTACGTACAACTAGCTCATGACTTCTTGTCTTTTACACCCGCAAAATGATTGAGTTTTGTTGTAAACTGCACATCTGGTAAAAGTTCGACATTGAATCGCCCATCGTTTTCCTGGGGGTATAAATACTTAAGCAAAATTAAACTCTATTGAAATTCAGTGTAAACATCAGTTTACATCGTATTTCAATTATTTTGTTCAGAAGTCAATAAAGCTTGTTTACATTCATACCTAGTATCTGATTACTCTATCTTTATTTCCATAGCTCTGGGGTAATGGGGGTTCAGACCCCTCAAACTCAGAAAAAACCAGAAAAATAGGACTTTTTTAGACGTTATATTGTGTTATTTTTACCTTTTTTGGGTTTAGTCCCCCAAAATTGGTGTTAATCTCCCAAAAATAGGAGGGCCAGCTACGTGTCTGTTTATTTCGCCTCTCAAAAACGGTGGCGGGGAAATTATTCAAAAGTTTCATAGCCATGCCCCATACCCAAAAGCTAAGAAGTTTCACCTCACCCCCGCCGATTGAGGACAAAAAAGCTTGCATATCCAGGCTACTTTATATGTTTTTACGCCATTTAAAACTAAGAGGACAAAGTACGACGAATAGAAAATAAATAAAAAGCCATAATCCATTAAATCGGGAATGGCCGTAATATATGCCAATTCAAAATAAAAACTAAAGCACAAAAAGCAATCAAAATCAGAAACGCTAAAATAAAAAATAAAAAATAGCTTATTAACGCTGATCGTCAGCTTCGGCAGTGAATAACCAACTTTGAATAAAAAAATATTCTCTGTCCAGGGCGGATTAAGGGGGGGGCGGCCGCCCCCCATTGGCCCAAAATAGTGCAAAATTAAAGGATTTTTGCGCGATTTTGGGCTAAAACAGCTAATTATTCCGCCCAAGTCAGGTTCCGCCCCATATGGGTACGCACCCCCCCCCCTTAGAAAAATCCTGATCCGCCACTGACGGTTCGGAGGGTTAAAATATCATGAAATGTGCGACAAGTCCTAAATTAACTATTTAAAAATTATATAAAGTTGTAAAAACGCTCCATTTTATCAGCAAAGACGACAGTGCAGTGGCGGATCCAGGATTTTCTTAAGGGGGAGGTACCCCTAATGGGCGGAACCCTGACTTTAAGTGGCGGACCATTTTAACACGAAAATCGCTAAAAATCGCTGAAAATTCCTTAATTTTGCACTATTTTGGCCCATGGGGGCGGCTCGGGTCCCGCCTCGATTGTGTGTATGATGAAATGGGAAAGTATTTTTAGGTACCCAGTTATAAACATGTTTTGCTTATTTAATGCTGTTTCAACTGTACCATATTTCTACACACGGTATTGGGCGGTGTTCGACCAGAAAATTTTTCACACCCTCACAGAGAAATTTATTCAGCCCCGTCACCAAAAATTTGCGAAATTCCGAAAATTTTCAAAATTCCGAAGATTAAAAAAAATTGTAGAAAAGACGCAGTCTAAGCGTTGTAAGCAATTAATTTGCTCAAAAAAATCAATTTTTCGACCGGTGTAGTTTTTAATAATACGTACGAATGTCGAATGTTCAGTTGTGAAAAATAAACTCGAATTCTATCATTTTGCAAAAACGAAACTTTCAATTGCCATAGACGTAGTATGAACAAAGATATAAATTTGCAAAAATAACATCTTTTATAAATAAAAACCCCGAATTTTGACATATTTTTCACATATTCGAACATTATCCGTATAAAGCTCAAGAAACAAAGCAAGGACTTTTGGAATCTGAATGCTGGAAAATAAAGAAAGCTGAATTGTAAAAAGAACTCAAATTTTTGCAAAAAAATGGAGAATTTTAGTGCTCGGGGGAAGGGGCTAAAACTGCTAAATACATATTGTTAATATTTTTCAATCGCGTTACGCAACTTTGCCTTCATTTATTCCCCACGTTTAATCATTTTCTGTCTCTATTTTTTTCTGTTGAATCAGCGAAAGCATTTCTAAATTCATTTTTCCCAATCTAATTTACAATTTATTTTACCTAATTTTTTTGGGAAAACAAAACTCAGGCAAAAAAAACATTTATACCGTCACGGGGGTGACTTGAGCCATTACAATGTAGTGTCTATTTTTGGGGCAGGACGCTTCTGACGAGAAATCGTGAACGCTAATTTTGCCAAAACAACAAAAAAGCGCAAACCTTTCTATTCTAGAAGTATTTTTCTATATGCTAGAGTTCAATTGTGTTTTTGTGGGAATTTTGAGGTGGGCTCATTTCACTCGGCAGTGGGGCGACTTGAGCTTCTAAGAATCCTAATGCACTATATGAGCGTCAAATGTATTAAGAAAAGCATCAAATGGGGTGAAATGAGCTACCGATGGTGTTTTAAAATTGCACGCCTTTTTATAAAAAGACAAAATAAAGTCCGAATGTAATCAGTCAATGGTAGCCCTTGGCATGTTGAAAGTTCGATAAAGGTCCCAGATACTCATTCCTACTGCCAGTGCACAGCCCTAACTGTTCCTCTGACCCGTTTATATCGCCTACTTCCCACTTACCTTTATAATGGAGCATCTTCTAAAGTAGAAAGTCTAATTAGAAAGCATAACAGTAGTAGTGGCTCATTTCACCTCGTTTTTTTGCACAATGGTTGGGGTGGAATGAGCCATTGGCCTTACTAAATATCAGAAGTGGAAGTAAGGCCTTAAAAAATACTTTTGTCAGATGCAAAAAATGAAGCAATCCATTAAAAAAGAATTTCCTGGAAGTATCCGCTCATTGTCTCTCTCAGAAAATTCAAAAATTTAGCACCATACTTTTTCAGAAAAATTTACATATTCAGGAAAGTGAAAAATAACGGACATTGAAGAAGCGTGAAAACTAATGTAATAGCGAGAAAGATGAACAAAAATATACCAGGAAAGCCTTTATTTCAAAAGACAGTAACAAATAGCACGCGTGCAATGTAGATCACGAATGAATCCATGCTGAATGGCTCATGTCACCGTGTGACGGTACAGTTTTTAGAAAAGAATATTCCAGCGTTTCCAGCTCCTATTTTTTTCTTTTTTCTCTCCCGAACGTTCCAATTTTTTCAGGTTTTTAATTCAAATTTTTCCGCTTCACTTTGAACAAAGAAAATTCTTATTCACGCGCTCACCTTCTAACGCTTTCGGGCGATGAATCTTTCTTATTACAGTATAATAATGAATAAATATGAATTGCAAGAAGGTCAAGTACCAACTAAATTCGGAATAACCAGGAATACTGTACAAAAGCTCCTAATAAAAAACAATGCTATGAAAACAAACTTACCGACAAAGGAACTTTCGGCCATGGCCAAACAGCTGCTCAAATAGGGAACGAACCACACGCACGCCGTCCTATTTTGGGGGACCTCAATTTTGGGGGACTAGGCCCAAAAGCCAAAAAAGACACACAAAATAACGTTTAAAAGCCATGTTTTTCCGATTTTTCTGAATTTTGCAGGGTCCTGCTCTTTACCCCGCCTGCATGGAGGGTATCTTCCTACAATTTGAAAAGGCACCTTCTTCAGCCATTTTAGCACCAAAATCTATCGTTGGATTGGAGTTATGAAACACAGCAAACGATGCCCGATGATTCGTCCATTCATCCATTTAACATTTTTTGTCCATTATTCTGTATATTTGAGTAGCCCAAGTCATTTGGTTTCATTTTACTATCATGTCTTTTAACGGTATCATTTGCCAAAACAGTTAGCGGATCTAGGATTATCCTATGGGGGACAAAATTTAAGGGGGGAGGCTGAACCCATTTCAAGGAAAAAATGTTTTAACCTGTAAAAATCGCTCAAAATGCTTAATTTGTATGATTTTTTGGGCCAATGGGGGGGCGTCGCCCTCTCAACGTGCGCCCCTACAAATATTCAAAAAG
The DNA here is from genome assembly GCA_036768485.1 of Mermis nigrescens. NCBI lineage: Eukaryota > Metazoa > Nematoda > Enoplea > Mermithida > Mermithidae > Mermis > Mermis nigrescens. The sequence continues at coordinate 88,989 of JAVLUZ010000240.1, read as the reverse complement.
AGCAAAATACGACTAATTAAGCATTTTACGGGTTATGATGAGGGGAGTGGTGAGGAACGGCGGTGCGCGAGAGTAAAAAAGCAAGATGAAAAATAAATCATTTGAGCGCTGAAATTATCAAAATTAATCAGTAACTCCCCAACTCCGAAATAAATTCTGGTTTACCCTCCCCCCTCACAGAACAATGGAACGTGCGTATGCGAAACGAACTAGCCGGCCACCTATGAGGGCAATCACAACCACCAATCAAACAAGTTAAAAAAATCATAAACAGACAAAAACGCAAGTCGTTGCACTTAAAAAGCTAATAAACCGAAAATAGAGCAAGAGAGAAGAAAAGGGATCAGGGGCAGATTTAGGGGGGCGAAAGGGGGCGAGGGCGGCCGCCCCTCCATTGGCCCTAAATAGTGCGCAAAAATTAAGGATTTTCGAGCGATTTTCCTTAGCGATTTTCAAGCAAAATTACGACGCCCGTCCAAGTCAGGGTTCCTCCCCCCTTAAGGGGTACTCCGCCTTCCCTAGGACAAATCCCGGATCCGCCACTTAAAGGATAAATGGTTTGGGAACTCACACAAAATCAAACGTAAGAGGATATATGCACATAAATAGCTAGCGGATCTTCCGTTTTTAACTAAAAGTGAGAAAATGCATAATTAGTTTTTAAGCTTATCAAGGCATTTGTCGTAGGTACTTTTATGTTACTGTTTATAATTTTTATTGGCTATTTTTGCCAGAAGACCTTCAATTTAATCAAAAAAATGAAAAAAGGCACGTAAATTAGCCGAACACAAAGCATTTATTTTATTTTTATTTTTAAGCATTATTCGTTTCATTATTTTTTAATTTTGATTTTACATGTATAACCATTCATGATCTTGTGGAGGGGGCCAGATTTCAGCCCCGCAGCGACCATTTTTCTACCCCCCCACAAAAAAAATTTTTTTCACCGAATTGGCGATTTTTTCAAGTTTCCTAAACTACCTGAAAAAACTGGTAGAAAAAGTACAGAGAAAAAGTGTCTAAGGGCATATCTATTGCCTCCGTAAATCGCTGAAATTGCTTCGCGCCATATTCATGTTTCTTGCTATATATATTGATCAATTCGATAATTTTTTTCGAAATTTTTTTTCATGATTTTATGCTCTAGAAGGATAGAGTATCGTTTTATAAGCCAAAACGATGTTTTTAACAATACTTTAAATTTTGTAAGCACTTTATAAGCCACCCCCAATTCCCATGTTGTGCTGTGCATGTATGGTAGCAACTGGAAGTAAAAATTTGCGTGGTCGTTTTAACAGCGTTAAAAGACATCATAACCAACACATTAATTTATTTATCATATATACATATATCCAAAAGTATTCCTGAAGAGATATTTTAGAATTAGAACCAAAAGCTGATGTACTCGCCACAATTTATGTGAAAATGAATCGTATGGCTGGATTTAGGGGTAAATTAGCAGCTTATCAAACAATTTCAAAAAAGTAGTACGCCAATACTAAAATAACGTTAAAGTATTTATGTACACGATGTGATCAATTTCAAGCAATTTTGTAGCGAATTGTTGATTTACCTCAGCTTCGCCATCATTCTGCTGCATTTTCCAAGAAACTTTTACATTCTATTCTTGTGTAAGCTCCAAGCTTACCTTACCGCAGCGTGAATATTTGGTCCCTGCGAGAATAGACGATTTTTCGATTTTTCAGCAAGCGAAAGAGTTTTTAAGTGTTTCGGCTAAATTTCTTAGCCCGTATCAAATTTTCGACGTCAAATCTTTCTTTAATTATTTTTTGAATGTATCGTATTCCACTTTTCCAGTTTTTTGCCTTTTTTCTCGAATTCTCCATTTTTGTTGTTTCCATAGAGCACCCTTTCTGACGCGCGCTCGTCGAGTTTAATGTCCAAAACTAAATTATGAAAATTATTTAGGATTCGCCAAAAGGTATATCCGATAAAATCTATTTATAGAAATTGTCTAAGCAGGTTCGTTTTTAGACGATGAACTCCCTAATTCCTGAACGCGCAAGTTCAATTTTTCTGATAAAATAAAAACCGAATCTTCCTTCTTTTACAGGACTTTTCAAAGGTCTAAAAACTTTTGAAACAAGGCAGGAAAAGAAACTAACACTTTTTGAGATAGCCGTATCAAAGCTTTTTTGTATTCGGCAAAGATTTCTTCCGATGTACAAAGACTTTTCAGAACCGTCTTCATACGTGCACAAAGATTCTTGGGAAGACAAAAAGTGTAAAAGGGTGTAAATTTCCCCAAAATTATCGGCGCATCGCGCCGAAATGAGTAATTATCTGTTCCATATGTCTTTGTAATGGCAGAATTTGCATTCAGAATGGATGAATATCAAAATTTTTCGGCGCTTCGCGCCGTTTTGAGACAATTTTTGTAATTTCTGGCGTCAGACCCAGAAATTAGCTAAAATTTCCTATCAAAGGTCTGGAAAACACTGTTTTATCACACTAAAAGCGCTACTGTACCATATTATACCCCAAAACAGGCATGCACAACATATGCAGACTATCGGGGACCATCTTTATACATGTACAAAGCATACTTTCACAAGGTCGAAAGTTCAGGAGGGTCCCAAAACTTAGGACCACTAAATTTAGAGTCTAGCCTTTTTTGCAGATCAGATATGAAAAATGGCTAAACCTTCCTATACAGCATGTTTTAATGCGAAAAACAGCATTTTTAATTACTTTTTGTCCCATTCTGATTAGTTCCGTCACTCTTGTGAGTAAAAAATAAGAGAATTCATCGAAAATTTTGACTTTTCAGATCATTTTAAGTTCATTCTAGGTGTTTTATGGGTAAACAAAACAGAAATGTATTAGTCGGCGCGAAGCGCCGAAAAATTTCAATCTCTTCGCTGCTTGTGGACCCAAAAATCATGCAGAAAATGTTTGATAGCTCAAAATCGTCCGACGGTGATTCAAGTCTTGGACCCTGAGGGGGGGGTAATAACCCCCTCATCCCTCCCTATGGGAATGTGTGGTACAAAGGAACCTTGTACAAAAAAACACTGAACCGTATTCATTGCCAGCAGAAAATTGAAATTTAAAGGACACATAGAGAAGGGTTGAAAGGCTACGGTTCGCGTAAAGCTAATAAAATAGATAAAGCTGCGGGATAAAATCGAGCTTTTCTACCCCGAGCCAGAATAGCAGTTGACCTTCGGAATTTTTATATGTCTAAAATCCTGAAAAATATGCAATTTTCGTTTTCCCCGTTTTCGACTCTAAGGACCGTTTTTCGACTGCACAGTTACAATTTTAAAGCATAATTTGCTCAATCCGATTGCCTGTTTAGAAATGTTAACTTTTAATCTCTCTTGAACGAAGCAGCATTTCAATTCAATCTATCGTTTTGATGCCAAAAAAAGCAATTTAGAAAAAAAAACCCCTCTCACCCCATGCTCATTTGTGACCACGCATTGGCGCAGGGGCGGATTAAAAGGGGCGGAGGTGGCCCCCAAAGAAAATCCTATATATCCGCCATTGCATGGGCTTAGAGGATCCTTGGATCCTTCGCTTCGCTGAAAATCCGGCGGACCTTCCTTCGAAAATCGATAGGCCCGTAAATTAAATTTTTGCTGCAGTTTTTGGCGATTTTGCCCCTTCAGATCCCGAGAACTTGATTGCTATCCATCTGAGTACGTATCACCCTCTATCTACATACATATAGCGGCGTATGTGGTTGCGTTGAGGAAAATCTTACCAGTAAATAGCCGTAAATGAGGAAGAGGCAAAACACGGCTGTTGAACATATGAAAAACTGGGTGGAAGCCGAATAGTGGGTTATATCGAAAAATAAAAGACCGATCCGATTCGGCTCATGAAACCGTATATGGTCAGGGGACAATAGCGTGATCGATGCATGACTCGACTGTTTGGCGAACATCGAATTTTCAGATTCCTGAATTTCCTCAGGCAACGGATAAGACGAAATCACGTCTGAAGCCGTTTCTAAGCCGCCTTGAGTGAAATAAGAAATAAGATTTAACCTCGACGATTTACAGCCACATTTTATAACAGTGGCAAAAAACACGTCTCCAACAATAACGGTCACAAAGCGCCGGAATTTTATCGTGCTTTCTTTCTAGATGATGAAAAATAGGAAATCTTCGAAAAATGCTATATAATTGAACAGAACTTATTAAAACAGCTATGTGGCGCGAAACACCGGAAAAATTGATACTTTTACACCATTGATTCTCAAGGTCAAGATCGACAGAGGGAGTGTAAAATCCCAAAAATCCTAGGCAGTTAATTGAATGTTTACGATTTTTTTCCTAATCAAACGACGAAAACGCCCGAAACAGATTATAAAACGCTTTTTCGAGGAAAAACCGGATTTTTACAGCATTTTTAGATGATTTTGACTGCGTTCCATCGTTTGATTGATTTTGAGCGCCATTTTTCGATTGAAAAGCACATAAAAGTTTTTGTCTTCAAAAATTAGACAATACGTGTTCTGTCAGCTCAAAAATTGCGGACAACAAAAGTTGCAAGGGAAAGTATGTTTTAAGCAAATTTTCACTTTTCAACCTAACTTTATCCATTGGCATCAAAAAATCACAAACGTAGAAACGATTTCAAAAACTGAACTTCGCGGGGCTTCTAACATCTGAGGGAGCGCATCCTCCATGAATGAACTGCAATTGCCATTCGGTAGAGGGCATAGGTGGGCAATGTATGGGTGACCAGAGGGAACGAAATATAAAAACAATTCCATGGTAAACACAGGTTGTTACCAGATATTATATTGACATTGTTATCTATCTGCTTTAACATACTCAAATGTCATTCTCGAGGTCAGATGGTACATGAATTCAATTCTAAAATTTATTTTTTCGAAAAAATGCTTATTCAAAACAATGTATGGATAAGTGACAATAATGTGACAAACAATTGACACTAAGTGTAAGACTGTGGAAAAATAATACTTTTGCAGTAAGCTAACTAGATTGACTTAACTTTTAAAGTTAGCTGTATTCTCATAATATAAAATCAAATTTTTCCAGCAGCAATTATCTCACCAAAATCACCTGCAGTTTTTCAAAATCTGAAGGGCGGGGAATAGCCCCTCTCATCTCTGGGCGAGTTGCGGGGACCAGACCTGGACAAAATATAGTCTCAGAATGAATATATGGATTGGGGAACCAAAAATTAGACACTTTTGAGTAAAACAATTGCTAAGTGCGGTTAGCACAGCACCTTTCTTTCGAATTTACGGAATTTTTTCAAAAAAATCGCATTCTGGAGGGCGGGGGAGGGAAGGGGCGAAAAAATGTCAGATGGAAATTTTTCCCATGATGGTGAAACCCCTCCCACGCCATAAGATCACCTATGGTGGATTATGTACTCAAATAATCCATATTCCTCTGAATCATGATGATGTAAGAAAGGTGAAAACAGTGCTGAAAAATTTACGCCAGGCAAAAAAATTAGAAGTTTGTCGTCGGTATCTATTCATTCGCATTAAAATAAATAGCGAAGAAAATATGAAAGCTCAATTCGATTAAGTCTTCAAAATTCAAGGAAAGGTGACCAGCCAAACCATAAACACACAGCATGACTGCCATAGGTGGGCGGCACCAAAGTTCTGGGGGGCGAGGTGCAATATTATTTCATAAGTAAAAAAGCTTTAAAAATGGTGGTGTGGCGGAAAAAACATTTTTCAACGTTTCTCATCGAGCAGTATCCATTGGCATAAAAAAAGCGAAAAGAGCAAAAAAAATTTTAAAAAATTGGATTCTAGGGGGATACTTTGGTTTCTGGGGGGTGCATACCCTCCACGCCCAGGTATGATGACTGCCCTTCGTTCAAGTAAACATATTTTTAGGATAAAACGGCCTTAGTGTTGTAATGTATCTTAATCTACGATTTAAGGGCAATTTCGATCATTTTCGTATAAGTCCTTGGTTTACCCTTCATGTACATGTGTTTACCGAGGAAAGCATCAAGTTTTTCTAATCTGGATGATTAGATGCCACAGGTACATATATCTATGAAGGGTCAAGATCAGATATGCGCGTGGGGCTTGCGGAAATCTACAGACTATGTAGGTACAGAACAGAAAAATAAAAAATTATATGAGACAAAACGCATGCTCTTTCAGCAGTTAAACCAGCCTTAGAGGTCATTTTAACCCAAAAAGCTCAATTTTTGACATCACCATACTGGCTGACAACCTCCAAACTTCCCATAACAGTCAAAATGTGCCATTTGCGAGTCCCCTTCTGCGAAAACCCCATTATTTATTAGCCGAGTGGCGTTGTTTTTGCAGTCTTATATATTTTCTAGCAGTGGCAGATCCAGATTAAGAGGGAAGGGTGCCCCAACTTGTCCAAAAACAGTCGAAAATAGGTCTATAGGAATATGCGCTATACGTGCAAAATACATGCATAGCGTTTCACGTTGTCTAATTCTATTTAAATCGCTTTTGGCATAACTTTTCAGTGAAAATTTCTAGGATTTTACTCGATAAAATCAATTTATTTGATGCTCGTGCGCAAAAGTATGTATGGCCTGCAGGCGCCAAAAAAGTAAACACGCCATTACACAAGAGGTATTATGCCGCGCGAAGTGCCGGAAAATTTTGAGAAATTATGGTTACTGACGGCCAAAAATCATTGTGAATTACATATTCTTCATCACGCCGAATATTGCGGACCAATCGCAGCGTGGGCGATTCCCGGGTCAAAAAGTTTTTCATGAAATAGCTCTATTTTGCACAAAGTGTGCCCAATCCCCTTAACTTCAACAAAAACCCGGCCCATAGCCTAAAAATTGATGAAATCTGGACAGCAACACATTCAGAGACTGGGTTGATGTTGCAATTCCACGTCTGAACACAACGCGTATTCCACTATTTCACTGTTGAACGCGTAGCCAAGAAAATTTTCGAGTTATGCTAGAAAATGAAAGAAAAATAAAAAACGACCACCAGGCAGCCCACCCAGGAAAGTGAATAAATGTAATAAAATGGTATTATCCAGAAAAAAATGTGAGGAATCACCAGATCCGAAAATCATTCCAGTTCAATGCAGGCTTGTAGCTGGCCCTCCTATTTTGGGGGACCACACAACCAATTTTGGGAGGCCTAAGCCAAAAATAGCACAAATAACGTGTAAAAGTCCTACTTTTCCGGCTTTTGTCTGAATTTGAGGGGGGAATCCGGACCCCCCAGTCTCCCCATAGCTACGTACCTGGTTTAAGTACGGCAAATATGTATTTCGGGTCAGTGGAGAGTACACACGCCGTAATTGATCTGTACAGAAATGTTTGCCAGTTACATTCTTGCGTAAGTATATGAGAAACAGTACTGTGAAAATGGTTGTAGGTACCAACATATTCCGTGCCAAACCGGAACAAACCAATTTGAAGTACATTGGGTGGCCGAATCCCGAACTAACGCCCACTCCACAACTAAATATTATGCCTAAATCGTTATCAGGTCCTCGTTGATGAAAAGAAATCAAACCCATTATTCTTATGATTTATTTTCAACGCAAATCACGTACGTAACAACAACATCAACAAAGGTGTTTAGCAAAAATCTATCATTTCTTCTGGCTATCGAAGTAGTCGCGCAAGACGTCTTGAGCGGCGCTTTCCTTACCGTAATCCTGAAAGGCATTTAAAGATGCAATAAGAATAATTTCATTCCAACACAGTGCGACGAACATAGGTGGGCAGCACCGAAATTCTGGGGGGGGGTGAAAAAATTTTCAAAGGTCTACAAATGGTCTTAAAAGTGGTCGTATGGCGAAAAACACCATTTTTCGACGTTTCTCATCGAGCACTATCCAATGGCATCAAAAAATCGCTAAAAAAGCAAAAAAATTTCAATTTTGAATTCTGGGGGTATTTCAACTTCTGGGGGGCATACCCCACGCCCATGTGCGTATGTATGCAAGTAAATTACGTTTAAAAAGCTAGTCTTCTTCCTCAACCTACACGAATACTCTACGAATGCTAAATTTCGAAAATTCAATTCAATCACGAATCATAGTGGTATAACAAAGGGTTAGCAACACAAGAATATTAAAAAAAATGTAAATAGAAGTCAGGTGCACAAGGTCAGAGTCGGCAGGGGGAAGAGATCCCCTAACATACAAAACAGCAAATGTGACCTCCACAATTTTTTACCTGTCTTAACGAACAAAATGGCCTATAAACCGTTTTTTCGCGGTAATATCGCATTTTAAAAGCATTTTTAGTCCATAAATACAGAAATTTATCAATTTTGGGCGGTTTTTGAGTTAAAAGTGCTAATCCTGAAAATTTTTTTGACGGTATTACTGTTTTTGGCCTCAAAAGTGATCGGACAGCACCTGTCCGGCTGACCCCTCACGGATTAATACCACACATGGGCGTAGGGGTTTGGGGGGTATGCACCCCCAAGAAGTTGAAATACCCCCCCCCCACAAATCAAAATACCCCCCCCAGAATTCAAATTTTGAAGTTTTTTTGCTTTTTCAGCGATTTTTTGATGCCATTGGATAGTGCTCGATGAGAAACGTCGAAAAACGGTGTTTTTTCGCCATACGACCACTTTTTGAGACCATTTTTTACCTTTGAAAATTTTTTCACCACCTCCCCAGAATTTTGGAGCTGCCCACCTATGGGTATGCCCCCTTGTGCATGTATGTTCAGGACACATGTAGCCCGTTGACCGTTTAGATCGATTGCTTTGAAACTTGCGCCAATGGCTTTTGAATAATAAACGTAAAATATGTCCATAAGATGCTAAATCAAAGTAGAATCCTTTTGTGAAGGCACACAAAGAGTGACTTTTTTCATTCGGGCTCCTATGTCTGTCACAAATCACCGCTTAATTTTAATAAATTCAAAAATTTGACAATTCCGATCAATTTGTAAAAACATGCATTAGATAGTTATTACGCTTTAGCACAGTGGCGTATCTAGGTTTTCCTAGGGGCGAGGGGCGGTACCCCTAAAGGGGGGGGTGGCGGAACCCTGACTTGGGCGGAAAAAATAGCCGTTTCAACCCGAAAATCGCTTAATTTTGCGCACTTTTTTGGGCCAGCGAGGGGTGGGCGCCCCCACCCCCTAAATCCGCCCCTGCTATAGCGGCATTCAGTTCAATGTCTTAGTTGTCTAAAAACGGAATTTCACACTCGTAGAGGCTTTCCGTAAAAAAATGGCGGAAAAATTTTATACATTCGCTAGAAAAATCGATCAAAAAACTTGATATTGCAAAATTGAAGCTCTTGAAATGAAAAAGCGTGATATTCATGTACAAACTATTGCAATATCTTAATTAGAAATCATAAAATCTCACATTTTTGGCGCTTCGCGCCGTTTTAAGACAATTTTCAGCATTTTTTGTCATCAGAAACTGGGAAATTGACCGAAAAAAACAAACACAACCAAATGTCGAAAAATCCCGTTTTACCACACCAAAATCGCTAATATACTAAATAATAGCACCCGAAAATTTGAATGTACAAAATGTACAAAGACTTTCGGGGACAATCTTTGTACACGCACAAAGGACCTTGTACAAAAAAACGATGCCCAGCATACGTGGGCAGCAAGAAAATTCTGGGGGGGGGGTGCAAGATTTTTTTGAAGGTCGAAAAAATGGCCTTAAAAATGGTGGTATGGCGATAAAAACACCATTTTTCGACGTTTCTCATCAAGCACTATCCATTGGCATCAAAAAATTGCGAAAAAAACGAAAAAATTTTCAAAAATTGAATTCTGGGGGAGGGGGTATTTGATTTCTGGGGGGGGGGTATTTTGGATTTCTGGGGGGGGTGCATACCCCACGCCCAGGTGTGATGCCCAGTAAATAAATGTCATTAATCGGTATTATCTGCCGCAAAGCGCCGAGCGAGGGCCAAACATCGTTGTAAATTACGTATATTAATTCTTTATCCCGCCAAATGATTTTGGGCAATTCGGGAGGGGGAGGGCGGTAAGACCGCCCTCCCCGCCACCTCAAATTCACCCCTATTCCACAAGCTATACGTATCTAATGAAATTTTGGAAAAAAATCGGAAGTTTTCCGAAATGGTGTAAATAAAAACCAGCGAAAACTACAAACTCTCACCTTTACAACAACGCAGCTGCATTGTACCACCTTCCTCGCTTTGCCCTCGCGGTCGAATTTGCAAAGGCCCACCCATTCGCCCAAAACTTTCTTGTCCTTGACCTGAGCAACAATTACGCATTTACACTATTTTACGAGCGGGAGGCAATTTTGCTTGGCCCAGTGCCAAGATTTTGAACAATTTCGGCGCAAAAGCAGTTTAAACCAGTTTACAATGCTGACCGCAGTTGTATATCAATGACGTAAGTATCGTTTACAATTTTCAATCGATAAAGTATCTCACTTAAATTCATCCGCCGAATGATTTAAATAATGGAACGAAAAACGTTTGCGCGACCAAGTTTTTAGCATTTACCGATATAGGACTTTACACCGATATGGATACTTTACACAAAGACGTTAGCGGCGCGTACCTTGATGAGTGGAATCTGGTGAGCGGTGCACAGGGCTTCGACCAGCTTAGAGTACATGGGCTCGTCGCAGTTTTCGGCCAACACGCACATGTGGGCCGTTCGCCTGGAAAAATTACGAATTTAGACGCACTTTACACAACTACGATCTAAACGAACACTAAAGCCGGGCAAATTTGAAAAAAATCGGGAAAAATTTTAAAAATTCGATTTTCCCGCACCGACAACATTAGCTTATTTCATTATTAATTAAGCTAGTAGGCGGATAAGAGCTCAGTTAGGCAATGGGGGGGGGTAAAATCGAGATTGCGAGGTCAGGAAGGGGTATCAAACTCCGAGATTTATTACTATAGTAAATTGCGTTTATTTCGCTATTTTTACGTCGGAATCGCTTTATGATAAAGTATTTCTGGCCCAAACAGCTCGACGGCGCCCTAGCTTTATCCTAGTCAGTGGGGAGATTAGTACCCCCAGACCATAAGCGGGCGGCACCAAAGTTCTGCGAGTGCATGAAATGTCAAAAAATGGCCTTGAAAATGATAGTATGGCGAAAAAACACACGTTTCTCATCCAGCCATATCCATCGGCATAAAAAAATTGCGAAAAAAACAAAAAAATTCAAAAATTCAATTCTGGAGGGTGGTAATTTGTTTCTGGGGATTGCATACCCCCGTACCTTCCTCCCCGCCCACATATGGCTCAAACCTCTCTGTCTTTATGCTTGTATGATTAGGCAACGATAAACAATTAAAAACCTAAGGAATCCGATCACTTTACACACACTCCAACAAATTTTTGTTTAAACAAATGCCACGAAATTTGAAAACTTAACAGTTTTGCTAGGAAAATTCGAAACAGCGATGCAAAATATACGAAGACGTCTTGTTATTAGCATAGGCCGAAAATTTCATGAGTAACGTAACGGATATCAAAATTCGAAGACGCCGCTCGTCCGTCTCATCTCGTATATAACATTGGAAATTTTTATCCCAATCCACTGATTTTTGACGTATTTTCTAATTTTTTTAAATTTTTTTTTAATTTTTTTAACATATTTTTAACATTTTATTATTTTCAACTTTTTTGACATTTTAAACATATTTTTAACAACATATTTAACAATTCTGACATATTTTTAACATTTTTTTTACATTTCTGACATATTTTTAACATTTTCGACATCCAGTTGCACAGCAGGCCTATCTGAGGGGGTGAGGTAGGCAAGAAACTACCTGGCGCCCGGTCCGGCATAAAAAGGGCCGGGCCTTTTAAAGGCAGAATAAAGAAAGAAAGTTGAATTATAACGAAGGAACATTTGTCTTGTCGATAATATTAGTGCGATTATATTTTTAAATCAACTTCTAAGCAGGTTTTAACCAGTTTTATCGAGTTTTTTGAAATAAGCGCCAGCCGAATCTCAATTTTCTCTTCGCTGTATAACATCCGACATACTTTAAAGAAATATGCTGACAGAAATTGAATGGCATTCAATGTCGTTCCGATCTGACATTTTATGTAAAAATAAGCAATAAATATGAAAATTTTTGATGGGTTATTTAGATGAAATCATCCATCAACAAGGATTAAATTTTGGACAAAAAAGTTTTCCAGGAAAGTAGGTGATTTATCCTAGAATTTTTTTATTGCATACATCAGCAATTAATTAATTATTTTCACAGAAAAATTTAAATCAACAGCGCCTACTACATCATTTTCCTTAGACACCCTGAAATTCAAGAATGAGGCGAAATTAATTTTAAAAAATGGGAAATTAATTTTAAAAAATGATAGGAAACGGAATTGCAGATTTTTTGACCCCCTCATAGCAACAACGGCACGTATCTGGGAAGTGCAGTTTTTTAATCGATAGATAATTAAAAAACTCGATGTTTATTTTTAAACTTGTTTACACTCAACACCGACTTAGCAACGAGTGTGTAAAGCGTAAACCGAAAAATCAAATAATTTACAGAGAGCCATTTTTTTTTAAATGTTGCGTCTGACTTTATAGATTACGAATCTCAAATTAAAATTTCTTTACAATCAAATATTGTTGCATAAAAGTCTTGCTAAAATCGACGCGTTTTTTACTTTCGCGCGTCCTAACCTAAGTCAATTTTGCATTCTGTTCAGTCTAGTTGGTTTTAAAATCTGGACAATTGAGAAACCCTAGAGCACAATTTTTTCCATTTTCCAAATGATAGTCAGCCAAACTAGGGATGTCCCGGGGCACACTTTGTAAACCGGGGCTTATACTCCCGCACCGGGGCAACATGTTGTGTGCACAATGTATGATGACATCCTATATATATGTGTGTAAATACACTACTTCAGATATCAATAGTATTCTATAAATAGTACTTTTTAATGTAAACTCGTCTTCTAAAGGTTTTAAATTAATTATTTAAAACTATAAGAATAACGAAAAGCCATTTGAAAAGTATTATTACCGTGCTACTGATCCCGAAAAAGTCCATCTAAATAATTAGTCATTAGCGCAAAGTCTAGAATGTCTGTAAAGTTAGGTATCTTGAGATTTTCAAAATTAATGACTGTGACGCAATTTCCAGAGACCAGAAAATTGCAAGAAAATTTTGAATTTCATAATAGAATAAGCGCATCAGGCACTTATCCTATCTCACAATAAGGCGCTGGGAAAATTTTTCTGATGCAGATAGTATGTTTACGATCACACATGCAAAGCATGGGAATTCTGCGGGAGTGAAACCTAAAGTGCCTTTTTTGGGCGCCAAAACTGCGCCGGTGCGCGTCCAAAACATCATTTTTTGGCGTTTCTGACGATACTCTATCCTTCTAGAGCCTAAAAATCATGAAAAAAATTTCGAAAAAAGTCGAATAAATTGACCAATATATCGCTTAAAACATGAATATATGGCGCGAAGCGCCGAAAAATTTGGCGATTTCGAGCAAATAGATAAACCAAAAAACCCTTAAAAAAAGACGCTTTTTCACCACCAATTTTCAGGTAAGTTTAGGGAACTTTTGAAAAAATCGCCATTCTAGGGGTGGGGGTGAAAAAATTTTTTGCAGGGGGGGGGGGGGTGAAAAATGATTCTGCGGGGGGGGGGGGGTGAAATCCCCCAGATCATGTATGTTTGCGATCCAGAATCGATGTTTGATGAATCTTTTGTGATTAAGTTAAGTCAAATTGAAGAATAATAAAGAACTCGTCAAACATTGACGCTAAGAATTAGAAGTGATTCATGATGTATTTTCAATAATTTTCTTTTCGCTTGTCCAACGCTTTAGCGGCTTCGTGCAAGCCACGGGCCAAGCCGTCGCATATCAATGCCGATTTAAGCACTTCTTGAAGAGCAGTTTTGACATCCATGGCGCCCGCAGGAACACCGTCAGCAACGGGAACGTCATCTCTTCACAAATTAAATTTAGTAAATCCACGATTTTACTATTTTTAAAACAAGTTCAATTTCGCGGAAAAAATTGACCAGTAGCGATAGGCTGAGGTTACCCACCCCGATACCTAGTGAGCCTGAGGAATAGACCCACCCATTACAGATTAAAAAGCAGGTAGAACCATGGTTTTTTATATTCGGCGAAGATTTTTCCCAATGTACAATGACTTTTGGGGACCGTCTTCGCACATGAGCAAAGATTTTTGGGAGGATAAAATCTGCAAGAAAGGAAAAATATAGAATTTTTCGGCGCTTCGCGCCATTTTGAGACGATTATTAGTAAGTTTTGCCCTCAGAAACCCAGAAATTAGCTAAAATACACTACCAAAACTCGAACAACTCTGTTTTTGCCACACTTGAATCGCTACTGTACCATATTATAACATCCAAAAAATTTGCGTGTACAAAATGTATACAAAGACTTTAGCTTTGTACCCGTACAAACGGACCTTATACAAACACTGAATTGGAATCGTTCATTCTCAAAAAAGTAGTATCGTACACACATCCCTTATCCCAATCCAGATCCACGCACTTTTAAATCAATCAGGAAAATGTACTAAATATGTAGGGTTGGACTGGGTGGACCCGGACAAATAATCAGGACAATGTATTAAATATGTAGGGTCACACTGGCTGGGACTGGACAAAATTAGGGCGATGCAAAATTAAGACAATGAATTGAATAGGTAGGGTCAGACTGGGTAGGGCAGGACAAATAGGTAAAATCCAGACTATCAGTTAGAGCAATGAAAAATCTGGACAATGTATTAAATATGTAGGGTCAAATTGAGTGGGATGGGACAAATTGAGTAAAATCCGGAAAATTAATCAGGACAATAAATTGTATTGATTTTTGTACTTTGCACACTATAAAATGCATTTTCCTGATTAGTGCTGCACACTAGGGATGTGCCGTTCAGCAGGCTGGAACCGACCATTTTTGGAACCGGAACCGGAACCGAGAACCGATTTTTTGATTTTCCAAGAATCTGAACCGGAACCAGAACCGAGTTTTTTGATTCAAGAACCAAGAACCGATTTCATTCCGATCTTTTTTGGAGTCGGTTATCTGGTTCTTTAAAAGTAGAGTTGAAAATCGAACTTCATAAAATTTAGTGGAGACATGAAGCAGCAATTCAACCTTTATGTGCCCAAAAGTTTACAGATCTGGAACTAGTGCTGCTAAATTTTGTTTCGGGCAACTTATATTTCCATGTGATAACACGTTCGTCCATGCTTTTTTGCCATGTAGCCTGTTTCTGAGAGGGTCGTAAATGATTCTAGCGCAACTGAACAGCTGTTCCGATGGAACACCTGTAGCTGGCGCTGCAAGAAGGGCGAATTCAAAGGGAGGCGAAGGGCGGCCCCCCCATTGGCAAGAATATTTGGCGAAATAAAGAATGGATATGCAATTTGCAATGATTTTTGGCCGTCGTGACCATAATTTCTCAACCAGCACTACGCGCCGGATGATACCTATTAATGACATTTATTTACTTTCTTGGCGACCTGGAAGCAATTTTCTGTTCATTTAGGTTTCAGAAGCAGCAGAAACATCCATTTTTGCATAGTTTTTCTTCTATTTTCAATTAAAAATTTCGATCTTTCACATCAAATACTATAAATACAGGAAATCAAGCTGTAAATCATGCTTCTAGAGGTCCATCCGCCTTAATTTCACAAATTTTTCCGGCGCTTTGCGCCACGGTCAAAGATTTTTCCCGATGTACAAAGACTTTTTTAGGGACCGTCTTTGTACATGTACCAAGAACTTTTGGAGACAAAAATTGCAAAAAAAAGGTTCAACATTCGCAGAAATTTATGGCGCTTTGCATTGAAATGAGTGATTGTGTGTTCTATTCATCTTTATAATGGCAGAAATTGCATTTCGAAAGGAAAAATGTCAAATGTTTCGGTGTTTCGCGCTGTTTTAAAACGATTCTTAGTGATTTTTGCCCTTAGAGACCCATAAATTAGCTAAAATGCACTACCAAAAGTCGGACAACTCTGTGTTTTAACCAAACTAGAATCGCCACTGTACCATATTATAGCACCCGAAAGTTTGTGTGTATACAATGCATAAAGACTTCTGGGGATCATCTTTGTACATGTACAAACGGACCTTGTACAAAAAAAAATACTGCTTCTCGCGCTTTCAGATTTTTGTAAAGTCAAAGAGTTTTAGTGATTTTTTTCGCACTGAGTTGTCGGAAATTTTAAAATTTTAAGAAAAAATATTGCGTACAAAAGTGATTTTATGTAAAAGTTTACATTGTAAAAAACACAAAAAACGCTGTTTCCGCGCGTTAAGGGCATATTTTTGGACCTATTTCTAGCTGTTTTTGGAAAAGTTGGGATACTGCGCCCTTAGGAAAATCCTAGATCCGCCACTGGCTGCAAGATACTGCTTAGCTATAGATGCGAAAATCGGCAAATTCATTGACTTCTCTTTCCACCATTGCATTGACTTCTCTTTCTACCATTGCAGCAAGATCCTCGGCTGTTAATTAAGCATTTTCGATTTAGTATAAGCCTCCAGTTAAGAAACACATAAATAATATTCAGTGATTTATAAGTAAATTGTCAACTAGACATAAAACTTGTTTGAACGTGCAGTTGCCAGATTGAAACGACTTGCTGAATAATTTATCTTTCGATTACATCGCCATACGTTCTGGTGAAGTCAGGCTATCAGTAGCATACATACTTTAACACAGGAACCGAGAACTGGAACCCGACAGTTCTCTAGTTGAAGAACCGGAGCCGGAACCGGCCGGTTCCAACTTACGCAAGAACCGGAACCCGGAGCCGAAGTTCTCGTTTTCCAAGAACCGGAACCAATTTTTTTGAAAAACCTGGAACCGGAACATCCCTTACTGCACACCTTGCAAATTTTGGCTTCCAGGAACCCGGTCATTTCATTAACCAATTACCAGGGTAATTTGGATATGATGATGAGCATAAGGTTAGAATGCAAGGGAGACACCATTTTCTTCGGCTGAGGTGGTTGGTGCACTCAGGCATCCCTACTGGTTTTGAGGCTGAGCACTGGGAAATTTTGTAAAAAGAGCACTTTTCGCGTTCGATCGTCACTTCGAAATTTTTGCAAATTGGTCGAATTTTGCCTAAAAAACAATTAAGTTTCAAAAAACCGAAATTCATTACATCACCACTGTCAAAAAAATCTTTGCATTCTTGCCACTTGCAAGCCACCTGCTAAAAGCCATAAACTAGCAAAGTGACGCCAAATTCTTTTTTCACGATATTCAGTTAAAAAATCAAGTAAAGAAGTTTCAACAGAAAAGAAAAATAAATCAGTAAATTTGCATGGATTTTTGAACTTTTTTGAAAATTTTGAAAATGCTTTATTTTTTCCAGACACAAGGTACAAAAGATTGGAAGTTAGGTTTGAACTTTGAACTTTGCGGAGAAAAATTACTGTGTCTAGCTCATTTTTGCAGTTTTACAAGGATAAGCAAAGGAGGAATTATATCTGTTTTTTTGTTTGTGTTCAAGTGATTGTCAGCTTCTAAACATAGTTCACTGGCGTAAGGATTATGTCATAAGCCATATTGTAGTTCAACTCTAATTCTAAGAATAAAAAGTTGTTAGATAAGTTTTTGTGTGATTGCCCATTGTCATATATAGAATTTGTTCATTGGCATTTAGTACCCGGGTAATGGAATTTTTTTCTACCCAGGTATATAATTTAGAACCCGGGTGTGCAGCTCTAGTTTTGATCTTACTGTCCGGATTTTATCTTGTTGTATGAGTCCGACTTACATATTTAATGCATTGTTGTTCATTGTCTCGATTGATTGTTCAGATTTTACCCAATATGTCCAGATCCCATGCAGTCCGACCCTATATACCTATTTAATACATTGTCCTGATTTTTCATTGTCCCGATTGATTATCTGGGTTTTGCCCACCTTGCCCTGTCCCACCCCCATCCTACCCTACATATTTAATACATTGCTTTAATTTTTTTATTGTCCTGATTGAATGTCCGAATTTTACCAATTCGTCCCATCCAACCCAGTTCGACCTTACATATTTGATACATTGTCCTAATTAATTGTCCGGATTTTACTATTTTTTCAAAGTCTGAGTCTGGTTCCATATTTTACCCACACTCAGTATATATTACTTAACTGAAGTGAAATGATTTATTGCTGAACATGCGACAATTACAAAGGATGCAAAAGAGAATTAAAACATATGGTCAATAAAGTAAAAACGTACAGCAACAGGCGACAAGTGAGTCATAAAAATGACGATTTAAGCTCGTTTTCTAATAAATTTGAATAAGTCAAAATCAATTAATCTAGATTTGAATATATTTAAATTATGGGAAGAAACTACAAAATCAGATAAGTGATTCCAAACAGATAGTTATAAAAAAAATCGAATTTTTGTAAATTAGGACAAACAAGAGGGACAACTGGCTTAAACTGATTTGTGCAGCAAGTAGTATTTTTATTAAGTACAAAAAATCTGTCATGGAAAATCATGAAATGATAATTTGATACATAATACCTAAGCAAATATACAGGCGACGTAATTCTAATTGAACACAGGTCAAGTTGGTTAAGGCGTTCATCATAAGAAAGAGGGCCATGATATCCAACTATGCATTTAGTTAATGAACCATGAAAGAACTTTCCAACATTTTCACCACTGTCCAGTTGGTGGGGGCACACATGGGAGTGGGATGGGGGTGGTATGCACCCCCAGAGGGCCGAATACGCCCTCCAGAATTCAATTTTCAACTATTTTTTGTTTTTCCCACCAATTTATGTGATTGCAATGGATAGTGCTCTTTGACAAATCTTTAAAAATGGTGTTTTCCGCCATACTATTATTTTATAAGACCATTTTTTCACCTTTGAAAAAGCACACCCTACCCCAGAATTTTGGTACTGCCTACCTGTGGTGGGGGGCTGGGGGAAATCCAGCCCTGGAGCAAATTTTGACATATTCAAGAAATGAGCAATACGGTTGCTGCATGATGCTGTCCTACGATGTAACCTCGGAAGGGACGGCGCTTTGCGGCGATTTCTTCTATTTTTTGGCAGTTCCCATCGTTTTATTGCAGGAAAAGTAAAAAAATTAGCGCTTTGAGCGCATAATAAGGATTTTTCTGTCAAAAACGTAAAAAATTTGGAGAGTACCAGAAAGTTACGTCAAGAACATTTTATAACGGACTTATGGATAAGTTCATATTTAAAAGAATTAGGTGGCGGTCGGCATTATTGACAGAGTTACAGGCTGTTGAAGTTCATGTGTTTAGGAATAGGCGAAAAGTAAGCTCCGCCTTTGTGAATGTTTCGGACAGTCTCCGAAGCGTCGGGGGACTGTGACTGAGCAAGGTTACCAATGTCTTAGACTTAGGCTTAGTTATGTGCATTCATGCCAGGCCTGAGATAAATGGAGCGAAAATTGTGAAGCAAGTGAAGCGAGCGGAGCAATTTTTTCTCCATTTATGCCTTAGGCTTGGCCCATGTCTGGCATCAATCTGAATCCGCAAGCTATTGCTATCGCCACAAATTGAAAACTGAAAAACACCCCAAACGCCATTTCTCCCTTTTTCACGGATCCTCAAGCATGTGAACTTCAACAGCCTGTAACTCGGTCAATAATGCCGACCACAACCTGATTATTTCAAATATAAACTACCCGTCCCAAAGTCATTAAGAAAATGTCCTTTTTCAAAAATATGACACTTTCCAGTATGATAGATTCCGCCCTTATAAGACGTAATTTTTTATTGCTTAAATAGTGCGCAATATGAAAAGCCAAAAAACACGTTATTTAATGACCCCACCCGTTTTTATGCGTTAAATTCTTTTTGGATTCCCCATGGTAAAATCTTGACTACGCCTACGATTTTCACTTTTGTAACATTGAAGTTTTGACTATTGGAAGCAGGCTCGTATCCAGGATTTTGTTTCGGGAAGGGGCGGGGCATGACCAAAATTTTTTAAAAACGTTAGGGGACCAAAGGATGAATTAGAAGAGACCTTTTACGATCAATAGATCTGTACATTTCAAGAAGTTTGCTAGTCAAATGCCTTAAATATGGTGAGAATGCAATGGACCTCAAACGAATCTCATTCTCTGCATAAAACCTGTGCAAACATTAGAAATGGATGCAAAATAGGCTTTAGCTTAAATAAAGACAAACACGGAGTGTTTAAACCGCGCGCTTAGGTCTAAATAGACACTGATTATAATTCGAAATCCGGCGCGCGCCGAAAATTTGTTGAGAAAAAAGCATAGCGAGGTAGGAAAAATCATCTTATTTTTTTCGGGGAGGGGGCATGTGCCCCTACACCCCTGGATCCGGGCCTAACCGGAACCTTTGCAAAAGTATTCTCAAACAGATTAGAACTTTGCTAAACATCAAATCAAATCAATTCAAAAGTTTGGCTAAACTTAAGAATATGGTACTTTTCAGAAAAGAAGCAAAACGAATATGGAATGCCAAAATTTTTTGCTAAAATGATAGAACATGATAAATTGAAGCGCAGAAAGAAAATTTGGTGAAAATCTGAGCCATACTTGCAAAGTTGCAGGCAACTCTCGATTTGAGTGTTGCGTGGGACGATTAAACGACTCGATCCAAGGACTTACACATTTGTCAGAAATAAATAATATGGGCTGAAATAACGGAAGGAAGCGTAGCAATGAAGGAGAAAAAAGAAAAAAGGCGCGGAAAGCTGTTTGAAATTTTGAAAAAACTAAAAAAAATTTCATATTTTTTTTGCATGTTTTTTCGGTTTTACTCGATAAGATATACGAAAATCTAAGTTTTTGCTACTATTATACTCAGGCTTAGGCTTAGTATATCTAAAAGGTGTTTCAAGCTGCTTAGGTCGAGGTCGCTTCCGCTTAGGTCGATGTATTGATGCTTAGGTCGATGTATAGATGCTCAGATCGATATATAGATGCTTAGGTCGATGTATAGATGCTTAGGTCGATGTATAGATGCTTAGGTCAACGTATAGATGCTTAGGTCGACGTAAATTGGGTATCTACATGTGATTCTGCATTCAGTTGTTTGAATCTTCAAATACTTAGGTCGATAAGATGCTTCTTTAGGTCGGAAGAAGAGGCTAATTAAAGAAACCCATAGCTTTTGTAATATTGATCATGGACGAATGAAATTTTTTTCCGCGCTTTCTTTCAACATGTTCTAAGTACTGAGCAAAAAAATCCGCTCTTTTGAAGTTTATTTGTTAGTATTCAGAAAGTACCATATTATTAAGTTACTCCCAAAAGTTTATTTGTCATCAAACGAAAAATTGGTTTTTACTCCCTCCGAGATTTTTCCTCCCCTTTGAATTAAGAAAAAGATGCCACTCTAACTTACAAAACAATAGCGCGTGAGAACTAAGCCCTAAATATTTTGCAGATCTCGAAATTTCGGTTGACAAAAACCCCTAAATGCGGAAAAAAGGGTGCAGACAGCTGAAAACATATAAAACACCGCCTTTTCTGTAATTGTTAGTAAATATCAAATTCGAAGGGGGAAAAATCTCGGAGGGAGTGAAAACCGTACAAGCTACCTATACGAAATCAAGTATGCTTGGCACTTCGTAAACCACCTACAAACAAGTGTCACTTGTCAGGTCCGATATTATTACAATAGGTTCTTAGTTCTTACCCTTCCGCCGACATATTTTGGCTTCAGTCCTCCTACAAAACAAAGAATGAAAGTATTCAGAGAAAGCAAAACTATATCATATTTTAATCTCCTTACGATGCGTTCCGTCCGAATTAAAATCAACTAATACGCCAAATAAGAGCACGGTGACAGCACACGATTTGTGAATAACCGTGTTAACTACAGTAATATCATACAATATAGTCAATCAGTTTTATACGTGTCTGCAAAGTTGATCATGTGAATCGCTATAATAATAATCTTTTCAGTTTACCACCGTAGCACGTAATTACAAATAACGTGTGCGTTTGGTCTAATTTTTAACATGTGTGGTGTATGATTTCGCGCTAAACCCGATTTCACCTCTCGAAGCGACTAAATAGAAAATTTGTACATAGGCTATCGAGCAACGGAAAAATCGTATACCACAGTAATAAATAAATTAGTTTATTGAGCGAACGTACGGGTGCAAAGGTTATTAAACACAGGCTATACAACATAGGCGGATTTACCCTCCGTTTACCGTGTCCTATGTCGGAGGCATAATGAATCACTTTTGTGACATTTTTTCTGTTCTACCTTATCCATGTGTCCAAAACTTTGTCTAGCCTCATTTTGGCTTCAGTTACATCCTTTTTACTGGTTTAGCTCGGAAGGAGTTATAGAGTAGTAAAAAATTGGCATTTTGTGGCCTATTTACAGTGATATCACAAAAACTAAAGACGGGAAAATAAGGGCGGAATTTTCGAAGGCGTATTAACGTTAGCGCGTGCTAAACCAGGTATGTATGTACTAAATCGGAAATTTAGTGCGCCGCCGTATTTTCGAAGGAGTGCTAGACTAAACAGTGTAATAAATTGGTCATTTTAGTACGCAGATTTATAGTCTGTTTCATTTATCCGAGAGCTTTTTCAGTAAATGTTTTCAGAGGCTACAGAAACCCCTTCTTTCTTATTTACTGTAATTCGCTAGATCTCACTATAGTTAGTAGCAGAGAAGGGCTTCTAAATAACATTTTGCGACATAATTTATTCTCGTCTTCCAGCAAATTAATCAACTTACAGATGAATATCGCGCATTCAGCTTATCCATAGTTGACACTTTAAACACAATAGACTAATATGTTAAGAAACGCCGCGAACTAGCTCAGTGGTAAAACGTCTGCTTGTCGTGGCAGAAGCAACTGGGTTCGATTCCACCTGATAGCTCTTTATTTTGCGCACTTACTGTAGTATGTCCCATAGGGATGCAACGGGTACCCGAACCCGAACCCGAATACTCGGGTACCCGAACAAAATTCAGGACCCGAACCCGAACCCGAACCCGACAAAGTGAACTTGACTACCCGAACCCGAACCCGAACCCAAATGTTTATGGATTTTACTCGGGTATTTTTTAGGCTCTAAAATCCTAAAATTGTATGTCAAAGATTCAAAAATTTTCGGCTTTTTGCGCCGTTTCTCGACCCTAAAACGCCGAACTTCATTTAGTTATCAAGTACACATAAATGGCTATGTAATTAAGTGGTACATTTCAATCGGTTCACGTGGATTTTTAATCTTTTTTATTTCACAAAACAATTGCGAAATGATATCGTATAAAATGCTAAACATTGCTTCTTTGGTCGTAATTAAACTTGGTTTCTATCAAATTAAACTTCACGAATAACAGTTTTTCAGCAGTTTCTCCATGCATGAAATTTCGTTGTTAATGATATATTGTAGGTGTATATCAGACACAATACACAGAGCGCTACCTCTCATTTACATCAGCGTTCTTGCACACTGAGAGGAGGAAGGAAAATCACTGGAAATTTGAGTGAAACATTTTGAATAATTAAGCACTAGGCATCTAATAATAATAAAAATGGTAACATCCGGCTTACATGTACTCAGTGTTTTTTGTGCTCGGCAAAGATTTTTACTCATGTACAAAGACTTTTTGGGAAGACAAAAATTGAAAAAAGGTCTGAAACTAACAAAAATTTTCGGCGTTTCACGCCGAAATGATAATAGCAGAAATTGCATTTCAAATAGGGATTGTTGCCCTAAGAGGCCCAGAAATTAGCTAAAATACACTAACAAAAGTCGAACAACTCTGTTTTTACCACACTAAAATCGCTACTGCACCATATTATAGTACCTAAAAATTTGTGTGTACAAAATGTGCAATGATTTTTGGGAAGACAAAAACTGTAAAAAGGTGGAAAATTCCTAAAATTTTTCGAGGCTTCGCGTCGAAATGAGTAATTGTGTGTCCTATAAATCTTTAAAATGGCAGAATTTGCATTTAAAATGAAAAAATGTCAAACTTCTCGGCGCTTCGCGCCGTTTTAACACAATTCTTAGCGATTTTGCCCTTGAAGACCCAGAAATTAGCTAAAATACACTACCAAAAGTCGAACAACTCTGTTATTACCATACTAAAATTACTACTGTACCATATTATAGTACCCAAAAATTTGTGTGTACAAAATGTGCAACGATTTTTGGGAAGACAAAAACTGTAAAAAGGTGCAAAATTCCTAGAAATTTTCGGGGCTTCGCGTCGAAATGAGTAATTGTTTGTCCTATATATCTTTAAAATGGCAGAATTTGCATTTAGAATGGAAAAATGTCAAATTTTTCGGCGCTTCGTGCCGTTTTAATATAATTCTGAGTGATTTTGCCTTTATAGACCCAGAAATTAGCTATAATACACCACCAAAAGTCGAACAACTTTGTTTTTACCACACTAAAATCGCTACTGTACCATATTATAGTACCCGAAAATTTGTATGTACAAAATGTACAAAGATTTCTGGGAAGACAAAAACTGTAAAAAGGCGTAGAATTCCCGAAAATTTTCGGCGCTTCGCGCCGAAAATGAGTAATTGTTTGTCCTATATATTGTAATGAAGATTTTTATATTATGCTTAGTTTCCTTGCGACTTGTGATTTCGCCGAACGTGACACAGAATTTCGATAAATTCTGATTCAATTCTTTCTCTAAGCTTTTTATGAATTCGGAGAAAAAACCACTTTCGAAACACAAATAGACCACGCGAAATTCCGATTACGTTCTTATCTCGAAATTCTCATATTAGCAAAAAACGCGCTTCATAAAATATTTCGCATGACATGTGATGAAAGCCCACGTAAAAGTGCATTCCCGAGAATCATCTTGTGCGATCCCAACGGCCTGTATATAACCAACCTTTTACTTTATTTTTCTCAGTAATAATTTGACATTTTTACTCGCTGTGCATTTCTACGTTCGTGTATTGCGGGCAGCCCGAACCGGTCCCATTTTAAGCTTGTGTATATCGTAACCACGTTAGTAAAAACCAGAACCCCATTAACTAGCGTAATAGCGCGCTACATTTTGGTGCGTATACCGGGAAAAAATTATACCTTATCTCGTGCGAAAGTTCTTTTCGCTGTGTTGTTATTCGATCAGTATTTATTGTGAGCCCATAATTTTTATATTTGCCTGTATTATATTCCAACGTTATTGCTGAAAGTAATTTTCCGAATCGGCAACGGCAGAATCCAACGAAAAATTTTCGACGAAATTGTTTCGAAAGCGCGACGTGAATCCCTTAAAGGTACGTCTAAGCGAATTTTGCGTAGTGCGCATTTATCTCATTCCGTCTCAGATTTACTAGATACTCCCAATTTCTCACAACCTCAATCATCTATTTTCGAAAATCCCTTTCGTTTTTTTCCAAAAGCAGACAAATCAACAAGAAATAAAACTCACCAGCCAAATTTACAATTAATATCCCATAACGCTACACAAAACTCTGAAAATCAAGAAAATTTAGAAAAAAGTAAAATGGATGGTCAGGCTATGGCTTTATTGGAGCAAACTTTTTCGCAAATCAAAGAACTTTATGAGCAACGCCCAATTTCTGTAGCCACAGCACCCCCACTTCTCATTTATAACGGTGACGGAGATCAAATTTGGAGTGAATGGGAAAAACAATTTAATAATATTGCAATCTTAGCGGGAGCCGTGCAGCTTGATAGGAAAATTGCACTTCTCTCAACGTATCTTAAAGGAGCCGCTTATACTTTTTTCCAAGATCTCTGTCAGCGTCAACCCCCACTTCAAACTTGGGATGATTATTCTGAAAATTTCAAATTAAGGTTCCCAGATAATCAGCATATCGATATCAAACGTGATCAGTTAGTCGCTAGGTACCAATTACCCCAAGAATCAGTTTTACAGTACGCGGCAGATATCAGACGATTAGCTAAGAGAGCGCAACCTGGTTGGACCGGGAATGACGAGAATGATTTCATAAAAAGTCACTTTGTTTCTAAGCTGTTATCTCATCTCAGAGTTTGGGTTCGAAACGCATCCCCAAAAACATTTGAAGAAGCAGTTTCTGAGGCGTACAAACAAGAAATTAATCAAACCTATGATAATCAACAATCTTTTGCTAATCCCACTATAGTTACAAAACCCGAAAATTTATTAGTTTCAAGATTTTCTGCCATAAACCCACTTGCGACGAATGTTTTGACCCCTAATAGTTTTGCATCAGGTACCGATCTAGGCACATCAAGAGCAGCTCAACCCCCACGGAAAAACCGTATTTTGGTAAATATCCCGGTCAATCTTCTTTTTATAACAGTCAGAGCTCTGCAAGAAGTTTGAACCGAGATGCCCATATTACATGTTATTTCTGTGGCAGGTTAGGGCACAGAGAATTAAATTGTAGGACAAAACAGAGAGTTAATCAGCGTTCGTACCAATTTCGATGTGAACCCCAAAATAATCAACAATTTACACGTTTTCCGGTCAATCAGCAAAATTATCGAAATAACCCATCTTTTAATCAACCCCAAAATTTTCAAAATTTTGAGAATCGCTCCCACCCGGGCCAGTCACATCAACCTCGTGTGAATAGGCGACCAACGGGTAATTTTATTCGGGCTGTCCATGTGGAGGATGAGAGGAATTTTAATAATGAGAAAGGCGCTGAAATTGATTCTGAAGAAAATCAATTTGACGCATTAAATTGTTCTGATCCTGATCTTTTCCAAGCAAACTCTCATCTTTTTGCGTCTCCCTCCATGAGGACATTAAGTATCGCAATGTCCGACCTCACTAACGATGCTAAAATTTATGTCGAGCCCACTCCAAAGGCTGTAGTGGAAGACGAGGTACGTGAAGGTGGTGAAAATAATTATAAATGTGGCGAATTGCTAAGTACCGCGACCTCGTTGGATTCCGTTAGTAAGGATAGAGATACACAGCATAAATCTGAGTTGCACCACGTGTTCGCCAAAGGTCAATTTATTATAGGAAGAGGATGCGCGCAGTTTTTGTATAAAATGCAAATTATATTATTATGTATATTATTTTCTCTTAGTATAGTTCGCGTAACCTCAATTTCTGAACCCCAAAGAAAATCATATTTTTTATGTCAATCTCATCGAAACGGTCATGCAGTTTCTATTCCCAGAAAAGTTCACTGCGTTTTGCCAGAACTTTTTGAGACTGCAGCTCAAAAAGTTCCTATTAAAATTTGGACACCCCGGAGTAAGCCCGTAGAAGCTCGTGCTGTGAAATGTTATTCGAAAACACGAAGTATTTGTACGAATTTCGGATTTTTCGGCTCTAAAGGCATAGTTAGTGATACTGCTTATCAAACCCCTAGTTCAGTTTGGGAATGTAATCGAGCCTGGGAAACAAAAAATTTTGACGGTATCCCATTAGTAGAAATTCAGCCCAATTTTTGGTCGACAAATCGTTCTCTCAGTTTATCTTTTATTTGGTGTTGCACGGACCATTGTTTCACTCAAACTAATTTTATATTAGAAATAGGTATTGTATCTTCATATGATGGAATTAAAATTTTAAGTGATCTTGGTGACACTGGCGGATGTCAAGCCCCATTAGGATACTGTAATCACACATTTAACACTATAGTATGGAATAGAAATGATTTTAATCTCATTTGTTCGTTCACAAAAACTGGTATTTACGAAGCCCAGATGTTAGATAAATATCTCACGGTAGAAAAAGTTCAAGGAGCGTTTACTCTTGTACGTAAGACTAATCACTGTGACCTCATTAATGCTTTTGAAACCGCACAGGGAGTGATCGTTCAGTTCGCAAGTTCAAACCCCTTAAAAATTAATTTAGCGAAAAATTTATCGCAAATGACTGATGCTGATCCCATTAATGCTAAATTGCAATTTCTTTTTGAAAAAATTAAAAATTTCGAATCTCAATTATTTCGAAATATATGGCTTGAACTTTGTAGGTCAGCTGATCGATATCTCAGAGTCGTATGGCAACTTTTACAACTCGATCCCACATTAGGAGCAAGAGCCTTATTAGGTCGAAAAAATTTGCATGCATCCTTTGCGGGTGAAGCTTTAATAATATGGGATTGTTCTACGATTACTCCCGAAATAATTTTTTGGAATTTTTCTCTAAATAATATTTGTTATCAATTTTTGCCAATTAAATATCAAAATAAAACCTTATTTGTAATCCCAGGAAGCCAAGATATAGTTCCGAATTCCCCGGTCATAGACTGTAATCGTAAATTGATAGGTATTTTTAAACATGGCACGTCTTGGTTTACCTCACATGGGTCAGTTCATGTTAGTCCAATACCTCTTGAAATTGTATGGCACTCTAATTGGTCAGCCTACACTTTTTATGCTCCCACATTGTTTCACGAGAACTTTTTTACTGAAACTTTCCAATCGATTGGTTTAATTAGGAGCTACATGTTTAAAACCCATAATTTAGAAAATCAATTAAATCGCATAATGAATTATACTGCTGAATTATCCCTAAACCCCAACGTTATTGCAGAATTTTTTAAAGGAACTGGAGAATTTCTTATTGATTCATCGAGAGGATTAAGTCATTCTCTAGAAAATCTTATTGTGAATGGCACTCAGAGTATCTTAGGTACAGCTGATAAAATTATCTCAGGACCCATTCAGCTTATCATTAATTTAGGGATTATTGTGCTCCTTATCTTATTGCCTCTTTATCTATGTGTATATTATCGTCAATATTACACTAAATTTTGTTATTTTTGTAGACGAGGCAAGCATAGACGACCCCAAGCACGACTAAAAGTACGACGTGGTGGTCAATCCCTTCACGTGTCCAAAATCGTAATGGAAAACGCACTAGAAAATATCGGAAAAGCTGACCCCATGGTTGAGGATATAGGCGAAAATGTCGTTATCGACAAAAATGCTTCGAACGCGTCAAATTCCCCCAGAGTAAGTTACAATAGGTATCATGATGAATCACCTTTCACTCAATTTTTGGTTCGTGCTTTTACCCCCCTTCTTAAACCGCAAGTTACCTCTGAATCTTTGAATATGAAAAATTGTGCTTTTGTAGGAAGACTTATTAGCTCAACCCCAACTGTTTCAGTCCGTGTAAGTAATTATGCAAACCCTACACGTTTTATTGATTATCAGGCTTTAGTAGATACCGGATCTGAAGTTACTATTATTGACGATTCTATTAGAAAAGAATTAAATTTAACGATGCTACCACCATTGACCCCTAAAATTACACAAGCAGGCAGTGATGAAGTAAAAGTTTTAGGTACTGTGTGGTTAAGTATTTGCTTTCAAACTGAGTTTGGCTTCACAACCCCAGAGTTTTTATGTGCTCAGGTGATTGGAACTTGTATCGCTAAATTTATCATCGGAACTGATTATTTAAGACGTTTTTGTCAACTTACGGTATCGTGGAAAAATGGAAAAATTCATATCGGACCTCATAATTTAAAAATGCCCGAACCCATAAAGTTAGACGATAAACCCCGTGGATTAGCGATCTTAAAGGAAAAAATCACTATCCAACCCAGAACTATGAATTTGGTTAGCTTAGCCATAGGTAGACCGTATTGTGCTCTCAATAATCTTATTTTTGAACCCTATCATGATGTAATGCAGAAACATGGTTTATATATGAGTTCTTGTTTAAGTGATCCCGAAAACGATTGTATAACAACAAGCGCAATTAATTTAAATAAACATCCTATAATTTTATATCCCAACACAAGATTAGGTGAAGTTCGTGCGTTATTAAAATCTAAAAAATGTAATAATGTTTCAGTTTCTGAACAGCATGAAGCCCAAATAAATAAGGAAACTAGAAATAAGATTAAGGAAATCCCTGGTAACCCTCAATTAAATAATGATGAAAAAGAAACGCTTTTAAACATGTTAAGTCGATATTCCCATCTTTTTGTCGACGATGATGAAGATTTAGGACGAACTGATCTTGTATCTCATAATATAGACACGGATAATGCTACTCCCACTAAACAGCAACCCTATAGAGTACCATATAAACAAAGAGAAGTAATTGATGCAGAAATTAAGAAAATGCTTGATAAAAATGTCATTTCGCCTTCACACAGTCCCTGGGCTAGTCCAATAGTTATGGTTCCAAAAAAACTGGCGGATTTCGTCTCTGCATTGACTATCGAAAACTCAATAACGTAACAAAAAAGGATGTTTATCCGCTCCCTCGCATTGATGATATTCTTGACACTCTCAATAATAGTGCCTATTTTACCACTTTAGATCAAGCATGGGGTTACTGGCAGATTCCTGTAAATGAATCTGATAGAGAAAAAACCGCGTTTGTTACTTATAACGGTCTTTATGAATTTAACGTGCTCCCTTTCGGTTTATGTAATGCTCCCGCCACTTTTCAACGCCTCATGGACCTCTTATTATCCGGTCTACAATGGGATACGTGTTTAGTTTACTTGGACGATATTCTCATTTTCAGTAAAACGTTTGATAGTCATTTGAATCGAATATCCCTGATTTTTGACAAATTAACACACGCAGGTTTAAAGTTAAGATTAAAGAAATGCAAATTTGCACAAAAAGAAACCTCTTATCTCGGTTACGTTGTCTCTGCAAATGGAATAAACCCAGACCCATTGAAAGTTAAGGCTGTGAAAGATTTCCAGACCCCTAATTCGGTAGATAACGTAAAAAGTTTTTAGGATTGGCAGGATATTACAGACGTTTTATTCCCAACTTTGCTAATATTGCAGAACCTCTCTATACTTTGTTACGGAAAAATGTTAAATTTTTTTGGACCCCAGCTTGTGAAAATGCTTTTAATTCACTGAAAAATCATCTTATAAAAGCCCCAGTTTTAATTTATCCCGACTACGCTAAACCTTTTATTGTACACACCGATGCATCTGGTACAGGATTAGGTGCCATTTTATCACAAGATATCGATGGAAAAGATCACCCTATTTCATATATGAGTCGAAAATTAAAACATTCAGAGAAAAATTATCCCGTATTTGAACTTGAAGCATTGGCGGTAGTTTGGGCTGTAAAACAATTTAGAACGTATCTATTTCAACAAAAAGTAATAATTGTTACAGATCATGCAGCTTTACAGTATATTCTCAAAAAACCTAATCCCTCACCTAGAATCGCGCGTTGGGGATTAGCTTTGCAAGAGTATGAGTTAGAAATAAGACATAGACCTGGTAAAAATCATGGAAACGCAGATGCTCTCTCACGTTCTTTTTAATCAGTCTTGGAAATAAAATCTCAAAACTAGATATTTCTTATGAAAAAATAGTTGAACAACAGACGTCTGATCCCTTTTGCCGGCCAATGATAGATTTTTTATGTAGAAGTGAATTACCTGATGATGATAAGGAAGCCCGTCGAGTGATAAACACACACCATAGTTTTGCATATGTAAATAACCTCTTAATTTATATAGGACCGCCTAACTCAAAAACTTCTTTCGAACTTACCGTTATCCCGTCCGAATTAAGACCCCAAGTTTTACATCTTTTCCACGACGATATTTTTTCTGGTCATTTTGGTTTCAAACGTTCATATAACCGCATCCGTGAAAGATTTTACTGGCCTAACTGTTATAAAGACGTTAAAGAATATTGTAGTAAATGTGAAAAGTGTTTAACAAGAAAATCGCCACCAAAATTGACTCGAGCATCCCTGGTTTCAATCCCTGTCAGCGGACCATTTGATAGAGTAGCTGCCGATGTTTTAGGGCCACTACCTCTCACTCAATTCGGTAATAAGTACATAATTATTTTTACTGATTATCTCACTAAATATTGTATGGCTGCAGCGTTACCCCAAATAACTGCCGAACACACAGCTCAAGCTTTTCTTCTAAAAGTTATTTTAAATCATGGAGCCCCAAAACAGCTTCTTTCAGATCGAGGAACTAATTTTTTATCTAATCTTGTAGCTGAAATTTGTAAATTTTGTAATGTCTCCAAGATAAATACAACCCCTTATCACCCACAAACGGATGGTCTTGTTGAACGATTTAATAAAACATTATGTAATATTTTATCGATGTATGTAAACTCTAATCATAACGATTGGGACCAGCTTCTTCCTTTTGCAACTTTCGCTTATAACACATCAGTACAAGAGTCCACTAGGTTTAGCCCATTTTTTCTTTTGTATGGTCGAGAGGCCGAATTCCCAGTCGATGCGGCATTAAATCTCAAGTTAAGTAGGTACACAATAGATCTAGACAATTATATTTACCGATTTTATAAGTTTATGCATGATGCATGGGAAATAGCTCGGGTGAACATTGATAAAGCCCAATTTGCTCAAAAATTTTATTATGACCAAAAATCCCATGATGTTCAAATTTCTGTTGGCGATGTTGTATATAAATATAACCCGGCTTTAAAACCTGGCCAGTCACGTAAATTTGCTCATTTTTGGGAAGGACCATATGTTGTAGAGAGAGTGAGATATCCCATCATTTGTATTAAAAATCCCAAAAATCAAACCGAAACAATCCACGTTAATCGGATTAAAAAAAATTAAACAAGTCGATTTCCCGGAAAATTTGACAAAATCCACGGATATTGCACAAGAAATTAAGCCAAAAAGTATTGGCAAGCCAACTCATCAGTATAATTTAAGACTTAGAAAATAATACTCTAATCTCCTAGTTCTCTAGTTGATAAATTAAAAAAAATAATTAATAAAAATATCTCTCAGATGTCATCTGCATTCCGCACACCATCACCACGCGACGATGAGGCGCCGAGTAGACCAGCCTCCGAACTAAGTGACAATTGGAAGCGCATATCGCGAAAACCCCTACCTATGCGAGCGACTTTGGTGGACCAATGGTTCAACAAGTTACATCGACGGCCATTAGATGCAAGAATCTACTACGTGCCCGATAAGATCCCCATAGACTTAGCCTGTGAAACTCTGCGTAAAGACCCACACGCACCTAATATACTTGGCATTTACACAAAAGAATTCTACTCGGAAAATGAAGACCCCAGCGAACAAGGTGGTTCGTTAGGTTCATCAGATGCCCAAGTACCATTTTGCTATATTTTAAGTTTAGCCCGGCCAGATGGTCTTACGTGTTCGTTCAATATTGAGCAATTAGGTGGAGTACCTCGTCAGCTGCGTAATTTGCTTTTTGACCCCACTATAGTCTACATTGGTTGTAATTTTAGCGATGGCCTTGGAAATGTAGATGTAGCGTTTAAAAATCGCACGGTTGATATTGACATTTTCCCCACGTTACAAATGATCCATAAGTACGACATTTTACCCGGAATTTTCCTTAGAATTACCCCGTATTTAGAGAAAATTGCTGCTGATTTATTTTGGTGTGAGCCAGAAATCCTCGAAGCGCTGAGTAATACTGATGAAGCCCGCGCATCTTCTTTTTTGGCTTTATTAGTTCTCGACACGTATGCCTATATTGAGCTTCATTATACTGAGTTAAAGGATGCCATAGCAAATTTGCCTGGTGAATTACGCCCATTTAAGCTCAAAATGCCCCAGATTTGGAACCCCATTATGCGTTTGGAACCAGGATCAAGCGGAGGGCAACCGCAAAGCCCACCAACCCCAAGCAATGAAAATCGACCCCGCATGCCTAATCAACAAGGAAATCGTGCGATGGTGCCCAATCAACAAGCTCCGAACGCCGCTCGAGTACAACTGAGACCAGAGGTTGAACGCCGATTTGCAATTTTGATAAAAGATATGACGCAAAATTTCAACACGTATTTCCATGCTAATCGAGATTCGCATTGGACGCCGGCGTACGACTCGTTTTTTCAATATTGGCGCAATGAAATGATTTCCGCGTTCCCTGATTGTCCGGAGGAAATACGGAAAAAGGAAGAAAGAATGCGTCATGCCCTAATGCTGCAAATCGAATCGAAGGGTTTAAATCCAAGCGGCCGAGGATGATTTTTTTGTTTGAGCATTTTTGTTAGGTTGTTTTTAAAAAAGGGCTGCCTACTTGTTTATCATAAGTAATCATGCTATTTGTGCCTAATTTAAAAAATTGATTATTAAATTTTCCTTTTCATTTATCTTTGATTATTATTATTTATTTTTTGATAATTGCCTTATTTTTCATTATTTGTTATGATCCCTAAGGCCATACTCTAACGAGGGGAGAAAGTGGACCCCAAAATTTCCGATTATCCTTTCACATACTGCATCCCAAATGTTGACAGCCAACAAAACTTAGCATATTCTGAATTCTGAATTTGTAAACACAATTAGTTAAATATTGTATTACTATATACCCCACGACATACATAATACATCCCATGTATTTCATTTGCAACCCCACCGGCTTTCTTTAAACGAGGGAAGAATGTAATGAAGATTTTTATATTATGCTTAGTTTCCTTGCGACTTGTGATTTCGCCGAACGTGACACAGAATTTCGATAAATTCTGATTCAATTCTTTCTCTAAGCTTTTTATGAATTCGGAGAAAAAACCACTTTCGAAACACAAATAGACCATGCGAAATTCCGATTACGTTCTTATCTCAAAATTCTCATATTAGCAAAAAACGCGCTTCATAAAATATTTCGCATGACATGTGATGAAAGCCCACGTAAAAGTGCATTCCCGAGAATCATCTTGTGCGATCCCAACGGCCTGTATATAACCAACCTTTTACTTTATTTTTCTCAGTAATAATTTGACATTTTTACTTGCTGTGCATTTCTACGTTCGTGTATTGCGGGCAGCCCAAACCGATCCCATTTTAAGCTTGTGTATATTGTAACCACGTTAGTAAAAACCAGAACCCCATTAACTAGCGTAATAGCGCGCTACAATATCTTCAAAATGGCAGAATTTGCATATTAAATACACAAAAATGTGCATGTACAAAATGTACAAAGACTTTTGGGGACCATCTTTGTACATGTACAAACAAACCTTGAACAAAAAAAGAAACACTGCATGTACCTAAGAAATTCGCTACACACTGGTATTCTTATATACTTACTGAAATACCCGAACCCGAACCCGATCGGGTATTGATTTTGATACCCGAACCCGAACCCGAATAAATTGAAGCAGACTACCCGAACCCGAACCCGAATAAACTTGGATGAACTACCCGAACCCGAACCCGAATACACCAAAATTCACTACCCGTTGCATCCCTAATGTCCCAGTACTGATTAAATGCCTAAATTAAATTTATATAGGCGGATTAGTGCATTAAGAATGGAAGAATTCCAGTCACTCGCCCTCACTGAGCTTATCTGCCGAATTACAGTAATTGGTCTTGTTTCAGTTCTGGGTACCCCCAGGTCTAAAACGAGTGCTAAATCTGTTTAGTGTGTAAAAATGGATGTTCTTGAAGTGTTTGATATATTTGAGGACGAACAATATGCTCTTGATCAGGATATTGCTATGAATGATAGATATTTATCCCAAACTGATCCTTTTGAAAATTATAATGATGTCGAATTTAGATTACTGATATCGCTTTAATCACCCAAATTGTCGCAACATAATCAATTTATTGCGCCATACTTGCCTTTGATCAACAAAGCGTAACAATCCCTTGTCACCAGAAACACAGGAAGAATTTAAATGCAAGTAACTAAAAAAGTCAATAATTATAACATAAAAACTATACATTAGAAATAGACGATATCATAGTAGATAATATCATTATCATATGTAGATAATATCTACCAGACACCTACATTGCACATTTTCCCTAACCCACAACGTCAATTATACAATTCCAGACATGATTTAATATCAATACCTAACTTTAAAATAAAGAAGATGACTCAAAGAAGACCAGTAAAACAAGATAATAGCCTTCGATCACCTTAAAAATTTGACTTTCAAGGCTTGAGTTTTGGCCTAAAATCTATTGCCAACTAATAGTTTAATACGTTCATACGTAGTTCTGAATATTAAATATTTCAATTTAGCGGCTGAAGAATAAAAATTGTGAACAGCGGAAGAACACGAAAATGTATGGTAAATAAAAACAAAAAAATCGATTTACACACTTTAGCGCGTGCTAAATAAATTTTAGTACGTGCTACCTAGTCTAGCACTAGCACGTCTTTGAAAATGGCACTCTGATTTTAGTACGTACTAACTCAATCGGCAGACTAATCGGGGATCAGCTAGCACGTGCTAAACAGAGTACTAATCTTAGCACTGTGCTAAACTAGTACGCCTTCGAAAATGCGGCCCTAAGGTTCTAATGACAAAATTTAGTGGTTTATTTCTTTCCAGCTCTTTAAATGCATTCCCTGGATGTGTTTAACACAACAGAAATCTACTTTTTCTTGTTTTTGCATAATGTCCAACAGGTGCCTATTCTTATGCATTGTGATAGTTTTTTATTATACCTCTTTCAAAAAAGTTTTCACAGAAAATAAGATACATATTCAGAAAGAGCGTAAAAAATTGCACTAAATGAATGTAATAGCTGTCAGAGAATGTTAAGAAGGCATAGCTTAATATACACTAGGAGTTTATGCCATGATGGTGCACTTTGACTGCAAAAACATGATGTATATGAAGGGTTAAGGGGGCGGGGGCGGCCGCCCCCATTGGTCAAAAATATTTGGCGAGATAAAGAATGTGTTGTTTAGCTATGTAAAATCCGTTTTTCAGTCGCTGGGACTGTTAGGCAACGCTTCCAGCCTGCATCTATGTGTAGATAGTGTATCTATGTACATGCGCCACACGTTTGATGTCAGAACGCAATTTACCGCGTTCGTTTTGATCATTTAGTCGTTGAGATACGATTTTGGCGCACCAGCCATCAAGAAGCAAAGTGTTCGCGGTCGGACCCGACTCTGACAGTAGGACGTGCGGAGGCTATTTAGCCACGCAGCATTGATTGGTCGCGCTCTAACATCAAGTACGTACTGCAACGAGTACACTATGTGAGTACACCTGTGGATATAATATATGTCCCCTCTTCTTATCATATAAAACATAGGCGACATGACCGCTAATCCGGTTAAGCCTGTGTTGAGATTGGATACATAGACGCCATCTACTTTATTCTTATTGGTCGAGTTATCATTGATATAAGCATATTCTTGTTTTTTGTGTACCTACTATCCCCCTTAGCCATTATTATTATGGCTTGGCCTTGGTGTTTTCTCGAGTAGTGGACTTTTGTCTGTACAGTGTTTTATTTCGTCTTGCCGAATGACTTCTTTTCTTTTACTTGTGTTTGGTGTAGATAAACTTGAAAAGCAGCTACCTAGAAGTGCACTATACTGCAGGTAGTCTACAAAATTGGTGGCCGGCCTCCGACTTAATTTGTTGTCGCATAATTAAGGTGTACCCCTTTTTGTTTTTCATTTTCTCAAACATTAATATTTTAAATTTTCAATCTAAAAATCATAAAAAGTATTACATAATTTTTATAAAGAATGACTGCCCAGTCTAGAGCTCTTTGTTGTTGTGATTACTGTTCATTGTGCTTATTGAAACCAGAAACGTAATTATTTTCGCCATAGGTAATCTGGTGCGAAAACAAGTTTCAAATCATTTTGGGATAATTATTATCTTGGTATAAAATAGGTCAACTGACCTATGGAAAATTCCGAGGTTACTTAATTACTGCTGTGTTAGGTATCTTGGCTGGATCCCCCTAAATCTCCCTAGGTATGGACAAATCTAGGTCCGAGGAGATTGTAGGTAGTAAGTACTTAAGGGTCACGTGGTTGAATAAAGGCGGATTGCCATAGCACCCTGACCAGCGCTAAGGTTAGCCAGGTACTTAAGTTAGCCCCGTAAGTACCTATAGTCTGTTGTTGTTTAGGTAGTTGCGTGTGTGTAGGGTATCTCCACAGGTGGCATGCTGTCCATTTAGATATCTGTTCATACTGCAATTACCCACTCAACCTCACAATATATTTACATATGTACATGTATATTGCAATGAGCTTTTAATAGTGCGGAGGCCTAAAAATCTACAATCAAAAAACGAATGAATTAAAAAAAAACACAAAACGATCGCTACTGTCCTTTTATTCAAAATCGCCGTTTCTTCACTTTACTCCTCCTTCTCTCTTTCTCGCCGCTCCTTCCTCCGCCTCTTGCCGATCCTCATTTGTCCATTGCGGCACGCCTCAATCTTGATTACTGTGTGCCTGATTTACATATACAATTATTTATGTTACCTTACTTTGAAGAACATTATATGCCGCAAAAATAATATGCAATGCTTGCTTGCTTCAATGTACATGGATATGCTTACATGTAGTGCAAAATGTAGGTCTATATAATATTTCATGCTTACTAAAATGTTAGTTAAATGTTTTAACAAAGATCATACGATAAATTCATATAAGAGCTTACATGCTTTAATGATTTATGCTTTAAAACAACAGCTTATTAATATTCTACATAATGAACTGTTACCTACTATATTACATTTCCGGCCTTCCAACACCCTCATTCAAACGAGCGTGTTGATAGCCTGAGTGTAATTAGTAGGTGATATGTACATATGTAAAAAACACATTAGATCAATTAAGGATATTTATGTACAAAATGTGCTTTAAAGATATATGTATGTGCGTAAAAACCATTTCATATAATGCGTAATATGTAGGCCATATGTAGTAGGTAGCATAATTACAAAAAAAGCAAAACAAACGAAAAAAATGAAACCCTACTTATTACTGTATATGGGTATTGTACAACTTAGTATTATTTATGTGAATAATTTCCTTAGCCTGCATTTTTGGATTCTCAATCTCGAGATTTGGATACAAAATGCGAGTAATTTTGAACGGACCATTTAGTTTCTGGCAAAATTTTTTAAGCTGAATCAGGCTTATTAACATGCGATGTCTTAAGAACTATGTCGCCTACTGTGTAATTTATGTGATGAAGATTGTTATTATACATACTGCGCAGTACATGATTTCTGTGAAGCAGCAATGTTTTGCTGGGCTACCCTAATAGCCTGTGTGAAAAACTATTTTTCTTTTATGGCCTAATTGTCTAACTCAATTACCATACAAAAGCTCAAAAGGAGCAAAACCTATGACTTCATGTTTATGTACATTTAATGCAAAAAGAGCATATGGTAAATAGTCATTCCAATCTGTATGCCATGGGTCTATATCATACGAATGAACATTACAAACGAGAGCATTGTTGATGCGTTCTACTTCCCCGTTGGCTATGGGGTGGTAGGCCAATGTGTGTACTTTGTGCATACTACATAACGTCACAATTCTGAGAAGAGGGCCGAAGTAAAATCCGATTAACTATCACAATGAATTATT
Organism: Mermis nigrescens; assembly: GCA_036768485.1. Lineage (NCBI taxonomy): Eukaryota > Metazoa > Nematoda > Enoplea > Mermithida > Mermithidae > Mermis > Mermis nigrescens. The sequence continues at coordinate 49,782 of JAVLUZ010000240.1, read as the reverse complement.
TTAGGCGCGCCGTGCCTACAAACAATAATACCTGTTACAAATTTTTCTGCAACCATTTTGGCGGTAATATTATGTGTGGGAAACGCTTCTATTTACTTGGTTAGGTAGTCTACAAAAACAATAAGGAAGCGATTTCCATTATTAGACATTGGCAAAGGTCCAACACAGTCTAATCCGACTCTGACGAACAGACCATTAATGTGAATAGGAAACAATTCAGCTCTAACCTTATGTTGAATAGGCTTGTTCACCTGGCAAGCATGACAGGCGCGGCAATACTTAATTGCATCGCGACGTAATGTAGGCCAATAATAATAATGTTTTATGAGAGAAATCGTTTTTCTTGCACTAAAATATCTGGCGGATTTGCTGTCATGAAATGCAAGAAAAGTCGAATGTCTGAGTTGCGTAGGCACATACAGTTTTAAAGAGTTACCGCTCTTTTCATATACAAGGTCACAAAAAAACAAAATTATTGCATGCATGTGGCTTATTTTCTTCCAAAAACTTTCGAACTTTTTGGATTTCTGCATCATTTAATTGATATTCTGCAAAATTTCTATGTAACTCTTCCGTTTCAGTGCATTCTTCCTCTAGTCCTGCAACTTGATTTACATGGTACATCTCAAATTTTCAATTTCAATGCTTTCTATGCTATCTTGACAAGGAAATTGGGACAAAACGTTTGCATTCTTATTTTGCAAACCCTTTTGAGGCTGTATGTCTGAATTATATGCGGAAAGTGCAAGACCCCAACTAGCAATTCGACCTGAGGGGTTTTCTTTTGATAAAACTGATCTTACTGCCATGTGATCTGTATGAATAATTACGTGTTGCTGAAAAAGATATGAGCAAAAATACTCAACAAACGTAGAAACTGCTAGTGTCTCTAATTCAGTTACAGCATAATTATGTCTGTCAGGTTTACGGCTTCTACTTGTGATAGCAACTGGGTGCTCTTTGTAGTCTAAGCCTATTTGGCTTAAAACTGCTCCGATACCGTGATAGGATGTGTCAGTCTGTAATGTGAATGTGTTGGAAAAATCTGGATGATGTAAAACGGGAGCAGTTGTTACGAGCAATTCAAGTTTGTCAAATGCTTGTTGCTGTTCAGAACTCCGAATAAATTGCACATTTTTCTTTTAAAGCTGTGTAAGCGGGAACAAAATTTTTGAGCAGTTTTTAATGAAACATCTGTAATACGAAGGTAAGCCTCAAAAAGATTTGAGCCCTTTAATGCTCTTAGGCGGAGGTATCTGCATAATTGCATGTACTTTTTGCGGGTCGGGCAAAATGCCATCCGCCAAAATTATATGACCTAAGAATTTTACATACAGTCAAAAGAATTTGCATTTTTTGATGCGAAGTTTTATACCTGCTTCACTCAAGCGAGAAGTATAATATTGAGCCTATAAAACATTTCAGCATGATCTTTGCTGAATATAAGGATATCGTGTAAGTAGACGAGGCAAGTTTGCCATTGCAAACCAGTAATAAAGATGTCCATGAGATGCTGAAACGTCTTGCAACAATCTATCGGTAAGCTGGGAAGAAAAATGGACAGAAACCTGTATAATAACAAAGTAGAATATATTGAGGATTACATTCTGGATTATTTATTTGATAAAAACATTTTGGCTCAACATTTTGCAACACTTTTTGAATGCCACTTAGAAGCAAAAAATCTAAAATTATGGTTCAAGAAAAGTCCAACTGAAGCCGTCAGTTTTGGAATGGCAATGCCAATTGATTGCAATTCGAAATCATCATAAATAATGGAATGTGAATAATGTGGACACAAAAGAAATATATATATATATATATATATATATATATATATATATATATATATATATATATATATATATATATATATATATATATATATATATATATATATATATATATATATATATATATATATATTATAATTACAGTTTTATAATAATTTTGTAATATATATTCCATCTAAAAATTTTATAATCACTATTTCTGCTCTATTACTCACTTATTTCTTGAAACTTACTAGTGTGCATTCATCTATAACTCATTTATTCATTCAACTTTTATGAATATTTTATATTGCTAGTCTATCTGAGTAATAATTTACATATGTTCATTTTAATCGCTTATCCCTTGAAGCTCACTTTTGCAAATTCATCCATCACGCATTTATTTCTTCAAGTTCTATTAATATTCCATATTGCCATGCCTAAATAATACTTGTTATATGTTTATTATGCCTTAATTCTTGGTAAAAGGCATTAATCTATCAATCGTTTTTTCATTCAAGTTCTGTCATAACATTTTATATTCCTATACAACCATGTTTTTATGAGATTCACCCTAAAACTATTGTTGTTTAAATGTTACAAAGCTTTCTGGTAATCTCGTAGAAATTAAGAAATAGAACACAATTATTCATAAACTCACACTGACTGAATATTTCATACATTATTTGCTGAAAAACTTTATTTTTGGCAAGTTTTGTTTTCCATATACATTCTACGGTAGCAGACATTAATCCATTTATGGTTTATTCATTCATGTTTGCTCATAATATTTTATATTGCCATCTAACCATGTTTGTATGAGATTTATCCTAAAGCTTTGTTTGTTTAAACCCTACTACCCTTCTGGTATAATCTTATAGAAATTTGGGAATGCATTAGGACGCAACACATTTTTTATATACTTATTCCTTTGCAACATAAAATTAGCCAATACTTATTCATTGACAACATTGGTTACAATGGTTACAATTGAAAGATCAATAGATGCAAGACAATGGACCGGATCTCAGGTCAGAGTACGCCTCGGCTGGGCTGCTTTGTTGCAGCGGTATTCAGGTTCCGGTACCTGTTGCATCCTAATATATATATATATATATATATATATATATATATATATATATATATATATATATATATATATATATATATATATATATATATATATATATATATGTATGTATGTATATATATATATATATATATATATATATATATATATATATATATATATATATATATATATATATATATATATATATATATATATATATATATATATATATATATATATATATATATATATATATATATACATATATTTTTTTTTGAAAGTTTGTTTGTTTGTATGTTTGTGCCGGGTTGGCTCCGGCCCAATGAAATTTGGTGGGCTGATTATTTTAGGCCAAGGTTGGTCCAATGGGGGAAGGAGCCGTAGCGATCTTGAAATTTTGACAAACGCACCCATTGGCCCTGGGCAGGGAGGGAGCAGGGTTTGGCCCCTGTGCTATAAGCCTCCACAATTTCGGGAGATGGCCGATTTTTTGCTATTTTTTTCAAAAATTAGTTTATACCATTTGTATAGGGATACCCCGGCCAAGAGGAGCATGCCTGGCGACACTATGTACATTATTATATGTTATAGCATTGGTTGGCACTATGAAACATCAAAATACGGGTTTAACCAAATGATGCTATAACATAGGCAATTTTATAAGATAGACATGGTATGAGATACTATGTGCAACAAGATAAGCAATGCTATAAGATAGGACGTGATATAAGACACCAATTTTTTTAAATTTCTTTAAATTTTGTTTTTTTAATTTTTTTTAATTTTTTTTCAATTTTTTTAAATTTTTTTTCAATTTTTTTATTGATTATTATTTTTTTTTCAACAATTTTTTTAGAAATATCCCAAAAACATCAAAAGTCTTGAAAAATAAAAAATACAAGAGACATATTAATTCCATGTAGCTATCAGGCCTAAGTTCAGCCCGGGCAATGCTGGGCAGCTCAACTAGTATATACATATGTATATATATATATATATATATATATATATATATATATATATATATATATATATATATATATATATATATATATATATATATATATATATATATATATATATATATATATATATATATATATATATATATATTAGGCTCTACTAAACTTTATTTAATTAGTTTTTACTTTTTGTTGACCATTATACGACCAGTCTATCTCCAGCGCTTATTGACCATGCATCTAAACTTCTATTTGCCATCTCTTAGGTCGGTCAGGGGCTCTCTAGGTTGTACGTTACCACCTAGTATACATTTTAAACGCATGCCTATACTAGTGCACTTAAGTGCAAAAGTGCTAGGGTGGCAAGGTAACCCCAGAGCGCCACATTGTACTACTCATATTCCATTTTATACCCAATGTTTTTGTGCATTTATCTGCTTCGATAATTTATTCATAAAGTTAGTCAAATTTAAATTAAACTCACATATTCATATTGGCATTCTCAAAAAGCTATTTCATTTCTGCATGAATATTCATTGCTGTTTTGTCATTCTTAACTCCTCTTATTAAGTTATCAATGTACAAATTATTTGATGCTTGCAAAGCATATGAAGTCTTAACAATAGTCAAATAATGCTTCAGTGTTGCATCCAGTATGAAAGGCCTACAACTCAAACTAAAAGGAACTCTGCAAAACCAATAAATTTGAGTATTATTTTCAAGTTCTAGATTATTCACTTCTTTAAACCACAAAAATCTCTTGAAATCTTGGTCATCTTCCTTAATTTCAATTTGTAAGAAAGCTATTTCTACATCAGCTATTATAACAATTGGATTCAATCAAAAATGCATCAAAACCCCGCATAAATCCAGCATAATAACAGGACCCGGATAAAGACAATCACTTAAACTCAAAACTGATTTTTTTGACTTTGCTGAAGCATCATATACTATTCTAACTTTTGTAGTCGCTTTTAGTGATGTGACAACTGGACAATGAGGCAAATAATATTTGAAGTATTTGAGTTATCTTTCAATACCTTTCTGATTATGCCTTTTTCTAATTGTTTTGTCAATGATTGACAAATATTTTAGTAACATATTATCATTTCTTTAAATCTCTTAGCTATTGATTTAAATCTTTCAAGTGCTAAACAAAAATTGTCTGGTAAATCCTTTTTATTTTTGCTCTAAGGCCAACAGATCTAATAATATTTACAATTGTCATTTAATTTGATAGAATCATTAAACAATTTAAGAGCTATTTCATTTTTAATTATATTCAAATAATTGTGAATTCTGATACTTTCTAATGTCCAAAATGTTTCTAAATAAAATTTCTTTTCATTGAAATCTTTATTCAAAATTTTTACACCACAGGTTTTCTTTGTTAATTTCTTTACCAGATAACAATAAGCCAATTTTTGTCATGATTATGTATAAACCAGATGGTAGCTTTATCATTTGAGCGTTTTCCATTATATCCCAAAAACAGTCCATTCCAACTAAAATATCACAATGAACAAAAGTTCCATTATTCGAAAAATAATTATTTATCTTAATTTTGTTGAAAATTCCTTATTGCACTTCTCTAGATAAGCTTGCTTTATTCCATTTGTCAAATGTTCTACAGTATTCATTTTTATACATTTCATTGCATTACTCAAAAATTAACAACAGAGCTTTCTATTAGCTGTAGGGATGTCAAAGCAAGCGTGCAAACTGAAAGAACTTCTTTATATGTGGACTTTAATTTCATTTTTTCCTTTAAGTTATTTTTTGAATAAGACTTTTTGACTTTCCAAGGCTATAGAGACATTGACCTTAAGATCACTCTATTATCTGAACTACTGAACTCAATCACATGTGTCGCACAATCAGTAAACATAGTACAAGAAGTACAAAAAATTTACTGGGGTAGCATCACATTTTTAACTCTCTTTCTCATTCTGGAGACCTTTGGAATTCAGAGTAAATTCTAACTCTTCCTTTTTTGATTTGTTTTTACCATAAAATCCTTTATTTTTCGATTTACAATAATATAATGCTCTATTATGATTGATACTTTTACAATAAGTACCAGTAATACTAAATTTACATTGTTTAACCTGATGATCAGATTTAAAGCATTTGTCAGATATAGCAGTTTGAGTATCTTTCCATTTTTCTTATAGTGCTGAACAGTCAAGTAAAGAGTCAAGCAGCTAAGATTAGCCCAATGCCTACATGATTTCTAGCTAACTTGTGATCACTGAGTTGGTACTTCTGCTTAAGTTCGCATCTATACCCCTCATCCTTATATATATATATATATATATATATATATATATATATATATATATATATATATATATATATATATATATATATATATATATATATATATATATATATATATATATATATATATATATATATATATATATATATATATATATATATATATATATATATATATATATATATATATATATATATATATATATATATATATATATATATATATATATATATATCTGTGTTTTGTCCACTTAAATCAATCTGTTCATGTCCATCTGATTTGTTCACTGCTCTCCAGGCAGAGCCCTGTGCAGGCCGAAATTTTTTGACCCGCCCCGCCCCGCCAAGAAAGAAATAAAGCCCGCCCCGCCCCGCCCCGCAGCTCCTTAGACCCGCCCCGCCCCGCCAGTAATGTTACAAAAATTAGGCCCTCCCGCCCCGCCCCGCAAAATTTTTTCATGTACTCTATGTATCCATTTCTGGTCGAAAAGGAGCCAGAATGCAAGCAGATAAAGAACCGGACAATGAGTGATACAAAATCTTCAATGTAAATGAGTGCAATGCAATTTTGTAAATTGAATAAGAGCTAATGTCTTACAGCAATAAACTTTATTGGAACAACAATGATGTTACTGTGATAGGTGTACTTAGGTATGTAGGTAAGCTGCAAAAGGCATAATCTTGCACTGCTGATTGCTCAAATTCTGAGGGGGTCTGATGGGGCAAAATTGCCAAAACTAGCACAACAAAATCAATTTTGGGGGTCTGCTGGATCCCAGGGGACAACCCAGATCCCAATGCTCGCCATTACTCAAATCCTATAGGTGATAGTCTACCTTATGTAAGGACGTTGTGTGTACCTAAATATATGTAGGCATAGGTGGGCAGCACCGAAATTCTGGGGGGAGGAAAAATTTTTAAAGGTCAAAAAATGGTCTTAAAAGTGGTCGTATGGCAAAAAAACACCATTTTTCGACGTTTCTCATCAAGCACTATCCAATGGCATCAAAAAATTGCTGAAAAAGCAAAAAAATTTTCTATGGGGGTATTTTGATTTCTGGGGTGGAATTTCAACTTCTGGAGGGGTGCATGCCCCAACCCCCACGCCCACGTGTGTATGTTGGTACCTGCCTACCTATATATATTCGGTGTTTCAAAAAAACGAAACCCATATCAGACCTTGTAACTTCAAAACGAATCGCTCAATTCAAATGCAACTTGCTTTAATCAATAGATAAAAACCTTCATAATTATCTTGCGAAGTTTCGTTTTCGCAGCTTTATTTGTTCTTGTACAACGCGCATTTGGGTAAAAGTCGTTTTTTCATTAATTACAACGCGGTCGTAAGAAATGAATATGTGTTTGTGACGTTGTAGCTTTAGATCGAGTGAACATTTTAGGATACGGTTTGCTTCAATCAAGAGCGCATCTATCTAGCTAGTTGCCTCTAAATTTTAATTTTATTTTGTTTGTTGGTTCAAGAGCTATTGAGCTTTTGCCTAAGGTCACTCCCTCGGCGATTGAGCCAGCAATGACAAAATAAGCGAGCGAGTTGCTTAGCGCTTGTGAATGACCTAAGGAATGACATTTGGCGAAAGCTCAATAACTCTCGAACCAAGTAGCGAAATAGTACGAAAATTTACAGGCTAACAGCCAGACAAACAGGCTTTTGAATAGAGCAGATCGTATTCTAAAATGTCCACTCAATTAAAAGCTACAACGTTGCAAACACATGATTTATTTCCAAACACGTATTGTATTTAATGAAAAAAACGACTTTTACACAATTGCGCATTGCACAAGAACAGAGCAAGCTACGGATACGAAAACTTGAGCAAGTTTCTTACGAAGGTTTTTGTCTATCGTTTAAAACAATTTGCATTGAAATTGAGAGAGCCGTTAGAAAGTTACAAGGTCAAATATGGTTTCGTTTTTTTTGAAACACTGTATATATGTAAGCTTATGCATGGTAAAGCTGGATTATTTCAATTTGTATTAGTTTAACAGCCCCCATGTGTTCTATTCCATTAAGTATTTATTCAAAGGATGAGCAGCAGAGCATTACTTAGAACTATAGTCTATTTCGTGAAACCTTGTGCATGAAAATCAATTTCGCGCACGTATCCTTTTGCACAACAAAAATTTAAAAAAAGAAAGGCCCGCCGCCCCGCCCCGTCAAAATTTTTAGAAAAATAAAGCCCGCACCTCCCGCCCCACCAGCCATGTGACCCGCCCCACAAAAAGCCCACGCGGGCTGCGCGGGCCTGCGGGGCGGGGCGGGCCGACCCGCCCCGCGCAGGGCTCTGTCTCCAGGTTGTTGCATTTCTCAGTAATAAGCTTAACTAGCTACAGAAGCCTGCAGCACCCAGTATTACTCTGACAATCGGTGAGACTGACAAATATCTGAGGTAAGCAATTATTTCATTTGATTTGGTATTATATGTGGGCAAATTAAAAGTAAATCAAAATGGATGGTAGTTATAGAGTATCATTAAGTGAGGTATTTAATAATATTGAAAAAGGGGCAAAAGAATTAACTCTATATCTTTCTAATAGAGAAAAACATAAACTCAAAAAATGCCATCTGATAATTCAGCAGCAGCTTTAGATTATACAGTGAAACAGGCTCTCAAGTCGGTTTTGGGTCCTTTAGAGCAAAAGATATAAACTCTGGACACCAAAATGGAAAATTTAAATATATTGGATGATAATATGAGCTGACTTTTGAAGAAATATGAATCTAATTTTTAATTTGAGGCCGCCATCCATATCTAAAGAAAGTGTATTTTTGGCCTATTGGCAGTCACATAAAATAATAATAATGCTTTATTCAAACCCGTAGGTACAATACAATGTTAAGAATAATACGCAACGTTTCGACAGTTAACCTACCGTCGTCGTCAGGCTCTTACAGAATATAAGAAGTTGTGGGCACCAGGAATTGAACCTTACAGCTAAGTATCATTTATTTCTAAAGTCTGCGGTTTTACCAACTGAGCTTCACTGGGCCAGTTGTATAATATTATTTGTTCCTTTTAAAGTAACATAATAATATTTTTTAGTCTGGGGCCAGGGGCCTCTCCACATGGTGTATTCTCCTCAATAGGGCTCTATTCCATATACGACTGATCTCAATACTTCTTGAACCCACATTCTGCCCACTAGCCCTCTCCATCTCCAGGGTCTCCCGTATTTTCCTACGGTACCCATTGCTTTCTTCTGCGAGTATTGATGTATGCTCAAAATCTGGTCTACACCCACATGCTATGCAGTGTTCAGCAACCCCACTGCGTTCCTCTTTCAAATTCCTTAGTGCACTCCTATGTTCCCCAAGTCTTTTCTTAAGACTTCTACCAGTTTCCCCAATGTACTCCTTCCCACATTGTAGTGGTACCTTATACACTATGCCCTGCCGTAGATCTAAGGGTCTCTTTGGGGCAACACTTTGTAGTCTTTTTCTGATGGTGTCTTCACTCTTTGCCACAAGGCGCACTCCATATGTTTTGCACACTCGCTTAAGCTTCATGGTTAATGCCCCACTAAATGGTACTACTGCTGTTGCAATGTAGTTAGTTGCATCACCCCTTGAGGGTGCAAGTTGTAGGGCTCTTTGTATTAATGGGCCAGGGTATCCATTAGCTTGAAACTCCTTTAGTATTTTCTGATGTTCCCCTTCTTTACTGTGATTTGTTTGGCATATGCTCCTACATCTCATGGCCATTCCTCTAACTATACCTGCCTTTGTGCATTTCTGATGGTTCGACTGGTAGTTTAGGTATTGACCTGTATGGGTTGGCTTACGGTACACTGATGTCTCTAGATGGTACATGGGATCTCTTAACTAGTACATCCAGGAAAGGCAGTGTGCCTTCCACCTCCTTCTCCATGGTAAACTGAATAGCAAGATTTTGACTATTCATGTGCTGGAGGAAAGCTTCTAACTCCCGATCTCCATGATCCCACAAGATGAATGTGTCATCAACGTACCTGAGCCACATTGTAGGTTTATATGGTGCTGTTTGCAGTGCCTGTTTTTCTAAATCATTCATGAACAGGTTGCACAGTACTGGTGACAATGGTGAGCCCATTGACATCCCATCCACTTGCTGGTAATAATATTCCCCAAGCGGAAAATAAGTACTCCTGACACAATATTCCACCAGTTTGGCAATGACCTCAGCACTCATAGTTGTTCTTTGTGCTAGGGTAATATCCTGTCTAAGCAGATTCAATACACATTCTATAGCCAACTGAGTTGGGACACTTGTGAAGAGGCTCACAACGTCTAGGCTGACTAGCATACGTGGGCAGCAAGAAAATTCTGGGGGGGTGCAAGATTTTTTTGAAGGTCGAAAAATGGCCTTAAAAATGGTGGTATGGCGATAAAAACACCATTTTTCGACGTTTCTCATCAAGCACTATCCATTGGCATCAAAAAATTGCGAAAAAAACGAAAAAAATTTTCAAAAATTGAATTCTGGGGGGGTATTTTGATTTCTGGGGGGGGGTATTTTGGTTTCTGGGGGGGGGGTGCATACCCCCCCAAACCCCCCCCACGCCCAGGTGTGCTGACTAGCCGTGTATTTTCCTGTATTACCATTGGTTCTATCTTAGCCACAAAGTCGTTGCTATTCTTCAGTGAGCTGGCAATGTTCTGCTGCAGTGGGTTAAGTATCTTAACCAGATATTTTGACAGAGGATGTATAGTTGTCCCAATGCAACTGACAATTGGTCTAAGTGGTACTCCTGGTTTGTGAATCTTCGGCAAACCATATATATGCGGTGCTTTGCAGCCTTCTTTGATTTTTACCTCTTTGTCCAGACCTTCTTCCTTGAGCAGTTTCTTTAATGCTTGCTCTACCCTGGTAACTGGTGTGCGTTTACCAATGGCCTTGAACTTTGAGGGATCATCAATGATCTGCCGCAGCTTATTGTTGTACTCTATTCTGTCCATCACCACTGCTGCACGACCTTTATCTGCTGGCAGAATGACTATGGTGTCATCTGCTTTTAGCATTTTAATAGCTCTAAGCTCTGCCTTGCTGATATTTGCCTCAGGCTTATCAACCCTGTGAATAGCTTGTCTAATCTTTAACCGAAAGTCATCCTTCCGTTCCCGTGGCAGAAAATGGGCTGCACACTCAATAGCTGTTATGATGTTCTTAATTGGATGTTGACTTGGTGCTATAGCAAAGTTTAAGCCTTTGGCCAGGGCAGTCTGCTCATGATTAGTCAGTGGTCTATGGCTCTGATTTATTACCACCTTATCTAGGTTGAGGTTCCGTTGCCCCTGCCTTGGCATGAGTCTATCCAATTTAGCCTTCTGCCTCTGTGTTACCATTTCAAGCTGTCTTATGTACAATCTATCTACTGAGCCCTTTATTCTTATCCAATGATCATAGGTCATATTCCTCTCTAGGTCTTCTTCCAGTGCCTTCTTGGCATCCAGTAGACTAGACTTCCTCCACCTCATATGCCTAATTTGTTCTCTGACCAGGGCTCTTCCTGCCCTCTGTAGTATCCTCTGTGAACCACTGCTGTTAATAGGGTCTCTAAGGTTTAAACCTGTAGGTATGATACCTAGGTCTCGACATTGCATCAGGAAGGTTAAACTTGATGATGCTTGAGCTAGTTTCTCCCCAATGCCATCCAACCTGCGGAGATCTCTAATTAAGTCAGGGCCATACTGCTGTAATAACTGACTTCTAAATGTTTGTGACTGGTTCATATCTGAAGAAAGTGTATTTTTGGCCTATTGGCAGTCACATAAAATAATAATAATGCTTCATTCAAATCCGTAGGTACAATACCATGTTAAGAATAATATGCAACGTTTTGACAGTTAACCTACCGTCGTCGTCAGGCTCTTACAGAATATAAGAAGTTGTGGGCACCAGGAATTGAACCTTACAGCTAAGTATCATTTATTTCTAAAGTCTGCGGTTTTTACCAACTGAGCTTCACTGGGCCAGTTGTATAATATTATTTGTTCCTTTTAAAGTAACATAATAATATTTTTTAGTCTGGGGTCAGGGGCCTCTCCACATGGTGTATTCTCCTCAATAGGGCTCTATTCCATATACGACTGATCTCAATGCTTCTTGAACCCACATTCTGCCCACTAGCCCTCCCCATCTCCAGTGTCTCCCGTATTCTCCTACGGTACCCATTGCTTTCTTCTGCGAGTATTGATGTATGCTCAAAATCTGGTCTACACCCACATGCTATGCAGTGTTCAGCAACCCCACTGCGTTCCTCTTTCAAATTCCTTAGTGCACTCCTATGTTCCCTAAGTCTTTTCTTAAGACTTCTACCAGTTTGCCCAATGTACTCCTTCCCACATTGTAGTGGTACCTTATACACTATGCCCTGCCGTAGATCTAGGGGTCTCTTTGGGGCAACACTTTGTAGTCTTTTTCTGATGGTGTCTTCACTCTTTGCCACAAGGCGCACTCCATATGTTTTGCACACTCGCTTAAGCTTCATGGTTAATGCCCCACTAAATGGTACTACTGCTGTTGCAATGTAGTTAGTTGCATCACCCCTTGAGGGTGCAAGTTGTAGGGCTCTTTGTATTAATGGGCCAGGGTATCCATTAGCTTGAAACTCGTTTAGTATTTTCTGATGTTCCCCTTCTTTACTGTGATTTGTTTGGCATATGCTCCTACATCTCATGGCCATTCCTCTAACTATAACTGCCTTTGTGCATTTCTGATGGTTCGACTGGTAGTTTAGGTATTGACCTGTATGGGTTGGCTTACGGTACACTGATGTCTCTAGATGGTCATGGGGTCTCTTAACTAGTACATCCAGGAAAGGCAGTGTGCCTTCCACCTCCTTCTCCATGGTAAACTGAATAGCAAGATTTTGACTATTCATGTGCTGGAGGAAAGCTTCTAACTCCCGATCTCCATGATCCCACAAGATGAATGTGTCATCGACGTACCTGAGCCACATTGGTGAGCCCATTGACATCCCATCCACTTGCTGGTAATAATATTCCCCAAGCTGAAAGTAAGTACTCCTGACACAATATTCCACCAGTTTGGCAATGACCTCAGCACTCATAGTTGTTCTTTGTGCTAGGGTAATATCCTGTCTAAGCAGATTCAATACACATTCTATAGCCAACTGAGTTGGGACATTTGTGAAGAGGCTCACAACGTCTAGGCTGACTAGCCACAAAGTCGTTGCTATTCTTCAGTGAGCTGGCAATGTTATGCTGCAGTGGGTTAAGTATCTTAATCAGATATTTTGACAGAGGATGTATAGTTGTCCCGATGCAACTGACAATTGGTCTAAGTGGTACTCCTGGTTTGTGAATCTTCGGCAAACCATATATATGCGGTGCTTTGCAGCCTTCTTTGATTTTTACCTCTTTGTCCAGACCTTCTTCCTTGAGCAGTTTCTTTAATGCTTGCTCTACCCTGGTAACTGGTGTGTGTTTACCAATGGCCTTGAACTTTGAGGGATCATCAATGATCTGCCACAGCTTATTGTTGTACTCTATTCTGTCCATCACCACTGCTGCACGACCTTTATCTGCTGGCAGAATGACTATGGTGTCATCTGCTTTTAGCATTTTAATAGCTCTAAGCTCTGCCTTGCTGATATTTGCCTCAGGCTTATCAACCCTGTCAATATCTTGTCTAATCTTTAACCGAAAGTCATCCTTCCGTTCCTGTGGCAGAAAATGGGCTGCACACTCAACAGCTGTTATGATGTTCTTAATTGGATGTTGACTTGGTGCTATAGCAAAGTTTAAGCCTTTTGCCAGGGCAGTCTGCTCATGATTAGTCAGTGGTCTATGGCTCTGATTTATTACCACCTTATCTAGGTTGAGGTTCCGTTGCCCCTGCCTTGGCATGAGTATCCAATTTTGCCTTCTGCCTCCGTGTTACCATTTCAAGCTGTCTTATGTACAATGTATCTACTGAGCCCTTTATTCTTATCCAATGATCATAGGTCATATTCCTCTCTAGGTCTTCTTCCAGTGCCTTCTTGGCATCCAGTAGACTAGACTTCCTCCACCTCATATGCCTAATTCGTTCTCTGACCAGGGCTCTTCCTGCCCTCTGTAGTATCCTCTGTGAACCACTGCTGTTAATAGGGTCTCTAAGGTTTAAACCTGTAGGTATGATACCTAGGTCTCGACATTGCATCAGGAAGGTTAAACTTGATGATGCTTGAGCTAGTTTCTCCCCAATGCCATCCAACCTGCGGAGATCTCTAATTAAGTCAGGGCCATACTGCTGTAATAACTGACTTCTAAATGTTTGTGACTGGTTCATATCTAAAGAAAGTGTATTTTTGGCCTATTGGCAGTCACATAAAATAATAATAATGCTTCATTCAAACCCGTAGGTACAATACAATGTTAAGAATAATATGCAACGTTTCGACAGTTAACCTACTGTCATCGTCAGGCTCTTACAGAATATAAGAAGTTGTGGGCACCAGGAATTGAACCTTACAGCTAAGTATCATTTATTTCTAAAGTCTGCAGTTTTTACCAACTGAGCTTCACTGGGCCAGTTGTATAATATTATTTGTTCCTTTTAAAGTAACATAATAATATTTTTTAGTCTGGGGCCAGGGGCCTCTCCACATGGTGTATTCTCCTCAATAGGGCTCTATTCCATATACGACTGATCTCAATACTTCTTGAACCCACATTCTGCCCACTAGCCCTCTCCATCTCCAGTGTGTCCCGTATTTTCCTACGGTACCCATTGCTTTCTTCTGCGAGTATTGATGTATGCTCAAAATCTGGTCTACACCCACATGCTATGCAGTGTTCAGCAACCCCACTGCGTTCCTCTTTCAAATTCCTTAGTGCACTCCTATGTTCCCTAAGTCTTTTCTTAAGACTTCTACCAGTTTGCCCAATGTACTCCTTCCCACATTGTAGTGGTACCTTATACACTATGCCCTGCCGTAGATCTAGGGGTCTTTTTGGGGCAACACTTTGTAGTCTTTTTCTGATGGTGTCTTCACTCTTTGCCACAAGGCGCACGCCATATGTTTTGCACACTCGCTTAAGCTTCATGGTTAATGCCCCACTAAATGGTACTACTGCTGTTGCAATGTATATAGTTGCATCACCCCTTGAGGGTGCAAGTTGTAGGGCTCTTTGTATTAATGGGCCAGGGTATCCATTAGCTTGAAACTCCTTTAGTATTTTCTGATGTTCCCCTTCTTTACTGTGATTTGTTTGGCATATGCTCCTACATCTCATGGCCATTCCTCTAACTATACCTGCCTTTGTGCATTTCTCATGGTTCGACTGGTAGTTTAGGTATTGACCTGTATGGGTTGGCTTACGGTACACTGATGTCTCTAGATGGTCATGGGATCTCTTAACTAGTACATCCAGGAAAGGCAGTGTGCCTTCCACCTCCTTCTCCGTGGTAAACTGAATAGCAAGATTTTGACTATTCATGTGCTGGAGGAAAGCTTCTAACTCCCGATCTCCATGATCCCACAAGATGAATGTGTCATCGACGTACCTGAGCCACATTGCACGTTGTTTTCGCCATACAATGAAGATTTGCTGCTAAAATAATGACTAGTCTAAGAATTCAATTTCACGCGAATCAGGAGCTTATAGTGCAATATACTGTAACTTGTAGTCAAAATTGTCATCGCTCCGCCGCAATGCTAGCAAAGCTGATACACTTCCGTGCCTTCTCTGGCGTCAAGGGCGTAGCCAGTATTTTTGCTGGAGAATGCGAAAAAATTTTTTTGTCTAAAAAATCCATAAAAACAGGCGGGGCCGTAAATATACTGTTTTTTTGGGCTTTTCACATCAGTCCTGTATTATTTAAGCAGTGAAAAAATTAGTTTTTTTACATTTTTGATGTAAAACTGCTTGCAACGCGCGCGCAGCGCTATTTTTTGGTTTTTCCTGCAATAAAACGATAGAGACTGCCAAAATATTAAAGAAATCCGCACCGAGTTTCTCGATTTTATGTCAGAACAGCATCATGCAATTATATTTCTCAGTTCTTGAACATGTCAAAATTTTCCCCGGGGGATTCCTCCTTCAGTGTCTGGCGTAGCTGTGGGAGGGGGAGGACGGTTTGAACGTATGAGGAACTTTCACAAGGGTTCCCAGAGGGAAAAATTGAAAATTCTTAATGCTTGTTTGAAAGACCGCATAGGTATTTCACCTTAATCTTGAACTAAATCAGCATAAATTTTTTGGGTGCTTCGCGCCTCTTTACTCATATAGGAGAATATTGAGAATAAGGTGACCTTGTCAAATTTTCAGAAAAACGTGATTTTATGCCTTTTCAAACAATAATCTATTACTTAGAAGTCAGAAAAACTGTCGGAAAACCATGTGAGTGAAAAAAAGATTTTCGAAAAAAAATTTTTGTCAAAGATTTTTTTCACTCTCATGGTTGACAGATCGTGTTTTCAACATCTATGTTATAGATTATTGCTTGAAGAGGCATAAAATCACGTTTTCTTGAAAATTTGTAGGTAAGTATAAGCATCTATACATCGACCTGAGCGGGAGCGACCTCGACCGAAGCAGCTTTAAACACCTTTTCAGATATACTAAGACCTAAGCATCTATACATTGACCTGAGCGGGAGCAACCTCGACCTAAGCAGCTTTAAACACCTTTCCAGATATACTAAGCCTAAGCCTAAGTATAATAGAAGTAAAAACTGTGACTGTAACGCAGATAACGCAAAGTTTGTTAGCGCTTAGTTTACTTCTCTTCTGTAGAGGATTAATCTTTAAGCTTAGCTTGCTTTATTTCCTTCGCTTTTATTGCGGATTAAATGAGCTAATACTTCACTGTTGAATAGCGGATCGCTACCTAGATCGTCACTATAGAGCGGATTTAAATTAAAGACAACGCAGAGTATATCTACTTACCTTTTACTTCTTCACGAGAAAACGTAAGGGTGACGACGGTTACAAATCTGTTATGGGGCGAATCGGTAACGGAAACTCGGACGATGTGAAGCGGACAAATCGAAGTGAAAAACGGAGAAGTGCGCAAAAATGCTAAGGTCACAATTATTTATACAACTTGTTTAACAGATAGATACGCGAGACAGGAAATCTAACTTAAGAGTTTGCGACAAAAGCGGAAATACGATGCTTGAACAAAATGTGTGCTTTAACTCGAAAAGTGTTATCAGAACATGAAGCATTTTCGTGATTTCTAAATATAGTACCTAAAAATAACTTTTTCCAAATTCTTTGTCTCTTTCATGTTGCCGCCGCCCTGACATCCTCCTTCTTTAAGGTCGAATGCCCTCATTCGACGAATTTGATGAACTCAACAAGCCGCCATCTTCTTGGGTCACTGGTTGTTCTTCCTGGCAGCTGGGCGGTCTGTTCGGGTCCCATCCACTGAGGTGTCCAAAGCAACCGGGGACAAATCCTTGTAGTTTAATGTCCCACAAGTCGTTTATGGTGAAGTCCCTGCTAGGATCATCACAATCTGGGATCACAGTGTCCGTAGTTATCTCATCCTCAGTCCATTCAACTGCTTTAATTTTAGTATGACTGGTAGTGGTTGGTGATCTCGCGATATGTCCTGCTTTCAAGACTGCTCTGAAGTGTTTGAAATCCCTTTCATTAAAGATATTTTCGAATCGAATGAGAAAATCGGATCCCAAAATTAATGGGGTATCATTATGTTCGTTTATGTAAGCATTAAGTGTCTCTTCGAAGTTTTGCGTTTTTACCCTGATATAGGCTTCGCCTATGGGGT
The DNA here is from genome assembly GCA_036768485.1 of Mermis nigrescens. NCBI lineage: Eukaryota > Metazoa > Nematoda > Enoplea > Mermithida > Mermithidae > Mermis > Mermis nigrescens. Next base: position 31,956 of record JAVLUZ010000240.1, on the reverse strand, counting down.
TAATATAATCGTGTTTGAGGAACGTTTTGCGTATCATGAGCTCTGGTATGAGTTTAGCTGTTGCTGCATTGAGTATGGAGCCTGGGGAATTTTCATCCAACACAGCAAATAGTTTCACTTGATTGTTAATAGTAACTAGCACATGAGGTATTATTGGTGAGCAGAAACGCTCAGTGCTCGATAATAGTTGTGATAGCTGGAGATCAGTATTGCTCATTTCCTTGATCTCAGTAGGTGCGTCTGCATGATTAGGAATAGCATGTGGCTGACTATCCTGTACTTCATCATAATTTGCATCATCACTTGTGGTTTGTATGGTGACCACATTTATTTGCCAATTTGCCATACTTCGTAGGTTGTACGTATGACTTGGCGTTATCCTTTTTTCCACTGTTTTATGTTCTGAATGAACCGATTGATTTGGTTCTGGCTGTTTAATCCCAAAGAATGGCTTGCTTCAATTTACATGCACAGTTTCAATTACTGTACTGTCTTGCAATAATTGAATTACAATATTAGGGTATTTCACTTCGATAATCTTGTAAGGACCATCATAAAGAGGCAGTAATTTTGTGATACGCCCTTCTTTACAGTCTGGGATTCCTTTAAACAAGATCCCCTACCATATAAGTCACATTATTCACATGCTTATTGTAGCTAGCACTATATTTCTGTTGTGCCTGTCTGATTTGGCTTTGAATTACAGTGAGTGCCTGTGTGAAATGTCTTTTCACTTCATGATCGTAAGAGTCATAATCAGTAAGATAAATGTTTGGCTGATAGTTCAGAGCAGCGTCAACAGGTAGATTAGCTATTCTTCCATATAAAAGTTGAAATGGCGCATAACCAGTTGAGTCATTAGTGTGTATGTTAGTTGCAAAAACTGTGTAAGGAAGGTGTTCATCCCAGTCAACTTGGTGCTGATCTACAAACATACGTATTCTTGTGATCAGTGTCTGATTTGCTCTTTCCACCTCACCATTTGCAATGGGGTGGTAAGCACTCGTATGAACTTTTTGTACATTCATGAGATGAGTGATTTCGCTCATGAGTTTTGATGTAAAGTCACTTCCACGATCACATTGTAGGATCTGTGGGGCTCCATGCCTACAAATTATTTTTGTAACAAAAAGTTTGGCTATTGTATTAGCTGTGATATCAGGCGTTGGAAAAGCTTCAATATGTTTTGTAAAATAATCTATGAATACAACAATAAATCTATTTCCGTTCTCAGTCACGCTTATAGGACCCATGCAGTCCACAGCAACACGTTCAAATGGTCCTGATGCGATGATAGGTTTAAGTGTGGCTGTTATTTTATGACGCATCGGTTTATTTTTCTGACAAGTTTCACATACTTTACAGTAATTTATAGCATCTTTATTCATCGTGTCCCAATAATAGCGTCTAGAAATGAGTTGAATAGTTTTTCTGGCCCCAAAATGGCCTGCCAGAGGATCATCATGGTGAGTTTGGATGATCAGTGGTTGTAAGCACTTTGGGACTACGACTTTACACAATTCATCTTCTTTCCAGTAAAGGATGTCTGATTTAATTTCATATAATTTTATAAGGTTTTCGTCAGCTGGCTGTTTCTTCAGTCTTCTAATGATGTCTGATAATTTCTGATCATTATTTTGTAACGTTTTCAAGTCAATTTTTGATTCGATGCATGAAATGCTTGATTCTAGTGGGCGACTTATTTCTTCAGATTCAATATCAAAAGTTAAGTCTCCAGATGAATTTGGTAATCGGGATAAGGCATCCACATTTTGATTTAATGAACCTTTTCGAGGTTGAATATTTAGTCTAGTACCTGCAATAGCTAAACCCCATAGTGCAATCCTTGGGGATGCGTTTTGTTTTCCCAATACTGCCTTTACAGCGGTGTGATCTGTCTGTACAGTAACTTTGTGTAGATAAAGGTAAGGTGTGAAATATTTAATGAATTCTACCACGGCTAAGGTTTCTAATTCTGTTATCGGATAGTTTTTCTCTGCTGGCCTTAAAGTACGGCTTGCGAAAGCTATGGGATGTTCAAGATTATCATCACCTATCTGGCTCAGAACAGCTCCTATTCCTTGAATGGATGCGTCTGTTTGAAGTATGAATGCCTTATTAAAATTAGGGTGGCATAAAATTGGCGGGTTAATGAGCAGCGATTTTAATGCCTCAAATGCATTTTGTTGCTCATTACCCCAGAAAAATTTTTCCTCCTTCTTTAAGAGTTTCGTTAGAGGTTGAGATTTTTGTGCACAATTAGGTATAAAACGGCGATAATATGAAATTAAACCGAGAAATGACTTCACATCTTTCGGATTTTTAGGCTGCGCCATTTTGGATATTGCTTCGAATTTTCTATTATCTGGCAGGATTCCTTGTTCAGATATTTGATAGCCAAGGTATTCGACTTCCGTAAAGCTGAACTTGCATTTATTTAAGCGTAATTTCATGCCTCCTTTTGATAAGCGTTCAAGAATCACTTTTAGTCTGCAAAGCATCTGTTCATGCGTTTTTGCATAGATCAGGATATCATCTAAGTAGACTAAGCAAGTTTGCCATTGCAGACCTGAGAGAAGCATATCCATTAATCTCTGAAAGGTTGCAGGTGCATTACAGAGACCAAACGGTAAGTAATTAAATTGGTAGAGTCCACAAGATGTATGGAAAGCTGTCTTTTCACGGTCTTTTCAGCTATGGGTATAGCCCAATATCATTAGCTTGGTCTAGTGTGGTAAAATATTTCATGTTATTCAATGTATCTAGTATATCATCTATGCGTGGTAAGGGATATACATCCTTTTTGTTACGGAGTTTAATCCACGAAAATCTATGCATAATCTGTGTCTACCGTCTTTCTTTCTAACAAGGACAACGTTTGTTGCCCATGGCGATATCTCTTACTTATAATTTCTTTAACCTCTAGAGCTCTTATTTCTTTTGTTATAATTCTTTTCTTTTGGTGATGTACGAAACATGAATCGCCGAACAGTATTGTTGTCACCTGTGTTGCTGATATTGTTAACAAGTGTAGTTTTTCCTGTGTCTTTATCACTGTGTGCATATAATTCTGGATATGAAGCTAATAACCGAATTAATTGCTCCTTCTCTGTCTGTTTTAGTTTGTCAGAGAGCACAACATTTTCTTTAACCCATGTTAGCGTATCAATTTGCAAGATAGATGGGTCTGAGGCAACTGAATCTAAAATTTGATTTATTTGGTATTACAAAACATTTTATGTCACCAATTTTTGTGCCATGATATAGTGTTATGGTATATGAATTCAAATTTAAAAAATTTGTACAGGGATTTCTCATCCTGAACTTGGCATACACTAGATGCAAAGTATACATTGTTTTGCAATTGGTGCGATTTTGGCTCAAAATTAATGTATTTTACTCTTTTGTATTGCATGGGAACTGGCATTAATTAATGTTAAAGTTCTTGGCTTCAGTTCACAGTTCTCGTTTAATGTTATAGTGCCCTCTCATTTCTGGTGAATTAAAATAGAGCCCAGAACACGGTATGTTTTCTGATTTAAATCGAATGAATTACTTTTCGTTGTTAAAATAATATGTTTTGAAACGCGCAAGGAAATTTGCTCCTAAAGAAGTGGATTATTTCCTCCTTTTTGAATGAGTACGAGTAGCGTTTCTTCTACATCATAGGCCCCAACTGTTATGTAAGCTTCGCCTGTTAGATATATGAGTTCTCCATTTGCAGCAATTGGCTTGGCTAATGTAGCCAGAAATTTTTATATCATTTAGCTGATTAGCAATATCAGCGCTTAATAAGTAAACTGCTCCCGTGTCTATTAAAGCGTTAATTTCAATCTGATCATTAATTATCATCCATATGTGCGGAGTCCTAACATAACGTTGTACTGTGTGTGACGTAGCAACCACATGTTCATGTTCCGTTGAGTTTATTTTCTACGGTTTTGGCAGTTTGTGTCTTAAGTAACAGCTTTCTCTCTTAACTTTGGGCTTCTTTGTTCTATATATTCATAAGAGAAAGTAGAGCATCTCTAACGTTGAGGGAGGTTATGGAAACCACAGGTGTTGGCGCTTTGTTTAGCTTTATACCTGAGGAGTGCTAAATATGCAACATAACCAATACCTGCTAGGATAGCGTGAAAATGATTGCATTTATGATTAGCTGTAGCCGTCCTTTAAGTAGATTGTTTAATCCGCTGTTAAAATTTTCTGTTTGTCCGTGTAGAACGTGTTCTAATGCTTCACCTGCACTTTTTATGCATTTCCTGCTCCCTGACCCACGTTCTGAGCGTTTCATACATTAAGTGGCCTTAACGACATTTTGGACATTATAATTCACTAAATTATTCAGAATAATTTCCAATTGTTCAGTTCGGTGAACGTAATTCTTGAAAAACACAGAAAAGTCGTAGGTATTTTCGATAATTTGTCATGTCATGAAAAATAGCCGGACTATCAATTGAAAATATGGAAATAGTGGCCCTTTCAGATTATCTCAAAAGAGGTAGCTTACTAGATTACTGGATCCGTTTGAGTGGCCATTGGCGATTATGCTTATAAATACCTATCGTCTGTGATTGTGTCTACTTTTGGACTGAAGTTCGTCAGATCATTACTACCTGGCATCACAAACATTACTCGGTTATCTATTTGCCTGGGTAGATACTTATAACATACATATGTTATTAACTTTATAATCGTACATAATTTCAGTAGCGTTGACCTGTTTACATGGCCAAACTGTTAATGCTTCTCCTGTAAAAATCAGCCACAATGTCACTGCAGCACAACTATTGTGGAGAGCCCTTGCGCCTAAAGAAGCGTCAAATTTTAGCATTTTGCCATAAAATATCTAAATATCTCTGGCCTTGGCGACAAATCTCTCTCAAACATGTCGAAAATTTTCCTTCTCGTTTGGAGGATTTTTATCTCTAGAAAATTCAGTTTTGCATTGATAGGATCTGATTTTTGAATTTCTCGCTCATTTTTGTCTTATTTTCATCAAAATAAGGAATAGGAATAATTATAGAACCGAATTACTGGTCTGATATGTATTAAAAGCATTTTCAATCTCACGACACTCTGTAAATTGATTTTTTGTTTAGAAACACCTTACCCAGTTCATCTGCTATAAAATACATTACCCACTAATCACTGACGTACTGTCCTTTAAATGCAAATGGACAACGTTTTGTAAAAACCGCTTTGTTCACAGGATTATTCCATCTGCGGTCATGCAAAATCCATTATTAGGCTGACAACTTCCTATGTCACCTAAGTCACTTACGAGGATTGACCATTCCATGAGGCAATAGTTCCTTCCTCAAGCACAAAATTCGTGACTTTTTGACAAAAATTAGTACAACACCATTTGAATTTGACCGTCAATGTGTTGTTCGTTGACCAAAAACCAGTTTTCATAAGTTTAACGATTTATTTTGGTAATTTTTCATTAAAAGAAGCACTAGCTTATAAATTGGTAGAAACTTTTTCTCTTCCAATATAATCAGCGACTATCCTCTACCAAAAAAGCCTGTATTCGTGCAAACATATCTTGTGCGAATCATGCACCGAAGTTGCGTTTACAGTCTGAGGGTCGCTGGCAGATAAGAGCTAACATTAATTTTCATTGGTGCTTCTCCTAATTTTGCAGGTGTACAAGAACTTCCTTGTGGGATTTCAAGGGCGTGCCCACTTTTTCCCACTCCACAGATTTGATACTGTGCATGCGTGCATAAAGCATAAACAACATAATCAGGATAGTATATGACTTATGTTTCAATAATTTCAACATAACGATGCCTGAGCAGAAAATCACAGAATTTAAATCTTTTGTTAATGTAGCCTTGCTACAAGCAGCATTTCCTGAAAAAAGATATAATAAGATTTGCACAAACAGAGCCAAAGATTTAAAATTAAGAGACTCTGAACGGACAACTGCTTGCGCCTGCGTGCAGCATGGCCAGTGCAATTTTTGCTTCACTGTGAAGTCTTCTGACCGCTCCGCCTGGTTCTCGACCGCTATTATGTTTAGCTCTAAGTCCAGCAGCGCTTTTACCTTCATCATCCTCTGTCTTTATTTCGCTAGCCTGTAGCGCTTGCTCCAAAGTGTCAGGTTCTCTTCCGCCCCCAACATGAGCGATGTAGCCTGCTCGGCCTTTCCGGGGTTGAGCTGGACTATAGCAGGGCCGCACCTGTCGCACTGGAGATGCGGCTCTGTCATTTGGCTGAGTGCAGGAGATTTCTCAGGCAACATTATTCGCAGTGAAATTCTGTAATATTATGCGAACATATAGTATTACGTTCAGCACAGTGCAAGATTTTTCATCATCAAGTCAATTATAAACGAAATTTGCGAATTATTCTCTTCACGATTTCCTTCATTAATTATATGATTATCATCATAATCGAATGTGGATTGAGCATTATCATATTGCACATTATTGTTACTATTAGTGTTTGTTCTATTTATGGCAAAACCGAATTTAGCACGACCTCTATTAAAACGTGTACTTAAAGAGTCAGGAACACTTCAGATGCATTATTAAAGTGTGGCAATTATTTTGTCCATTCATAGAATTATTCTCCTGATTGATTTATGCTTATATTATTCCTCATACCCTGGTTTATGCGTCGTCCTTGATACGGACTCCATTTTTGGCCTTGTCGGGCGCAATTTTCGGCACTGCGCCGTGGTGGTTATTTCTCTTGCAATACGTGCACCAACGATTGTGATGCGGGCGCTGATCTTGCTGGGCTGTCTGCATGCGCACGAGCCGATCAATTTGTTCTAGCTCATTAATTCTATCCATACTTGCGGGAATGAGATAAAATAGCGGTATTAGCAGTAGCTCCAGTAAAGATTTTCACGTAAAATCTGTGATTCTATACAGTGCAGCCTTAACTGCTTCAGCTAAATTAGGAAAATCGCGATATTTTATGCCTTCTCGAATTACATTAAAGATAAACCTCTAAGAAAAATGGTTTATAATTTTTTCGCAGCAGCATTATCAAAATCAGGATATTCAAAATATATTGAAAAAGCTAAGAAAAGCGTAATTAAATCCCAGAAATTAAGGATGCCTAACGCAGATGCAGCTTTCTTGATCATACTATTAAGGATGCACTTACAATCTGTGATAGACCCGTTAACACGGAAGATTAATACTTGATTTGAATGGACAATCTGGAGATTGCAATGATCAGTAGAAGGCCCCATCTCCAGTGCAAACCCGTATTTATTTTTAAAGGCCCTCCTACGTTTCTGGAGCGTTTAGCGAAGATATTTACTGAATGGTGGAGAAACTCGAAAAAATTTCCTAATTTTACAAGGCATGCACTGACGAAGCTGACGAATTTAAAATTACTTTCCTGATCTAATTTATCTGGAGATGCCTAGCCTCCTATAAGCAAATTAAGCACCTGCCTAATCCCCCACAAAGGTTATGCAGAATTTGTACGTCAAAAGTAGGTAAATTTCAGACGGCCGTGATGCAGATGTTATCAACAAATTATTTATGATAGAAAACAAAAAGTTTCTGAATCATTTTAGAATATTTACAAAACTTGAAAAAGCTATGACTGACGGTTACTTTGAATTCGATTCTCGTGAATCAAAAGTTGGAGAAGACGCCACTTTATTAATAGATGACACGAAAAAAGAATTCAGAAAAAAGAATAAAATTCACTAAATTTTTCAGTCTCGCCACTTGTGACTGTAACGCAGATAACACGCAAAGTTTGTTAGCGCTTAGTTTACTTCTCTTCTGTAGAGGATTAATCTTTAAGCAGCTTGCTTTATTTTCACCCTTCAGCTTTTATTGCGGATTAAATGAGCTAATACTTCACTGTTGAATAGCGGATCGCTACCTAGATCGTCACTATAAACGGATTTAAATTAAAGAACAACGCAGAGCATATCTACTTACCCTTTTACTTCTTCACGAGAAAACGTAAGGGTGACGACGGTTACAAATCTGTTACGGGGCGAATCGGTAACGGAAACTCGGACGATGTGAAGCGGACGAATCGAAGTGAAAAACGAGAAGTGCGCAAAAATGCTAAGGTCACAGGTATTTATACAACTTGTTTAACAGATAGATACGCGAGACAGGAAATCTAACTTAAGAGTTTGCGACAAAAGCGGAAATACGATGCTTGAACAAAATGTGTGCTTTAACTCGAAAAGTGTTATCAGAACATGAAGCATTTTCGAGATTTCTAAATATAGTACCTAAAAAATAACTTTTTCCAAATTCTTTGTCATTTGATGTTGCCGCCCTGACAAAACGGCAATATTGAGAATAGCCCAGTTCGTCTCAATTAATTTGTTATCCTTAAACACATGAAGTTCAACAGCCTGTAACTCGGTCAATAATGCCGACGGACATCTAATTCTTTCAGATTTGAATTCCTTGACCCTTAATTAGATTAAATCATCCATGCAAAGTTAATTTCTAAGAGGTCACACATTATAAATATTAGCCTATCATATACAGCATTTTTCAAATGTTCTTAATATAATTCGGAGAAACAACATTTAAAAAATTTTTTTATGCATAGATACCGCTGTGAGGAGCTCAGAGCGCAATTTTTTGTTTATCTAGAACTACGAGGTTGTTGAGATCGGAGATAGATACCTATTTGTCTTCAAAATTTTGATCCCTTCCCAAATTATGACGACAGCTATGCCACTGCGATTAATATCTAGGTAATAAGAACTTAATGTTGAGCATGCCTGGCTGAAGAGCTTAGTGCTTGCTTTAGTGCCGATTAAACCTTGTAGTTGAATGTATTCTAGACAGCCTTTTAGAGCTGTTAGGTTGGTATGAAAATAATATTTAGGTGATTTTGCAAGGGAGTACTCACTCAGCTACAGAATTTCGGTCTTGATATCAGACAAACTTATTCCAAAAATCCACAAAGTTGAAGCCTGTCAAGAACGTATTTTCCAGATATTGCTGTAGGAGCAGCAGGAACATATAGGTACTTCTGATTGATGATCCTATTTTTTATTGCCCAATGTACTAATTTGTGAAGTTCCTATTTGTAAAAATGTTCGTCAAGCTGTGCAAATAATGAGGACGAGGTACATATAGTAACATAGATTAAACTAAATTTGCTTGTTTCTCGTTGATGAGTCACTATGGTGATGCTGAATTTGAACCCATTCGAAAAAATTAGGTGATGCCAAAATAGAATTTTTGCGAAGGTGAAAAAAATTTTTCTTTTTGTTTCACACTCAAATGCAAAAACTTACTCTCCAAGCTACCAGCTGATCAATAAAATTTGTAGGTTTTTTCATATCTATCTAGTCATTTTAGCAGGTGTCGATGGCGGCGCCATTATGCTAGCAATGCTACCTGTAAAACAAATTTGGCGGTAAATATATTTAAAAGAGTCAGAAAGTAAGCAAAACTTGGCGGTTTTCAAACGCATTTCTTGATTTTTTGTTTTTTCTTTGGGAATATTTTTATTTTTCTTTTGGGAATTGTAACAACTCTATGAGAAACAATTTTTTTCCTAATATAGTTGGCCACTGACTCTTTCTCTCTCTTGGATGCGCCGAGCTAATTGTGTGCGTGCTCGCTTCTCGAATGGACTAATAATTATAGGCTTTCACAACAGATGTACCTACGTACATGCCCGTCTTAAAGGAACCTTGGAAAATTTTTCACCCCCCCCCTTCCGAAAATTTTTCACCCCTCAATTATCGATTTATTTATTAAAAGTTCCCAAAAATTGTCTAAAAGTTTTGAAAAAAGTAATTTTTAAGCGTTTTTAGCTATCTATTTACTCAAAAGTGCAAAATTGTCGTTTGCTTTGTGCCGTTACACTCTTGTTTTGACTTTATTTTATTCCAATTTGTTCAAGCTTTTGATTTTTTTCGAAATTTTTTGTTTTCATGCTTTGAGAATAGAGCATTGTCAGAAACGCTGAAAAACAATATTTTTGACGTACCTACCATTTGGACCGCCTACTATAATTCACACCTCACTCAGAATTTCCTGCTGTGTAAGGCTATGTAGTATTACATTCTAGATATTGCAGTGCGCAATGTATTTATTAAATTTTACCAGATCTACAAGATATAGTCTATTTGGTATTATTTATTAGTGCTCAGTTATATATATATATATATATATATATATATATATATATATATATATATATATATATATATATATATATATATATATATATATATATATATATATATATATATATATATATATATATATATATATATATATATATATATATATATATATATATATATATATATATATATATATATATATATATATATATATATATATATATATATATATATATATATATATATATATATACTGCACATTTATGTATCAAGTGCCTCAAGACCATTTTATCAGATTATTCTAAATAGTTCAGACCAGACAGGTAAGAGCAAAATTTGAAAAGGAGGTAACTGTCTTTGCTGCCTAAAAAGAAAAAATGTAGGAAAGTGAGCAATAAATCAAACCTTTTAAAGTCCTTCTGCCTAAATTTTCCAAATCAGCTGGCGCTTTGCGCTGTTTTTGTGAATTATCACTTTTTTTCCATATAAAATCTCAAGAATACAATAATTTTCTAAAAAAAATTAGATGTAAAATAATTTGAGAGCAAAGTATACTATGTATAATAGGTGGAAGAATGCTTTTGCCCGTGAGGCTAATAAGTAAGATTAAATCAAAAATGCAACGTTAAAGGACAAAAAAATGCTATTCTGCATGTGGGCAAATTTTCGGACCTATTTCCGACTTTTTGGGAAAATTTTGGTACTCTACATGCACACGCGTGAATTGGTCTGTTCTTCTTTATTAATCTGACTGATCCCCCTCCTCCAAAAAAAACTGATAGACCTCAGAACTGAATTTTGGGAATTTTCTTCACTTTTGCTGTTTTGGACCCCCACCTCAGGAATTTGGCTGCCCTTTGGCCTGTGATTCCATCCACACGTAGGTGTGGGGGGAGGTTTGTGGTAGCCATCCCCAGAAGGCTGAACACCACCCCAGAATTTAATTTTTCTAATTTTTTGTAGTTACTTTTGCAATTTTTGATGCCAATAGATAGTGCTGAATGAGATATATTGAAAAATGGTGTTTTTTCGCCATACCGATATTTTAAGACCACTTTTTAGCTTTGAAAATCTAGCTTTCCCCGGAACTTGGTGCTGCCCAGTGCCCACGTATGGGTGTATCACCTTTAAAAATCCTAGATCCACCTCTGCTATTCAGCACATTGCATTATTCGTATTACTATACAACTAAATCGAAATGAATTATCTTTTGCAAATAATTCATTTTTTGAATCTACTACTTACTGCCAAGCCAATTGCTTACTAATTTTGGATTAATATCGAATTCAAGAGCTTTTGTCCAGGTAACAAAAGGTTAATAATTTTCTCGTTAACTGAGTAAATAATTAGTGAAAACTAATCTGGCATATTTATCGTGCCTTTAACTCACTGTATTTTAATCTCGATTTATTTGATTACTTTGTCTTAGAAACACCATCGCGCCAAGATGTTTTAGATTGGATCATCTGCCGCAATTCGCATCTTTGTATACAGATATGTACTTCTGTCTATTTTTTTATTGCTGTTTTATGTGATCGCAAAAGGTTTGCTGGTGAGAAAAAGGGCTTTTTCATTAGGGAGGGAGCAAAAACATAAGCTTTTTTATTAGCAAGCATATAAAGGACGATCATGACATCGTAGGAAAAGGATAAAATGTTGAGTGCACTGAGGCTATTGATTTTGCTTATAGAAATATAGTATAGGCTAGCTCTCATTCTTTAATTGGATCGACAATAACACTATGTATCTATTGGTTTGTCATATTTAGATTGAGAAAACTAAAAATTCTTCATTATGTTGAGAAGCAGTCTATATGGCTTCTTGTTTTCCCTTTTCTTGCGATTTTCCAAGTTGGAGACAGGGCCCCAAATGCGTATTTTGCGCAAGCCTGCACTTCTATTACCTTTTTGATTTCAAAAATTTTCAATTCGAATAATTTACTCCTCTCTATAAGATAACAAAATAAGACATTCTATTCTTGTTTTAGATATCACTCTTATACACGTAGTTGTGATAAATACGTAATTTCTAATAAATTCACTTGCATGATGACTGGAATATTGAATCATGTGGACTACTAAACTATTAAAAAATACCTACTATTCCTTGCTGGTTAATTCGATTGATTTAGCAGATGATTAAGCATCATAATTTGATATTTAAAAATCTCTGGCTTGTGTAATGAAGACTTCTAAGATCGATAGACCCCCAAAAATAAAATTCTTGACATGTTTTTTTGGTTATTTGCCGGTTTACACCAACCAAAACCTCAGAACTTCGGCTGCAGCCCATGCACATATGATTATATCTCAAAAACTTCGTTGGAGTAATTAACAAGAGTCGCATTTTTCTACGTTTTCAAACTGACTCCTTCCTAGGATCATAAAATTCCGGACGATTCAAAAAAAATTCTCTTCACTTAATAGCTGTAAAAAATTGACCATTTTCGGTTGCTTGAGGCGAAATTGTCGATAATACAGGTCATATAATGCGAAGCGCCGAAAATTCGAAATTTTTTCAGCAAACAGATGCAATTTCTCCATCTTTTAATTAATTATTTTAGCTTCCAAAAAAGTTTTTTCGGTCAAGAGGGGGTACCTGTTGAATGCGGCCTCGTCTGTAGGTATCCATTTGTAATTTAATGTCGAATATGAGCATTTATTCTCAATTTATGCAGCAAGGGAATTTAGACAGGGGATGAATTGGGGGGCAAAACATTTTTCTAAAAGCGCCTTTTCGGCTCAAGCGGTGAGAGCCGTATTTAATGGGGTGGGGGTTGCTACCCACCCTCTTAGCCGAAAAACAATTTTGATGGGTAAGAAGATAAAAAATTGCATACCTTTATTTGTCAGATCTTAAAATTTTCCGCCAGATATGTATTTTTCATAATAATGGCTAAACTGCAGCAAGAAACACCTTTTATAGCCTTTTTGGATAAGAAAAATTTGTCTTTGAAAAGTTCGAATTTTATGAGCTTGAATAGAGCGTGTTGAAAAATGCGGTTTTTGTGAGCTATTCTGGCGAATTTTTTGAGATATAGACCAATCTACATATGTTGGGTCCGCCCCTCCCTTTCTCTCGGCCGGATCCTGGACATACATCATCTTGGCGGGGGTTTCACCCCTCCCCCGAAAAATTTTTCATCCCCGCAAACAATAACAGAATTAGCGTTCTTGAAAGGTTCCCAAAAAATTTTCTAAAAATTTAGAAAAAGGCTTTTAACGTTTTTAGCTATCTATCTGCTCAAAAAGTGCCAAAATTTCGGAATTCGCGCCATTATTCTCATGTTTGACTATGTTGTTCAATATGTTTCCGACTTTTTGATTTTACTCGAATTTTATTCATGTTTTTATGCTCTAGAAAGATAGAGAATCGTTGCAAGAGCTGAAAAGCAATGTTTTTGTCACGTATCTACCACTTTTTGGACCAAAAACGCTTGCTTTATAATTTCACCCCCTTCAAGAATTGCCATGCTGTGCCTGTACGATCCTGCATACTGGATATAGGCCTGCGCGTACTTAACGGCTAAGCAGTTTTGGTGGTGGTGGGGGTCACCCTGGCCATTTTTAGGAAGGTAAATGACCTCCAATTTTTGGCCGAAAATGGCCCTAAAATAAAATTTTCTCAAAACAGGAGTCAAAAATTGTCTGGCTCTGGGTGGATAGGGGATAACCAACTTTGGAAGCTCATACAGTTTGAACATAGAAACTGTTTATGTGAAATAGCAATGGAAAGTTCGAGTTTTTGGTAGTGCTTGTTCAAACTGTAGAAAATATTTCACAAAGCATAAAATTTGATGAATTTCTGGCAATAAATGCAATTTCCTCATCTTTCCATGCATTGCCTTACCTGCAAAGTATTTTTTACCACTGAGGAGGGATTCGGCCGCCCTCCCACCCACTGTTTTTTTTTGTACGAGCCTCTGCACTGTACAAAGATCCCCAGAAAAGTCTTTGTACGAGCAAAATTTTTTTGTACATACAACGTATAGATATGCAATTGAATGTACACATTTTACATACTACTAAGATTGTTATCCGTGACCTGCAGCTTCGCAAAAGGCGTAACTTTGTCCTAAATTCAGCTGGTTATATTAGTTCGGCCGAAAGGCCAAAATTTTCATGAGACTTAGGTTGAAATTACACATAAAATTCGTCTCAGCAATTTAAAATGACTTGTATTTTACAATTATAAATAATAAGCGAGGATTTGTGTCTTTGACTGAATCTCGCAATAGACACCAATTTGCTTACAATTCAATGCAACACAAAGATAAAAAAGTCAATTTTATCTTAAAATGGCGAAAACAGTGCAAAGTTGTTTAATAGTCCTTTTTCTGCATAAAATCTTCATAAAACAGTGAAATAGATGTAAAAGATGCTCCAATCTTTACAAAGATGCTTTTAAATCTGATTTTTGCAAATTCATTTATTACTACATATAATTCAATAAGTGTAAATTGTAGTCGTCGGCGCAGCCTCAAATTTTGAAATTTTACAAAATATAAAAATGCAAAAATCCTACTAACTTTTTCAAAAAAAATGTTTGTAAAACTTGTATGAAAATGCTCAAAATCTTTGTACATTCCAGAAATCTTTTTATTCTCCGTACAAAAAAACAGTGCTCCCACCACATGTGGGGGTGGTTTGGGGGTACACCCCCACTGAAGGTCGAATACCCCTCCCACCCAGAAACTAAAATATCCCGCTTATGAATGAGTTTTTAATTTTTTCTTTTCTCGAGGTTTTTGATACGAATGGATAGTGCTCGATGACAAAAAACGCTGTGACTTGCTTGTTTTGCTGTACCACCATTGTGCGCTTTGACCTTTGAAAAATCTTGCATCCTGAGATTTTGGTGCTGCCCACCTTTTCCTCCACCCCGTAAATTTCTCCCCGCCCATTGCCTGAAATTGATATGAATTGAAATCGTTTATTTTTAAGAACAAAAAGCGATTTAGATTCTTTGTATGCTTATGATATGTTATTCTATTGCGAATTGTATTATTTGTATTTATCGTCTACAGATTGCACGATTAAGCACAAGAAAAACTATAAAGACATTTGTAGGCAGATCCGTATCCGGGATTTGGCCGAGGTGGGGGCTGGGCGGAACCAATATAAATTAATTTTCATCTCGGAAAATTCCTTGGGATAGCTCACAAAAACCTCATTTTTTGACGTTCTTCGACATGCTTTGTCCATTAATTTCGTAAAATCCGAACTTTTTCGAGAAATTTTTTTGCTCGCTAAAAGGCTATGAAAATCCATTTATTGGTCGCGCTTAGGCCAAAATAATGAAAAATACTTCATATTCAGCGCGCAGCACCAAAAGTTTGAAAGATTTTTACGACAATGAGAAATGCTATCTTTCCGTGCTTTATCTTACATCTCAAAATTTTTTCCATCGGAGGGGAGGACGCCATCCGCCCTTTTTCCCCTGAAATACTTCCCTGTGTATACTAATAGGTTATGCATGTACGCATGGGCGTAACCAGGACTTTATTTCCGGGAGGGCAAAACTTTCGAACTTATATATCAGGAACCATTAGGAGATACGCGAAAATAATGGCATTTTTGAGCGTTTCTTGGTATGATCTATGCCATGGTGAAGTAAAATTTTTAAAAATTAAAATTTTCTTGCTTGATTTCAAATTTAGATATCAAAAATCATCTCTTAACCTACCGGTATGACTAATTTCTCAATTTCAAATTAAAGCTTGTCCAAAACATTCAAAAATTCTTTTCTTTGCATTTTAATTTGCAGTTTTTGAAAGAAAACTAATGCAGAAAATAATAAATCAGCGCGAAGCATGAAAATTTTTGATAAATTCGCTATTTTAAAGTAAAATCTGGGCTTCTAAGGTAAGAAAAAGAGAGAACATAAAAATCGGCGCGGGCGCGGAGAAAAATGTTGAGTTTAGAGGCTAAAGAGTGCTAAAAACGCATTTTGGCTGTGCATTCAGTTGACTCCATAGAAGCAGATCATGCAGATTGAAGCGTACAATTGCGGCTGAGATGAGTATTTTCCAGAGGACATTCGAGAGATTACGCTCATTTCAGCGCAGATATGAGAGCACAGATAGGGTCAGTGGCTGATCTATGATTTTCCTAGGAGGGGGCGGTATCCCAACTTTTTCAAAAGCACAGTCAAAAACATGTCCGGAAATTTGCGCCTTTTGTAGCGCGAGAAACCCCGGCATCTTTCGGTGTTTTGCATTGTATACTTTTACATAAAAACACTTTTGACGAATTTTCTTTAAAAAAAATTAAAATTTTTCGATAATTTTGTCACGAAAAACTCTTTGAATTTACGTGACTTCAACAAAAATCTGGCGCGAAGCACCGGAAAATTTGTGAAATTAAGGCGAAATGACGTCTAGAAGCGCGTTTTACTGCTTGATTTCTCATGTATTAATAGCATTTGATGCGAAAAATCGAAATTTTTAATTGAAAATGGAAGAAAACGCTTGTAAAAATAGCTGTTTCTGCTGTTAAAATTGTTTTGAAAACCTACACGAACAGAAAACGGCTTCCAGATCGCCAAGAAAGTAAATAAATGTCATTAATAAGTATCATCCGGCGGGTAGCGCGCCGGAAAAATTTCTGCTTGACGGCCAAAAATGTTAAATTATACCCATTCTTTATCCGCCAAATATTTTTGGCCGATGGAGGGGGCGGCTGCCCCCTCCCGCCTCCCCCTCTGAAATCCGCCCCTGGATAGGGTGATCGGCAAATCGCTGGGTACTACATGGGCGTGGGGGGTTTGGGGGGTATGCACCCCCCAGAAGCTGAAATAACCCCCAAAAATCAAAAAACCCCCGAGAATTCAAATTTTGAAATTTTTTGCTTTTTAGTGATTTTTTTTGAAGCCATTGGATAGTGCTTGGTAGAAACGTCGAAAAATGGTGTTTTTCTTTCCTTTTTGACCACTTTTATGACCATTTTTTGACCTTTGAAAATTTTTTCACCCAGATTTCGGTGCTGCCCACTAGTCGCCTGATACCTAAATACTGTTTCTAGTGAAAGAAATAACAATTAACAGATGAGTTGGCTTCTCAATATACTTCCAAAGCATCCCATTATGCATAATCTATTTTCAGTTCAACTGAGGAAAAGAGCGAAGGTACCATTTGCTTTTAAAAAAATATTTGTCCATTTCCTCCTCGTTTTCCCTATTTAATAAGTTATGTTTAGAATGTTCATGAATTTTTGGGAAAGTCATTCGCTTTTTAGCTGAGCTGATTGACCTTTTTCCTGAAAACGAAAAAATGACTGAAGCCTGTTTTTGCGCTAATGTCATAGAGAAAGAGTCTCACTTTGAAGGAGTGGGGGCAGAAAAATAAATAAAGCGAGGAAATAATTTTTGATGCGTAATGAAGCTTGTGGTATACGTATACATCGTATCGTCCCATGCACACCTGGGCGTGGGGGGTTTGGGGGGGGGTATGCAACCCCCTCCAGAAACCAAAATACCCCCAGAAGTCAAAAATACCCCCCAGAATTCAATTTTAAAAATTTTTTTCGGTTTTTTCGCAATTTTTTGATGCCAATGGATAGTGCTTGATGAGAAACGTCGAAAAATGAGTCTTTTTATCACCCTACCACCATTTTTAAGGTCATTTTTTTGACCTTCAAAAAAATCTTGCACCCCCCCCCAGAATTTCCTGCTGCCCACGTATGGTCCCATGTATAATTCATGTATCTAACGAGCACTTTTTATAGTGATGCACTAATATGCTGTGGTACTCCTCTAATCGACAATTGTGGAAATTAATCCTCGAAGCGAAAAGGACGCAGTTTAATTAGATGATATTTTGAAAACGTGTACAGTGTGCTTTATATCGTTATTCATATGCAATTTGCTACATACGCTGCGTTGTACAAATTAAATAATCTAATCGATTTTGCACATATGTATACCTACGTAATGCTGCTATGTACCTACATATAGTGTGATGCAAACAGCACGTAAAATGCGGAAATCTTAAATGATACATATTTCGCTTCAAAAGTATCCGTCTTCATGCCTGCTTCGTTAGAAGCGTGGCCAATGCGAAAATCGATTTTTGAAAAAGTACATTTTCACAGATATACAGCAGTTGCATGGCGTATTGCTAAGTGATGTTCGCGTATGAGCCTGCTGCATTTAGGGGTGTACAGCATCACTACACGCGGGCGTAAGACCCCAGAATTTTTTTATGCCAATGGATAAGGCTTCATTGAGAAACGTTGAAAAATGGCGTTTTTGCCATACCACCATTTTTACATAGACCTTTGAAAATTCTTGCACCCCCAGAACTTTGGTGCTGCTCACCTACAGTCCTACCCACAAGTAACGTTACAGGCTTGCCATGTGCATGGCATCCAGGCGCATGGCAAGTGCATGGCATGCGCATGTTTTTTGACCGAATTTTGACCACTTGGCATGCACATGGCATGCATATGGCATGTCGGCCCCAAGTGCCTAATGAGCGGGTGTATTGACTATGCATATGTATATATTTAATTGTGATTGATTGTTACCAATGGGGGTAGGTTATACATCTAGGTACCTAGCATATAAGTGTGGTGGCTCACTGTATGTGTATGCACATACGCCTGGCCGGTGTCTTTATTCCTATTGTTCTCCGGGCGGGAAAGTATAGGGCAGAGCTGACCCTTTTTCCGTTTGACAAACCATATGGCTCATTTTAAACACGTCGATATATTTTAGCGAAAAATCAATATCTGCATTTGTTCAGTTTTACTCAGAAATTGCAACGTTTTTTGTAACAGTGTGTGCAATGATGCATATATTTGTAACGTTCCTATAGGACAGTGGAATTACAGTATGCTCACGGGTCGATAAAATAAAAAAATTGGGTCGGCTCGCCCCAGTTTCTCAGAGGTATCGATACTTAACCGCATAGTTACATACAGCTTATATTATTGAGTTGTCAAAAATGATGGATCGGTTAATTGCCGATGCATAATGGGTTCCTACTGTACAATTTTGACATTAATCCCCCACAAGCGCATGGCATGCGCATGGCACTCAATTGCCATGTGGGTCACATGCGGGGTTGGAGAAAAGTACCGGTCACTCGCATGTCAAATGCATGGCATGCGCATGTCAAAATTGCATGGATGGCCAGTGACAATGTAACGTTACTTGTGGGTAGGACTGTATGTAGGATTTAATTTCTGGGAATTTGGCCGCTGCCCATGTATGGCGATGACGCAACGGCTCATTATACGAGTCACTGGGCATGCCTTATGATGATAAGTTGTTGTTGCGTGTTGTATGTAGTCAACAGTGGCGGATACAGGATTTTCCTAAGGGGGATGGATGGAACCCAGAGTTTGGCGGAAAAATTAGCCGTTTTAACCCGAAAATCGCTCAAAACGCTTGAATCTTGCGCACTATTTTGGGCCAATGGGGGGGGGGGCGGCCGCCCCCTAGTCCCCACCCCTTGGTAGTCAATGGAGAGTTGTGGAAAATCTAGGATGCATATGTGTGCGAATGTGAGTCGATTCTGTTGCATCTTGTAGTTTTAGCCCGCTAAGATTAAAACTCCCCAATCCATGTGTATATATGTATTAAGTCCTTAGTAACAAAGTCAGCATTCTTTTGTCATTGACCTAACCTTGAACACACACTACTTACATACATATGCTGCATATTGATTGCAATCAATGCATTGCTTTCCTGATAAACTAACCAATGTTATCCAACGGGCCGGCCATTCTATTTAGTTGGCGTATTGCATCGCCTATGGCATGTACATATAGCAAGTAAATGCAGACATGAGCCGCGCGGCATAGGTTATGCCGCGCGGACCTGCTTAATATAGGACCAATCAATAAATGTGCACATTCAACGCATTGAACATGTTCTGATTCCCCCGCGTCGTTTTCTACGACAGAAAGTCTAATGCTAGTTCATTTATTACTAAAGACATAAAAAGACGAGCGTTGTACCAGATAAAAAAATAATAAGTATCATCCGACATCAGTACACACATACTTGTAAACTGTGAATGCTAGAAAAAGGAAATACAATCGTAATTTGTAACACTTCATTTAAAAATTCTTTTGAAAGTAAATTAGGCCTTAATGCAATGCATATGAGCAGGGGCAGATATACGGAAGTTGATGTCTCACCCATAGGCACCAAACGTGAGCGTTGGTTTGGGAGGGTACACCCCTAGAAGTTGGAATTCCCGCCAGAATTCAACTTTTAGAAATTTTCTTCTTTTTTTAGCGATTTTTTGATGCCACTGGATAGTGTTCTATGAGAAACGTCGAAAAATCGTGTTTTTTCACTCGCACACAACCACTTTTAAGACCATTTTTTGACCTTTGAAAATTTTTTCACCCCCTTCCAGAATTTCGTTGCTGCCGACCTATGATAGGCACCAATGTATATAGTTGGCGAGATGGAGTATGGAAATGTTCATACTCGGACTAGCTTTTGATAATCTATCTCAATTCTTAAAATTTTTCCGTCGGATAATAAATGTTCATTACATTCTATCACTTTCTCGGCGGTCTGAAGGCCATATTTTTGTGCATCCATAGAGAACAAATACAAAAAATGATTAAGTAAATCAAGGCTCTAAATATTTTTTGATCTAAATTCACAAATTTTCCGGATTCAAGCTAGTCTAAAAAATTGGAGCACTTTTTTGACGCACAATAGCCAAGTGAAACTTTTTTTTAAATGCATGCACCCCGAAATCATTTTTGAGTGAACAGCGAAAAACGGATTCTTAGACATATTTTGGATGCTTTGGAAAACGTTAGGGTGCCATCAGCCTCCTTCCCACTTCCAAAATTAGGGATCCACCAGTGAACAAGAGCGTATAATACACAAGTCACAGCCTATATCTAAGAGGCAGTAGGGCCGCCCAGCACTGACAAAAAAGACAATTTTTTAACGAAGATTGCCCAGAAGGCAACTCTCAAAATAGTCAAGGTACATAAACTAGATGTAGTAAATAGTCAAGAATAGCTGGCCTGGCACTTCATTAAAGTCATTAATTTTTTAATTCAAAATTAATCTAAAAAATTTAAATTTAATTTTTTTAAATAAAAAATGAGGACTTAAACTTTCCAGGGTTGAAATTTAATCCAGTTTAAATGACGATTTTTTTGACAATTCAGTGTGAAAATGGCAATATTTTTTGCCATAATTTTAACATAGAAAAAATTAGCAACTTCTTCAACAAATGAAATCCTGGATATAAGCATGCACGATTTGGACAGATAAAAGCAGATTTACAAAGTGCACGTAAGCGAACTACACGGAGCAGGACAACTGTCCTTATACAAGTCACCAGAGCAATGACGGAATTACGGGCGCATACATGTAATGGGGTATCCCACCCAACGTAAGTTCGTTGCCCCCATCTCCCTAAAGCCGAAAAAATTTTGACCCCTCCACAACCCTTAAAAAAAATTCGGAGATCATGATTCCCTCCCTCCTAAAAATGGCGAGGACCCTTGCCCAACATTTCGAGCCACTACATGTATTACATGTATGACATGACCCGAGAGAAGGATTCAAAAGGCGTGCCCCAATTGGCCCAACAATACTGCTGAGACAAAGAAATTGTAGACTTCTTTAGGGCTTCAGAGTCATGTTTTAGTGCTAGAAATATTTTTGTATTTACTGGAGATTAACTATTTGAATTTAAATGCTTGAAATGTTCTGCATTTTGCATTAGGATCATTAATGAGCTCATAAGTTAACGAAAACAGGGCAGATCAGCAATTTCCATTTTTATATACTAGAATGGGCTAGGCACTTATTCATCACTAAGCTAAGCTCCCTCACACTAACACGCTTATAAAAATTTTTCAGAATTTGTGCAATGCTATGCGTGATTGATGGGAAATGTCAGAAGCAGTGGCGGATCCAGGATTTTCTAAGGGGGGGGGGGCGGAACCCTGACTTGGGTGGAAAAATTAGCCGTTTTAACCCGAAAATCGCTCAAAAATCCTTAATTTTGCGCACTATTTTGGGCCAATGGGGGGTGGGGGGAGCAGCCGCCCCGGCCCCCTCTAAATCCACCCCTGGTCAGAAAGCTATTATTTGCTCGAATAAGCTGCTAATCAATTTTCATGTGTTATTTTGGCCGTTGAAAACATTTGGCTTCTGAAAATGCATTGCTTCAATTTCATTACTTATAATTTTGTTTACCTACTCAGCGAATCTACAAACTCAAAAAATGTTAGACGGAGACAAGCCCGTATCCAGGAGGCGGGGCCTGCCACACTCAAAAATTTTCGGCGCTTTGCACCGGATTTGTGTTTATGTATAGTTTTGTCTTCTAAACCGCTAAAAATCGTTCAATTTTGAGTTAGACATAGAGCAGCATATCAATTTTTTCCAGCGCTGTGCGCCTGATTCATTGTTCAGCTATAGTTTTTGCCTTCAAGCTCACTCAAAACAGCTCAAATTTGAGGCTTGACATGGGAAACATGAACTTTTTCCGGCGCTTCATGCTGTATTTATTGTTTCTATGTGTTATGTGTTCTAGCCGCTCAAAAACCACTCAAATTTGAACTTCACTTGCAGAATATGTCAATTTTTTCGGCCCTTGGCGCCGACTTATTCATTATCGGTATTGTTTTTCTCTGTAACGCACAATGATTAAGAGCAAAGGCAAGAGATAAAAATAATTCGTCGATTAAGTGATGAGAAATCAGCTTCAATGATGAATTTGTCGTTTATCAATATGAAATGGAGTGAAAAATTTCTAAATTTTTTTGAAAATCTCCTTCACCATCGTATAGAGCTCGCCGAGATACGCTCAAAACTGCCTTTATTTTCGCCTATCTCCTACTGGTTCTCGAGATATCTGGCTTCAAAAATTTTCGCCCCCACCGAAATAAAATCCTGGATTCGGGCCTGGACCGAGAGTATAGGAAGGTAATAAAATAAATAAAATATGCACTTATGCACCAGTAAAATAAACGCCACGAGTTAAACCGATAAATAAACAATAAACTCCTAAATAAATAGGCACATATTACAAAAAATGACAAACAAAAAAGTCATTCCATGAAATACAGAAATGCGATGAGTAAAAAAGCACGAGCGATTTAAATACATTTGAGGCATTCAAACAACATACGTAGGCGCACGAATGTGACCAAGCAGAATTAGGAAGGTTCTTATTATTTTTTTGTGAATTTTTCTTTTTCAAAATTTTTTGAGGTCAATATTTCGTCCTTTTTGACCGATAACAACATTTGTACCGGCCCGAAAAAATGTGGTTCTGCCCGCGTAGGGTAGTCAGCTAATAATATTTGAAATTTTCTGACGTTCACTTTGGAGCACTGAGGTCACTAAGAATCGATAAAAATTTAATTTTACCCTAGATATTTCTAGAGCGTAAAAATTATTTTTTATATAAGATGGCCAATTAAGAAGATGAGTTTTAGTCTCAAACAACCTTTGTAATACGCACAAGAGACGAGATTATATGTTTACAGCACATCAACGAGTATTAATAAATTGCTGCATTGAATGACTTTCTCCATTAAACATTAAGCTCAATGGCCTACATATTTAATATAAAATCCAGGGCATTCCTGACCAATATTTTGGCTCGTTATTTTGTTATCTGCATCACTTCTTTATGTTAAATAATCCGAATTCAGCTCCAACTGTTGAACAGATTGACCGTTCTAGAGCACTGTAAAACAGATAAAAAAGCGATTTAAATTATCAGTTTTCTATAAACACGGAGGCAACTGAAGTAATATTCTGCATATGGGTGGGGGTGGGAGGCAGGGCCGTATTTACGAAAAGGATAACGGCCGCCCTACCCTTAACCTTAAAAAACTTTTGGTATGTAAAGGTAGGATAATGCACAGTGAGATGAGAAAATTGCATCTATTTGTCAAAAAATCGTCAAATTTTGCCTACAGCACGACCATACAAGGGCAGCAAGAAAAATTCTGGGGGGTGCAAGATTTTTTGAAGGTCAAAAATGGCCTACAAAATGATAGTAGGGCTAAAAAACACCATTTTTCGACGTTTCTCATTGAGCACTATCCATTGGCATCAAAAAATTGCGGAAAAAAATTTCAAAAATTTAATTCTGGAGGGGTATTTTGATTTCTGGGGGGTGTTTAGGTTTCTCGGGGGAAGTGCATTACCCCCAACACCCCACCCCTCACGCCCAGTTGTGAGCACGACCGTAAAACGATATTTTTACAGCCTATTCAAAGAAAAGAATTTTTCTAAACTTAGAATTTTATTAGCTTAATGGATAGCGAATAAGGTTCGAAAATTCAGTTTTCACGAGCTATCCCTATAAAAATTTTCGTGAGTTTTAATCAATTTACTTTTGGTCCACCCCCTTCTTGGCCGGATCCTGGATATGGACCTGCTGGGGGTATGAGACACCCCCTGGCCCTAACAAGACTTTTAGACAGCACACCCCCTCTCAGGCCGTTTTGGGCTAAAGCCTGCTGTTCGAACCATGAAAAAGCTTCAAATTACATAACTGTTAGTCAAGTATCTACAAATACTTATTTTTCGAGCAGTTGAACGTGCAATTTCTCCATCCAGTCACTTTTCCATTATTTTGCATACTGATGTTACTGATCATTCCATTGCTTTTATTGTTAAGTGTTTCTAAGCAAGCTTGACCACAAAAATTCATGAAGAGGTACCACAATTGGACATTTAAAAGCAAAATTTAATTTTTTGCTTGACCCCTTCTCTAGGAAACCCAGTTTGACCATGATCAAGTATGATAGGTAGAATGTACATCAGAAACTTATCAGAAATGATAATGCTCGAAATTCTAGAAATTCCAGACATCAAATTTTGAAAAGTTCAGAGAGGGCTACTCTTATTATAGGGTCAAAGATGTCTTTTTTTAAATTAACATACAGGCAGGCATGCAAGGCATGGGAAATTAAGAATGAGCGAGACCAAAAACCTTTCCTAATGCCCCTTTTTGGGCTAAAAAACGATGAGCATGCGCCAAAAACGCCACTTTAGGTGTTTCTGACAATACTATTTTTTAGAAAATAAAAACATTCAAAAAATTCGAGAAAAATCGAATAAATTGAACACAGCATAGGTAGTCAAAAAAGGCGAAGCTTCGAAAATTTAACACTTACGAGCCTGAAGATCGATAAAAACGCTTGAAACAGAACATTTTGTACGAATTTTTCGGAAAACCACAAATTCTAAGGGAATGTGAAAAAATTTCTAGAAGAATGAAGAATTCTTTTCTAAGATCTGGATGAGTAGCATAAAAAATCGGTAAAGTAGGAAATCAAATTTTTGATAAATGTAAAAATGAGGAAAAGCTTGTTAAAAATTAAATGTTGCATGCAAGCAGGCTTGTCAAAAATCGAATAAAAATTTAGCATCCCCAGCAAAAATGGCCGTTTCCCACAATAAAAAAAGATATCTCCATCCGATCTTTGGTAAAAACTTGCGTTTTTCACTGATTCTAGGTGATTTTTTGTCATTTTTGATCACAAATCGGAAATCGCCCCCCCTCCCCCTGGAAAATGGACTGGAACCCCATACCAAATTTTTGAGCCATCATAAACGTGTATATATGCCTACACCTAAGATTTTGAACAATTAGTGAAGTCATGGGATTTTAAAAAACAAGAGATGCTATAAGGCGATTTCTTAGATTTAGTGCTGAAAAAGGCAGCGAAGCACACATTGGCACAGGAGGTGAGGAGAGTATTACCACCATAGGTGGGCAGCACCGAAATTCTGGGGGTAGAAAAAATTTTCAGAGGTCAAAAAATGGTCTTAAATGTGGTTAAATGGCGAAAAACACCATTTTTCGACGTTTCTCATCGTGAACTATCCAATGGCATCAAAAAATCGCTAAAAAAGCAAAAAAATTTCAAAATTTGAATGCTTGGGGGTATTTTGATTTCTGGGGGGGGTATTCCAACTTCTGGGGGTGCATACCCCCAAATCCCCCCACGCCCATAGTATGATTACCACTACCTCAGATTCTCGAAGATTGGGTACTGTCAAGCAATTTTGAGAAACAAAGGTGCGGCAGAGCAAGTTCTGATATCATTGTGGAGAAAGACCGTAAATTCTATCTGAAAGCGGTAAAACTACCAAAATTTTCCGGCCGGATTGGTGAATTTTTGTATTTTATCGCATAAATTGGCGAAACCTAATTAAGAAGAGTCAAGAAACAAAATTCGCCGTGCGTTTCTTCCAAGTTTGCTGCAAACTGACAGAACTGTTTCAAATTTTTGAACGCTACTAGCATACTGAAAATAAGTTTGCTAAAAAGGAAAAATTACCTAATTAGCACAGGTATTTGGCATTGATCTTGTAACTCCATCGCATCAAACAAACCGAGCGGACTGACTATGACTCTACAAAAGATAACTATATAAAGTCAAATTATACAAAGCAATATACATCTGAAAAATCAACAAAGCAAACAGGTTTTTAGCGTACTTTCGAGCTAGTAAACTCGAAATTTTCCGGCGCTTTGCGACAGATTTATCATTTATGTATAGTTTTGTCTCCTAAACAGCTCAAAATCGCTCAAATTTGAGTTAGACATAGAAGAGACCATGTCAATTTTCTTCTGACGCTGTGTGCTTGATTCATTGATTAGCTATAGTTTTTGCCTTATAGCCGACTCAAAACAGCACAAATTTGACTTATGACACGGGAAACATGAAATTTTTACAGCGCTTCATGCTGTTTTTATCGATTATATATGTTTTCTGTGTTCTAGCCTGCTCAAAACCGCTAAAATTTGAACTTGACATGCAGAATATGTCAAAATTCTTTCAGCGCTTCACGCCCAATTATTCAATATCTGTATTGTTTTTGTCTATTAAGCACAATCGCCGAGATCTGCTCAAAATTGCCTATATTTTTGCCTATTTCCTGGAGTTTTTCTAGATATCTGGCTTCAAAAATTTTCGTGTCCCCCAAATAAAATTCTGGATATGGGCCTGGATAGCACAAACCTCGACCATTCTGCACTCTGGGGGTTTCACTATACATGTAACGGGGGATAGAGGGATCCCACCAAATGTTGGACGTTCCCCAAAAGCCAGAAAATTTCTGACCTCATCCCCCAATTTTTAAAAAAAAATTGAATTTTTCGCCAGTTTTTAGGCTTTTTTGGCCAAAATTGGAGGTCATTTACTCCTCCCCCCGAAAAATGGCCGAACCCCTCGCAAATTTAGAGTCGTTACATGTATGGGTTTTGCTCTTCTCAGAAACGTTTTCAACCTCCAGAAACTTTTTATCCCCTCCAGAATTCGAGATTTTCGAATTTTCAAAAATTCGTCGAAAAGGTGCTGTTTAAAGCGGTTCTAGCTATCTGTTTACCTAAAAGTATCAAATTTTGGCGCTTCGCGCCAATATTTTGATCAATTCATTTCATTTTTTCGAAATGATTCCTCCTTTTTGCTTGCTGAAATCATTTTTAACGTTTCCTATAGAATGCTATCTGTAAAAACATACCTCCAGCCCGTCGATCAGGACGCTATAGTACTAAAGCTACCTCACCTATGCCACGCCAATAAGTTCTTCAAGTCTAATGAAAAGCAAGTTAGTTCAGAAGAAAATCATAGCTGACGTGTGTGCAAAAACCCCAACAGGAGGTGGCCCCCTTGGCGAAAAATTTTGAAAGGTCAGGTAACAATGCAAAAATTGCGCGTCTTTGACCTAGAATCTTCACATTTTCGACGCTTTGCACCCGATGTTAAGCATTTTCCATATTTTTGGCTCGAGCTATCCTGACAAATTTTCCAAGATAAATACCAATATATGTTAAATCCGCCCACCCTATAACACGCCTGGCCCAATCTTTGATAAAAGTCTGACCTCCAATATTTATTTAATTGTAAATTATTCAATGGAAGTTTCAGAAAGTGCATGTTTTATCAATTTTACACGTTTTTTCGAAACGAAAATTTTTTTCACAAATTAAATGATCAAGGAAAGCACGTTTCTCCGATAAATTCTTACCTGCATGCTTGTAATTAAATAATGCAAATCGCTGGAAATTTCCTAATCAATCCCAAAATCAGTCATCTATGGATTCAGCGGCTAAGTAATTAGCACATTATTAATTCGTTGAGTTGGGCCTGAAAAAATTAATCATCAAAATTATAAGCATCAGCAACAATGGTCAAGGACTGCACTGAAATAAAAACACAATTACAATTCTCTTCAACAATCAAATAGAGATTTTTGATTCAATATTTTCAAAATGATAAGCATATAACATGATGTTGTGAAGATTTTGGGTAGGTGTCCCCAGAAATTTTTCCTTCCCTGAATTCGCGATTTTCCAAAAAAATTTCGAAAATTCGTAGGAAAGGTGCTGTATTAAGCGTTTTTAGCTATATTCGAAGTACCTAATTTTTGGAGCTTCGCGCCATACTTCTTTTTGTTATATTTCATTTACTTTAATCAAATTATTCTTTTATTTTTAGAAAGGTTTCTGCTGTACGCCCTGAATTAAATGATAGAACATTGCCAGAAACGCAGCAAAATTATATTTTTGAAGGGTATGCAATTTTTAGCTAAAAACAGGCACTTAAAATTTCACTCCCCCAGAATTCCTCTGATGCATGTATATGCGTTTTCTGAGGGAAAGGATGTATACACGCGTGGGGGTGGGGTTGGGGTGTGCACTCCCCATAAGGCCGAATACCCCCATAATTCAATTTTTTGAAATTTTTTTGTTTTTTGTGATTTTTTGACGCCAATGGATAGTGCTCGATGTGAAACGTTTAAAAAAGGTGTTTTTCGCCATACCACCACCTATAAGATCATTTTATGGCCTTTAAAAAATCTTACAACTCCTCCTAAAATTTTTATGCTGCCCTGCCTACCTATAGATGTA
The DNA here is from genome assembly GCA_036768485.1 of Mermis nigrescens. Taxonomy (NCBI): domain Eukaryota; kingdom Metazoa; phylum Nematoda; class Enoplea; order Mermithida; family Mermithidae; genus Mermis; species Mermis nigrescens. The sequence goes on along the minus strand of JAVLUZ010000240.1, from coordinate 2,986 downwards.
ACTCCAAGTCCATCTACAGAGAAACATTCTAAGAAAGTCGTGATTAAAAAAACCAAGTCATAAAAAAGATTCAAGAGAAAAATAGTGGTGAACAGAAAGTTTGAGTCAGGAAAGAGAAAGCTTTGTTGGACCCCAAACATAATTGTGCTATTAATGTTTAGTCCGCGCCGGATTTGGACAATTTTATATTGGGAAAATGCGTCTTAGAGAGGTAGAACTTCAGAATTTTCTGACGCTTCGCGCCATATTGATGCATTATTGAGTTTTTATTGTCAAAAGCGACTTCAGAAATCGCTAAAATGCTCTACTGAACGTAGGAAAATAAAGTTTTAACAGAAATAACGTATTTCGGATCATGATATTCCTAGTAAAGCATAAGACTTTTATACACAAAGTGTAAATCACTGCCAACGTGTGTAGCACACAATTTTCTACTAAGAAAGACTGAATTTTCGACACGTAAGCTCAATTTCTGAACGGTTTTAGACCTCCTAGAAAAGGTGGAAAACTTTTTTGGTCTGGTGTCAACTGACCCCGTAAACATAAACTGACGAGTCCGGCAGAAGCCTCTTGATACTTATGTGTGAGTTTTTCTCGAAAGATTAAGAAGGCTGAGAATAAAGCAATAAATATTACACCAAACAAAAAATGGATTTCATTTTCGTGATCAACGTGCCAAAATAAACTATGGCCGGCCAAAATTTAGTTCATTTCTTCAAAACATTCTGGTGAGTGAAGAACTGAGCCCTAAAGATAAGCTTAATATGCTAAGTCGATGAACATGCAAATCAGATTTGGTCTTGAAACGAAAGCTACAGTAACCTATGATTTTACAAAGAGATTGCAGCCTTACTGAGAGAGTTTTATGGAAAAAGAAAAAAGATGTCAACTTCAAAATCAAGAAACGCAACTATTTTGCCAAAGTACCAAAATGTAACGTCAATACCTAACAAATGGGAGCCTATGGCAAAATAGGCAGTTTTTCGCAAATACCATTCTGTAACTTGAGTTTTTATAAAATATTTTTTACTAAATAGTTGCGCGCAGTAATTTTCTACCTAAAAAACTTTACTTTTTGAATTTCTGATCAGTGGTTCTTGCGTTAATCTAGTTGTAAGTTTTTCAAGACAGGCACATCTTCAATGTTTTCATAGGTAGTTTTATTTAGATTACTGTAGCGCAAGTACTTGTCTATTGTGTATAACAAAATTATATCATCAGAAAGAAAATTGAATTCTGCATTTTTTGAAGCATGTTTTATTAAGATACGTACAGTATATCATGAGTTATCAACGAAAAACACTAAAAATAGTCATATAGGGTGAAAACAACGTGTTGGTGAGCCCATTGACATCCCATCCACTTGCTGGTAATAATATTCCCCAAGCTGAAAGTAAGTACTCCTGACACAATATTCCACCAGTTTGGCAATGACCTCAGCACTCATAGTTGTTCTTTGTGCTAGGGTAATATCCTGTCTAAGCAGATTCAATACACATTCTATAGCCAACTGAGTTGGGACACTTGTGAAGAGGCTCACAACGTCTAGGCTGATTAGCCGTGTATTTTCCTGTATTACCATTGGATCTATCTTAGCCACAAAGTCGTTGCTATTCTTCAGTGAGCTGGCAATGTTCTGCTGCAGTGGGTTAAGTATCTTAAACAGATATTTTGACAGAGGATGTATAGTTGTCCCGATGCAACTGACAATTGGTCTAAGTGGTACTCCTGGTTTGTGAATCTTCGGCAAACCATATATATGCGGTGCTTTGCAGCCTTCTTTGATTTTTACCTCTTTGTCCAGACCTTCTTACTTGAGCAGTTTCTTTAATGCTTGCTCTACCCTGGTAACTGGTGTGCGTTTACCAATGGCCTTGAACTTTGAGGGATCATCAATGATCTGCCGCAGCTTATTGTTGTACTCTATTCTGTCCATCACCACTGCTGCACGACCTTTATCTGCTGGCAGAATGACTATGGTGTCATCTGCTTTCAGCATTTTAATAGCTCTAAGCTCTGCCTTGCTGATATTTGCCTCAGGCTTATCAACCCTGTCAATAGCTTGTCTAATCTTTAACCGAAAGTCATCCTTCCGTTCCTGCGGCAGAAAATGGGCTGCACACTCAATAGCTGTTATGATGTTCTTAATTGGATGTTGACTTGGTGCTATAGCAAAGTTTAAGCCTTTTGCCAGGGCAGTCTGCTCATGATTAGTCAGTGGTCTATGGCTCTGATTTATGACCACCTTATCTAGGGTTGAGGTTCCGTTGCCCCTGCCTTGGCATGAGTCTCATCCAATTTTGCCTTCTGCCTCTGTGTTGACCATTTCAAGCTGTCTTATGTACAATCTATCTACTGAGCCCTTTATTCTTATCCAATGATCATAGGTCATATTCCTCTCTAGGTCTTCTTCCAGTGCCTTCTTGGCATCCAGTAGACTAGACTTCCTCCCACCTCATATGCCTAATTTGTTCTCTGACCAGGGCTCTTCCTGCCCTCTGTAGTATCCTCTGCAGAACCACTGCTGTTAATAGAGTCTCTACGGGTTTAAACCTGTAGGTATGATACCTAGGTCTCGACATTGCATCAGGAAGGTTAAACTTGATGATGCTTGAGCTAGTTTCTCCCCAATGCCATCCAACCTGGAGATCTCTAATTAAGTCAGGGCCATACTGCTGTAATAACTGACTTCTAAATGTTTGTGACTGGTTCATATCTGAAGAAAGTGTATTTTTGGCCTATTGGCAGTCACATAAAATAATCAATGCTTTATTCAAACCCGTAGGTCCAATACAATGTTGAGAATAATATGCAACATTTTGACAGTTAACCTACCATCGTCATCAGGCTCTTACAGAATATAAGAAGTTGTGGGCACCAGGAATTGAACCTTACAGCTAAGTATCATTTATTTCTAAAGTCTGCGGTTTTTACCAACTGAGCTTCACTGGGCCAGTTGTATAATATTATTTGTTCCTTTTAAAGT